>CM042243.1:9905881-10223381 GCA_023566225.1 Romanogobio albipinnatus | reverse complement strand
CTGTAGGCATCTGATAAAGGATAAAGACTAATACTGGGCTCATTAAAAGAGTTGTAGCACATTTACATAATTAGATTGCATAATTCAGTCTTACTGTGCAAGAGAGCACTGAACAGCATGGGTTTACAAAGATGCTGTTGAAACATCCCAGCTAAAAATAATGTTCTGGGAAAATTCCCATCATTTTCCAATCGTTCTCGTTTCTGAACGTTCTGTTAAAATTCCAAACATTCAGGCTATGTCCACTCTAGTATGTTTTCAGACCAGACCAGTCGTTGAGGTAGCGTAATGGTCATATGATAGGTGCTTGACGAATCAGGGAGGGATAGGTTACGCAATGATCCAGAAGACCCCATCTGGGAGTGAATGTGGGCAGCCACGCTTTCATTTTCAAAAGTCTCAGTTCTGGTCTGTCTACACCAGGGGCGATTCTGGGATTTTCATTTTAGGGGGGCTCAGCCCCTAGTGAGGGTATGAAAAAAAAATGGTAACGCTTTAGTTTAGGGTACAATTTTCACTATTAGCTAGTAGCTTATTAGTATGCATATTAGGATATTGGCTGTTTATTATTATTACTTATACCTATAAAGAAAATATCGTGAGATGGTGGTCCAGTGGGTTAAACCATTGCTGGATAAAAGCGTCTGCCAAATGCATAAATGTAAATGTATTAATGCCTTAATCTGAATGACCATATTGTACATCCCTTCATACAATGTAGGCAGGTTTATAATCACTGAGATCCAAAATGTGAGGTTGGGGGGTTTTGGGGGCTTGGCCCCTCGAGAAAATTGATTTCTATGATCTACATATGTGCATTTTAAGATGTTCTGAACGCCAAACAATTTGATAACAATAGCTTGAAAACCACGTCAGTGGGCAGATATGACTGATAACGTTTTTCCATTTTTGGAAAAGTAAACATATGTTTAACGAATCATCATTTTAATTTACTGAAGGCTAACAGGCTAATTTATTAAATTAATTCACAATATACACACATTCATTACTAATCTCATACCCAAAAAGCTGAGTTTTTTATTTACTGAATGCTACAAATGGAATTATTCATTTACAATATGCACACATTCATTACTATTAATCGATTTTAATCTGAAGAAAACGGCGTTGTTAATATTTCTTGTTTGTTAATTGTATTATAAATGACATTAGCCTACATATATCTATTTCAAATCAAAATGGCAAAATTAGACAAAAGTTTATTAATTTGCCTTAATATTTTTGTCATTTGTTTAACATTTCTGACTTAAAGAAGCAGCTGTCAAATATGAACTTACATATCTCGCACTTGACGTCGAGTCGTGATGCTAAAATTTGCGCTCAGCCTCAGCAGCTTCTGTGTGAACATAAAGCCCGCCTACTCTGATTTGATTGGTTTTCTCAAATATTTTGACATTGACGAGCGGTGACAGACCAATGAGGCTCAGATCAACGCACACACCTCTGCTACTGACGTGTGCTCTGTTCGACGCTGCTGCGGATTGAAGAACACGCTGATTAAAGCAGATTAAAAGACGGGGCGAAGCCAAAGCCTCCCGCCACTTTCATACGTTTGAAAGGTTAATCACACATTTTTTTAGGGGGGCTGGACAGAAGTTTAGGGGGGGCTGAAGCCCCCCTAAAAAGGGCCTAGTGACGCCCACTGAAACGCAACCCAGAAGTTTTCAAACCAAAATGGGGTCAGCAGCGATTACAAAAGTCTTTGTTTTCAAGGGTAGTGTGGGAATGCCAGGCATAAGTGTAGCAAAAGTTATGCGTTTTAAAACGAAAACACACCGGTCTGACCAACATTATCTTAACATTAAATTGCTCAACAAGTATACAATGTACGATTAAAATAGTAATGGCGTCGGTATCATTTCAGTTCAAGCCCGAGGCCTCGTACAAAGAGAATTTGCTTTCACAGTGCAGAAAACAGTGGATGTATCTGAAAACCTAGACTCGTTGCCTCGCTGCCTTATCAGACAACGACTTGTAAGGCAGCGTTTGTGCATGAAGGCACCTCACAAAACAGATTTCGGACAGACTTCTTAGTAGGGATGCACCAATATGATTTTTCGGGGCCGATACAATACCGATTTTAACAAACAATTATTGGCCAATACCGATATTTGTCACTTGCCCTCTTATTAGAAATTTTGTCATTTAAAATAGTGTTTTTAAAGTAAAACACAAAAACATTATTAACTCATAGCCTACTAGCTAGTTAATGAACATACACTGGATTATTTTAACATTCACCAGGCCAACATAAATATTATGTATGTATGTATGTATGTATGTATGTATGTATGTATGTATGTATGTATGTATGTATGTATGTATGTACGTACATACATATACATATACATATACATATACATATACATATACATATACATATATACACACATACACAACAGAAAATATGAAATAAACAGTGCATTTTAAGTAGGTTTAATGTTAAATAACACTGCATATTCACTGCATATGAAATATTCATATATTATTATTACACTGAGACGTAACTCTAATGCAGCAGACATTACACAGCTCAGTGCCTTCACGCAGTTCATTAATAAACCATCGGTTTGTTATATCTGCCTTTCTCATGATATAGCCGATGGTTGTAAATTGATCAAAAATCGGCTGATAAATATCGGCGGCCGATACATCGGTGCATCCCTACTTCTAAGGCCGTGTAACAGTTTAATGCTCTACCTCAAAATATAGAGAGCTTTGGTGAGAACTAAACAAATATGTAATTACTACATTAGTAATTTGTAAATTGTACATTTACACAAAAACTGACCAGCAAACTTTCGGAAGCCATCTTTTTTTAAAGCTCAACAGTCACAGAATGGAACGCACAGGATAGTGGGATATTAAAGGCGAAGGATACATGTATGCTGACTTCAAAAATCGATCAGATGAAGGTCTCTCAGAAGACAGGAAGGGAATCTAACATTAGATTTGGATGTGCCTTGATGCTTTCCTGCCTTGAAATGTGTCCTCCGACTTAAACTGCAATTCATCGACTGGCCACTACAGGCTCCAGAAGGGAGCAGAATTTCATTGAGCTCCATGTTAAAATGCCCAAATTTACAGCAGAATAAAAAAGGTTTACAGCCTGGTACAAATTGTGGTTTTGGTCTATACGGCTAATTTTGCCCTTCATGACAACTGTGAGTGGGTGAATTTTTTGTATAACTCATTCGTTTACATTATTAAAGTCTTAAAGTTCTGCATAATTAAGGAAATGGCCACTTTGAGTGACAGGTGGATAGCCATTTATCTGCTGTCTGTTAGTCACCGCGTCACCTCAGCTCCACCCACGTCCCGCCTCTTTGCCCATTTTCTATTATCGCGCTGCCAAGATGGCAACGGCCAGCTCGTCCCTACTTTATGCTTCAAAACTGCTCTTCAGAATCCTATGGGTGACGTCATGGACACTACGTCCATATTTTTTTACAGTCTATGGATGATTTTCATTTTTAGGTGAACTATACCTACTTATTGATTGCTATCAGGATGTGAAGAGACTATCAACGACTGATGACATTGATCTGTTTATGCATTAAGCAAAGCCGAACGTCAGATCTTATTTGCAGGGTAGTCTTGCAAAGATGTACAAAATGAGGCTTAAAGCTAAAAGCTAAAAAAATATAACCTGTTTTTGTGATTCTGGAATGAGAACACAGCTAAAATGCTGTTTTTTTAGTAAATTGGAATGTAATTTGCATGACTGTAAATCTTAATGGAATAAATTCTACATCAAAAAGCTTTCATGCTGATGTTGCATGTTGTTTTCTAGGTAAAAGGGGGAAATTGCCATAAAGTGGCACTGACAAATGCACAATATTCATAACATTGAATAATCGCTCCCCTCCACACCCAAAGGATCCTTTCAAAAAAGACACGTTGACGATATTCTGCTCATTATAAAAGTCAGAATCAGAAAGAGCGCATCCCTTGAGACAGAGATTTAACCTCTCTGGAGATAACCAAATTGGCTCATTTGTACACAAAGAATAATGCCATCTAGGCAAGGAGGATGTCAGGATGCATGCTGTGTTCACTATTAACAAGTAAATGCAACACTCAGGGCCATAACACATCCGACCCACAAAAATAAGATGTAGCTGTTGCGCCCATAATCTAATAACACCCTTTGTGAATTACCTAATTAAGATTTTATACATGGAGAAAAGATGCGAAAAAAACAAGTAAAGTGCCTGCACATCCTGCTAACCTTATTACAGCTTCAGGTTTGTTTGTTTTGCGCAGATTTTATTAGCGTGCTCAGACTAGCGTCTGTTCTCAAATAAAGCAATAGGCCACTTGAGGCTGTCCGTTACAGGGATTTTACCATGTGTAATCTGTAAAACAGCACTAAAGCAGCAACACCACTATGATAAAAAACATCAATGATCAATAAAAAGTTAAATGTTGATACATTAGGAATAAACTATAGGGAAACTAGAGTTTTCTTTCCCATTATAGTGATATTGTCGACTAGCGTGTAGCCGGTTCAGTTGTGCTCTTCTGTTGGAGCCTACACCAAACAGCATGATCTCTGATTACTCATCCAAAACCATCTGATACCACCAGAAATCATTCCGCAAAGACAGCTGGGCCATACAGATAATGGCAGCATTTAAGCCTAATTGTCTACTGTGTTTAGCGGATTTAAACACTGCTGTGCTTTCCACTATTCCCATTCTACCACCTCTCCATCCAATAACCTCAAACCAATCATTACTGACGAGATCGTATTAACTTGATCATAGGGATCATATCATAGACATATATTTTTGTATTATTTTTCCATCCTGAGGCCTACTTTTAATGTACTTGTAATGTACCTACTTGTAATTTGTTTTGCACCAAAAGACATTTTATATACACTCACCTAAAGGATTATTAGGAACACCTGTTCAATTTCTCATTAATGCAATTATCTAATCAACCAATCACATGGCAGTTGCTTCAATGCATTTAGGGGTGTGGTCCTGGTCAAGACAATCTCCTGAACTCCAAACTGAATGTCAGAATGGGAAAGAAAGGTGATTTAAGCAATTTTGAGCGTGGAATGGTTGTTGGTGCCAGACGGGCCGGTCTGAGTATTTCACAATCTGCTCAGTTACTGGGATTTTCACGCACAACCATTTCTAGGGTTTACAAAGAATGGTGTGAAAAGGGAAAAACATCCAGTATGCGGCAGTCCTGTGGGCGAAAATGCCTTGTTGATGCTAGAGGTCAGAGGAGAATGGGCCGACTGATTCAAGCTGACAGAAGAGCAACTTTGACTGAAATAACCACTCGTTACAACGAGGTATGCAGCAAAGCATTTGTGAAGCCACAACACGCACAACCTTGAGGCGTATGGGCAACAACAGCAGAAGACCCCACCAGGTACCACTCATCTCCACTACAAATAGGAAAAAGAGGCTACAATTTGCACAAGCTCACCAAAATTGGACAGTTGAAGACTGGAAAAATGTTGCCTGGTCTGATGAGTCTCGATTTCTGTTGAGACATTCAGATGGTAGAGTCAGAATTTGGCGTAAACAGAATGAGAACATGGATCCATCATGCCTTGTTACCACTGTGCAGGCTGGTGGTGGTGGTGTAATGGTGTGGGGGATGTTTTCTTGGCACACTTTAGGCCCCTTGGTGCCAATTGGGCGTCGTTTAAGCCTTGTTTCTGACCATGTCCATCCCTTTATGACCACCATGTACCCATCCTCTGATGGCTACTTCCAGCAGGATAATGCACCATGTCACAAAGCTCGAATCATTTCAAATTGGTTTCTTGAACATGACAATGAGTTCACTGTACTAAAATGGCTCCCACAGTCACCAGATCTCAACCCAATAGAGCATCTTTGGGATGTGGTGGAACGGGAGCTTCGTGCCTTGGATGTGCATCCCACAAATCTCCATCAACTGCAAGATGCTATCCTATCAATATGGGCCAACATTTCTAAAGAATGCTTTCAGCACCTTGTTGAATCAATGCCACGTAGAATTAAGGCAGTTCTGAAGGCGAAAGGGGGTCAAACACAGTATTAGTATAGTGTTCCTAATAATCCTTTAGGTGAGTGTATATATATATATATACACACATATACACAGTGAGGAAAATAAGTATTTGAACACCCTGCTATTTTGCAAGTTCTCCCACTTAGAAATCATGCAGGGGTCTGAAATTGTCATCGTAGGTGCATGTCCACTGTGAGAGACATAACCAAAAAAAAAATAATCCAGAAATCACAATGTATGATTTTTTAACTATTTATTTGTATGATACAGCTGCAAATAAGTATTTGAACACCTGAGAAAATCAATGTTAATATTTGGTACAGTAGCCTTTGTTTGCAATTACAGAGGTCAAACGTTTCCTGTAGTTTTTCACCAGGTTTGCACACACTGCAGGAGGGATTTTGGCCCACTCCTCCACACAGATCTTCTCTAGATCAGTCAGGTTTCTGGCCTGTCGCTGAGAAACACAGAGTTTGAGCTCCCTCCAACGATTCTCTATTGGATTTAGGTCTGGAGACTGGCTAGGCCACGCCAGAACCTTGATATGCTTCTTATAGAGCCACTCCTTGGTTATCCTGGCTGTGTGCTTCGGGTCATTGTCATGTTGGAAGACCCAGCCTCGACCCATCTTCAATGCTCTAACTGAGGGAAGGAGGTTGTTCCCCAAAAATCTTGCAATACATGCCCCGGTCATCCTCTCCTTAATACAGTGCAGTCGCCCTGTCCCATGTGCAGAAAAACACCCCCAAAGCATGATGCTACCACCCCCATGCTTCACAGTAGGGATGGTGTTCTTGGGATGGTACTCATCATTCTTCTTTTTCCAAACACGTTTAGTGGAATTATGACCAAAGAGTTCTATTTTGGTCTCATCTGACCACATGACTTTCTCCCATGACTCCTCTGGATCATCCAAATGGTCATTGGCAAACTTAAGACGGGCCTTGACATGTGCTGGTTTAAGCAGGGGAACCTTCCGTGCCATGCATGATTTCAAACCATGACGTCTTAGTGTATTACCAACAGTAACCTTGGAAACGGTGGCCCCAGCTCTTTTAAGGTCATTGACCAGCTCCTCCCCTGTAGTTCTGGGCTGATTTCTCACCTTTCTTAGGATCATTGAGACCCCACGAGGTGAGATCTTGCATGGAGCCCCAGTCCGAGGGAGATTGACAGTCATGTTTAGCTTCTTCCATTTTCTAATGATTACTCCAACAGTGTACCTTTTTTCACCAAGCTGCTTGGCAATTTCCCTGTAGCCCTTTCCAGCCTTGTGGAGGTGTACACTTTTGTCTCTAGTGTCTTTGGACAGCTCTTTGGTCTTGGCCATGTTAGTAGTTGGATTCTTACTGATTGTATGGGGTGGACAGGTGTCTTTATGCAGCTAACGACCTCAAACAGGTGCATCTAATTTAGGATAATAAATGGAGTGGAGGTGGACATTTTAAAGGCAGACTAAAGGTCTTTGAGGGTCAGAATTCTAGCTGATAGACAGGTGTTCAAATACTTATTTGCAGCTTTATCATACAAATAAATTGTTAAAAAATCATATATTGTGATTTCTGGATTTTTTTTTTTAGATTATGTCTCTCACAGTGGACATGCACCTACGATGACAATTTCAGACCCCTCCATGATTTCCAAGTGGGAGAACTTGCAAAATAGCAGGGTGTTCAAATACTTATTTTCTTCACTGTGTATATATATATATATATACAGTGAAGAAAATAAGTATATATATATATATATACAGTATATACTAGCTATATTCCATGTCTTATGAAGTCATATGATAGCTTCATTCCAGTGCTGTTATTGTTAGCTAAAACTACATTTAAAATAAAACTAAAATTCATTTGAATTAAATAATAAATAAAAAAATGAAAAAAAAAAAAAAAAAAAATATTACATGAAAAACTTACACTTAAAAAACAAATGAAAATTAGAAATTTTGCTTGGCAACTAATAATTTAATATGAAATATTACATGATATATTAAATATTAAATGGCAACAGCACTATTAAACTTTATTTTATTTCACTGGAAAGGAAGTTTTGAGTTGTAAAAGACAAATAATACAACTATTTTTGCAATATTCCATGTCTTTTAAAGTTATAAGATGGCTTCAAACCATTGCTGTTACAGTTAACTAAACGAACTAAAGAAAAACAAACTAAAGAAAATAAAAATAAAAACACCCCTAAATGAATACAATTGAGTTATATTAAACAATGTCCTGGCTCTTCCAAGCTTTATAATGGCAGTGAATGGCTGTTTCTGTTTTGAAGTCCATAAAAGTGCATCTATCCATCATAAAAGTGCTCCACACAGCTTCGGGGGTTAATAAAGGCCTTCTGAAGCGAAGCAATGCGTTTGTATAAGAAAAATATCTTGTGAACGTGTGGACGACAGTCAGCGGAAGTTAGAGATTACAGTTTAAAGTTTTAAATATTGATATTTTTCTTACACAAACGCATTGCTTCGCTTCAGAAGGCCTTTATTAACCCACAAATGAAACAGCCATTCACTGCCATTATAAAGCTTGGAGGAGCCAGGACATTTTTTTTATATAATTCTGATTGTGTTCGTCTGAAAGAAGAAAGCCATATACACCTAGGATGACTTGAGGGTAAGTAAATCATGGGCTAATTTAAATTTTTTGGATGAATGTGGTAAGATTGACGAGCGAGAGACATGGGAGGAGCAAGCGAGACCGGTGTGCCTCGCAGATGTCGCTCATTCTCAATCACGCACACCGATCTTGCTCGATCCTCCCATGTCTCTCGCTCGTCAACCTCGCCACAGTGATCTATCCTTTTAACAAAATCCCAAGCTTCCTACTGGTATTTATTAGCCTGGATGCCACAACATTTGAGTTCTGGAAATTCGATCTGGACTTGATCCGTTGTGGAGCAACTATGCCCGAACAGAAGCTGTTCGGACCAATCAAATTGTCAGGGCGGGCTTTATACGATGATGGACAGATGATCAACAGTAACGTAAGCATTCACATCACCAAAGAGCGCTTGGGTTGATATTGTTTACTAAATGGAGAACTTGTTCGTATATGCATTCACCTTTACTATTTCTCTCAAAAATGATGATCGTGTTGGTAAGTACTCTGTGTATCCTTAAATTCTTTTTACAACACCGGCAAAGATCGTTTCATCTTCTTCTTCTACTTCCAATGTGCGTGCAGTTGAGTTCTGTTGCAGGTCTATCCAAATGAGGTCTTTCCTGGTTCGGTTAAAACACGCCCCATAATCACAGCCCAACGGAGCAGTATCAGACTCATATTCTGACTATAATTGAGTATGACGACGTCAGGCTAGGTATGTGTCTTCAACTCGTAAATACGTTCTTTCCAACATGACTTGAACGCACCATATGAATGTATGAGACTTCCAATTTATTAGCCACTATAGGGAAATAACGAGAAGAAAATCAAAGTACAGTAAACTGTAAAACTGTTTGCGCTACAAACAGCATAACTAGCATAACAAGCTGTTTTGTACAGCTAAAAATAACTGGAGGCAAATGACACTGGAAGCCAGACTCATTCAATTTACAAATGGCCATGCACGCTCTCACATGAAAAATAAGGTGGATAGAAGTTTTGTTTTTATTTTTTAATACTAAAATGACAAAAGCACAACAAAATTACCTAAAATATACAAATAAAAGCTAATTAAAAACCAATAATAAATACTATAATAGTATATAAATAATACTAATACATAACACTGCAAACAGAGCTAAATTTAAGTGAAAATAATCTCTCTCTCCACTTAAACTTGCATCCAGCCTACACCGAAAGCCCCGATAATTTGCCATTTTATCCCTGCTGCACTAGGCACACAATCAAGGGGAAGAAGAATATCAGTGAAAAACAACTTTTCAATCTATTTCTGACACTAAGCTATTTTATGATTTTATAGTGAATATAGTTGTATGGACTAACTTTTTTTCTTTTAGGAGCTTAATGGATGTGGTTACTAGGAGCTGCATAACGATTCTTCAAAAACTTCTACTTCTCTGTTCCACTAAAAAAATAACAGCATTCAGGTTTGGAAAGACTTGAGGGTGAGTAAATAATGACAAAATTATTATTTTGGTGTGAACTGTACCTTTACGTCCCCTCTAGATGGTTTCCTTTGTAAAACTAGGTCCCTGTGATTGTATGTTGTGAGTTGCCGCTGGCAGTTGGCACAAATGCACTGCTTTCTGTGCTTTGCTCCGCTATAGGTGCTGTAATTGGATAAGAGGGAAGAAAGATTAATGGCTCAGTCCCCAGTCCATCAGCCAATCCCGTTAAATGCAGCAGGCCACAGAACAGCGCAGTGTAGGAGCTCTCAGCTCCAAATCGCCAACAAGTGATATGACCTCCTGGCACCTTCTTCACACACACTGACACTCTCCTGAGCATCTGCCAGAAGCCTCTCAGCTCTTCATCCTCTCTCTATCTCTCTCTCTCTCCCTTTGCTAATCAAACTCAATTGGATTTCTTAATTTCAAGCTCATGATCTTTGTGAGGTGTCTGTCCGAATCTGCCTGACTCTAAATCAATAAATAGACAAAAGAGAATATAAATAAGGAACAAAGAGGAAATCATAACATCAAACTCATAAATAAAAATAAAAACATGTAACAACTAATTAAGGTTTCATAGAATGTGGTGAGCAATATGACCAAATGTAAAGATTTTGTATATTTTGTATAATCACTATATATATATACACACACATAGTGATTATACAAAATATATATACATATGTGTGTGTGCGCGTGTGTGTTTTAGTAACTTCTGTGCACGTTTTTGTCATTTTTTTTTTATTTGTTATTGTTTTTTAAGTATACACTATATTGCCAAAAGTATTGGGAAACCCCTCCAAATCATTGGATTCAGGTGTTCCAATCACACTGTGAAAATAAATCAGGTCTCCAATTGAAAATTTTCTAGTGACTGATCATATCAAAATTTTTTAGTTGGCCAAATTGAATTTCTGTTAATTAAATTGCATCAATTCACAATTCACAGAAAGTCAATCTGGTCAACTGAAAAATTTAGATTTGATCAGTCAGTAAAAATGTTCAATTGGAGACCTGAATTTTTTTTACAGTGCACGTCCATGGCCACAGGTGTATACAATCAAGCCCCGAGGTATGCAGACGCTTTTACAAACATTTGTGAAAGAATGGGTCGCTCTCAGGAGCTCAGTGAATTCAAGCATGGTACCGTGATAGGTTGATACCTGTGCAATAAGTTCATTCATGAAATTTCCTCACTACTAAATATTCCACGTCATCTGTTAGTGGTATCATAACAAAGTGGAAGCAATTGGGATCAACAGAAACTCAGCCACGAAGTGGTAGGCCACGTAAAATCACAGAGCGGGGTCAGTGAGCAGAAGTCTGCAACTTTCTGCAGAGTCAATAGCTACAGACCTCTAAACTTCGTGTGGCCTTCAGATGAGCTCAAGAATAGTGCGTAGAGAGCTTCATGGAATGGATTTCCATGGCCGAGCAGCTGCATCCAAACCTTACATCACCAAGTGCAATGCAAAGCATCGGATGCAGTGGTGTAAAGCACACCGCCACTGGACTCTAGAGCAGTGGAGAAATGTTCTCTGGAGTGACCAATCACGCTTCTCTGTCTGGCAATCCGATGGACGAGTCTGGGTTTGGCGGTTGCCAGGAGAACGGTACTTGCCTGACTGCATAGTGTCAAGTGTAAAGTTTGGTGGAGGGAGGATTATGGTGTGGGGTTGTTTTTCAGGGGTCGGGCTTGGCCCCTTAGTTCCAGTGAAAGAAACTCTTAATGCTTCAGCATAGCAAGATATTTTGGACAATTTCATGCTCCCAACTTTGTGGGAACAGTTTGGGGATGGCCCCTTCCTGTTCCAACATGACTGCAGACCAGAGCACAAAGCAAGGTCCATAAAGACATGAATGAGTGAGTTTGGTGTGGAGGAACTTGACTGGCCTGCACCTCAATCCGATAGAACACCTTTGGGATGAATTAGAGCGGAGACTGTGAGCCAGGCCTTATCGTCCAACATCAGTGCCTGACCTCACAAATGCGCTTCTAGAAGAATGGTCATAAACACACTCCTAAACTTTGTGGAAAGCCTTCCCAGAAGATTTGAAGCTGTTATAGCTGCAAAGGGTGGGTCAACGCCATATTAAACCCTACAGATTAACAATTTTATTTACAATAGCAATACAACAGCATTTTTTTAAATATTTATTTCCATTTAAGTTGTTTTAGTATAGGTTAAACTTAATAAAAATGATAAAAAATTACCTAAATTCTTTGGAATTTTAATTACTGTATGCAACACATATACATTTCATAGACAGTATATATACAGTATATACATATATATATATATATATATATATATATATATATATATATATATACAGTATATACATATATATATATATATATATACATATATATATATATATATATATATATATATATATATATATATATATATATATATATATATATATATATATATATATATATACACACACACACACAGAAAATGTTGTGGTAAATAATCTAAATACTTACTTTAATTAAATACTTTACAAAAGGAACTTCATCTCATTTTTTTTTCACCTATGTAGAAGAAAAAGTAATTTATGTAAAGTTATTAAGTTTAATTTGTTTATTTAAATGTTTGGACAATGCACGAGTATGCACCTACATCAAAAGTTGCACTTTTAATATATATATATATATATATATATATATATATATATATATATATCATTTCATTTTAAGATTTCTTAGTTTTTCTGTCCCTCCATTGACAGCTACACAACTACCACTATAAAGTTCATAAAGAGATCGCAAAACTATTAACTTAAACGCAATTTAGCCAAAATTTTCTTCTAGAGAGAGATGTGATTGCTTTACACGGTGATCAGATTGAATGTAGGCTTTTAGAAATAAAACTGCTTTGCTGCTCCAATGTAAAATACAAACAGAACCGTAAAATATCGTTTCATATTTTTGACAGGTCACTAGACTCATTCCTGAAACAGCTGACCTTTATAAATGTACTGTGGTCTTTGTGTGCAAAGGCTCTAAAATCATCATTGCCGTTATTCTCCAGTATGACCTCCACATTTATTTTGTCAAAAAAGTCGCAACCTTCCTCTTTATCTCTTTTATATTTCCCTCAGACTCTTTCTTTAGCTCCCGACGTGCCCTTCATACACAGAAACGCATACACGCAGTCCTTTCTCTCTGAAGGGAAATAAGAGGACCTCCACCTGTCAAACCTTCATCACGGCACATTTTGTCTCCTGCCCCCTCAGACCTTGCAAACAGCGTTGCGGTTCCTCTCACAATCCCCCAAGCTCATTGTCTCTGTCAACAGGCACAATATTGAAACACAAATGCCAGACTACTAACTATTTATTCTGTTCAGACACAGCCTTGTCTCTGTGTGTTCAACGCTTTTAGCAAGGTGAGGCACTTTCCGCCACAATGAAAGGAAATCACTTTTTTTCTGTCAATGTGTTTTGGGGTTTTCATTAAGATTGGCTTAGCAGCCTCACAAGAAAAATATATGATTATACAAAGATGTTCACATTTGTCTTTGTAAACATGCATTAAGCCCCTGAGAAAATCCCAAAATCTGATTCCTCCCACTACAACATCTGATCCGAGCACCAGGGCGTAGACTTTACACCTCTGAGGTGTAATTTGCATATTACATTAAAATTCGATGTACACAAGATTGTTAGGGAGAAAAGGATGGGTGCTTAGCTACGGCTCTGAAAGATTCTCCCACAGCACAAAGAAGATGCCAAGCACACAATATTGCATTTATCCACCGACAACGACTACTGGCATCAAAAGGACAAGCTTTTTGAGAGTGACGGTTTGAATGTGTACCTTTCTTAAAGTCAGTTGGGATGTGGTAACCATAGTAACAGTGGATTATGATGTCTTGCATAACCATGCCTGAGCATTTAAACCCCCTGGATGAACCACGCCACATTGATTTCATAACGAGCATGTGTCTTTTGGGCATGTTTGAGTGTGGAAAAAATATTTCATTACTGTAATGCGAACAGAAATCATGTTTTTTTTAAAACTGTAAAGTATGTATTGTTATAGCATTTTGTACTGACTAAATAAATAGAATTACAGTAATATGAATGACTATATAAAATTTGATGAGGAAAAAATGAAAAGTGAATTACAATAAAATAAAATAAAATATTAACTGCACATTACAATAATGAGAAATTAGGGTAAAATGTGCATGTGCATAATCACAAAAAATCGATTAATGCAACCCCCCCCCCCCCCCCCTAAAATATGCTTTTAATTTACTTTAATATAAAGCATACATTTTAATTTGCAATGTAACCTGGACAAGTTGAATTTAAAGAGATAAATTAAAAAAAATTAATAAAAAAAGCAATGACAAAATGTTCTTTAAAGGAAAACGCCGACTTTTTGGGACTTTAGCTTATTCACCGTATCCCCCAGAGTTAGATAAGTCCATACATACCATTCTCATCTCCGTGCGTGCCATAACTCTGTCTGACGCACCCACCGCTAGCTAGCCTAGCTTAGCACAAAGACTGGAGGTAAATGGCTCCAGCTAGCCTACTGCTCAATAAGTGACAAAATAAAGCCAACATTTTTGTATTTACATGTTGTGTATAGTTACATTGGGCCTCATTCATGAAACACGAGCAGAACGAATTTGTGTGTAAATCCTTCGCCGCTCTGACGTACATTTTCGGATTCAAGATGTTAGTTGGTACGAAAGAAATTTACACCTGCTCCCTACCACGTGTAAATGCTGCATAAAACTTTTGATTTAGTTCTGTTCTAATTTAGGCAAACTGATGTCTGCATTTTGATGCACTATGTACCATAATAATATTTCAAGAGTTGATTTGCCCCGTTTTTTTTTTTTACTGTTCAGCATTGGGTAATAGGCAGCGCTCTTCACTGTCACTTTTTACCCGGTCGTCCAATCACAGTGGAGGAGGGGCGGGACAAAAACTACACCGACCAATCATCCCACTTGACTGAACAACAAGTTAATACTGCTTTTTACTTCATTTTTTATATTCAATAATAATATAAATATTCAGTAATATTCTTCAAAATAAGATACTAGTAACACATTACTACCATGGATATTCTGTATCATATTCATAGCAATCAAAGTATCTCAGATGGAAAAACACTGCCCTTGCAAAGCACTTTCAAGCGGCACCAGCTGGCCGTTTTCAGAAGAGCACCAAGCGTTTTTAGCTAGCTAAAATACTTTGATGGATAATTTAATATTTATTGCTAGGCATATGGTCAGTTAGTCTCTTTAGCATTTATGCAAAATACTGGAGCCAAACCTAAGAAAGAAGTCCAGAAGATTCCACAGCGTTCCTGGCCACGTCATGCAAGCTGTAACTTATGGGCGGGGATTATGCTAATTATGAATGAGCATGCACGCGTCCTATTTACAAATGTTTGGAATTCATTAATATACACACGTTTAACTACCGAATCCGTGGTATACGAAGCGTTTGTGAATCTGGAGGAGAGTTTTCGTAAATGTCCATTTTATGCGCAAATTACTCCGAATTTGCTCATATATTTACGAAAGTTTCATGAATGAGGCCCATTGTGTGCTAAGACCGATGGAAAATGAGAAGTTGCGGTTTTCTAGGCCATTATGGCTAGGAACTATATTCTCATTCCTGCGTAATAATCAAGGCACTTTGCTGCCGTACCATGGATGCAGCGGCGCAATGATATTACACAGCGTCTGAAAGTAGTCCCCAGCACGCTCTCTGTGCAAGCAGGTTGTCACGTTGGTTATGTTGATGGAAGTTAGCCTATTTTCAGGCTCTGTGTAATATCATTGCGCCGCTGCACTCATGGTACGGCAGCAAAGTTCCTTGATTATTACGCAGGAATGAGAGTTCCTAGCCATATCAGTCTAGAAAATGACAACTTTTCATTTTCTGTCGGTCTTAGCACACAATGTAACTGTACACATCACAACATGTAAATAGGAAAATGTTGGCGTTATTTTATCACTTATTGAGCAGTAGGTTAGCTGGAGCCATTTACCTCCAGTGTTTGTGCTAAGCTAGGCTAGCGGTGGATGCGTCAGACAGAGTTATGGCACGCACGGAGATGAGAATGGTATGTATGGACTTAAGTCCCAAAAAGTCGCGTGTTCCTTTAATGCACGGTTAATTTTTGATTTGCCACGTGACCGTGACAAATAAAAAAGAATGTATCATTTAAAAAAAAAAAAATCCATAAAAAAAAAAAAATCAAAATTTTTTGTCAAACTTTGATTTGCAGTGTGACCTGGGCTGCAGTTCCCAGAAGTATCTTCAACCTAAGTAGATCATAGACCATTGGTGCCAATGTTTTCTATGATCTACTTTTTTCCCCCAAATGTTCTCCTAGTTACGTTTTTTTAACACTTTAAATCATGTCAATACAATGCAGACATTACAGTTTCTAAGCACACTGTACATATATTCAATAATACACTTCATCATTTACATTCATGCATTTGGCAGGTGTGTTAATTGCCAGCATGTGTGTTGCCTGGGAATCACATCCATTACTGGCATTGTTAGTGACATGCTTTATGCACCTTTTTTCATTGTCCACAATTCCAAATAAAGGTAATCTTTGAGCCAAGGTGCTGGAAGAAGCTCAGAGTTAAACTCACCAAAATCGCATCAAGATTTCAAAGATTCTTGATGAACCGCCATCACCTCATCCTCACTTTCCGCATTGATCTGAGGCCTGTTGACAAGACAGAATGAAATTCAGACTGTTAAAGATGAAATGGGTAACTTCTGCCTCACAAGCAGGACAGATATATTTAGAGCATTTATTTGCAGAAAAAGGTCAAAATAACCAAAAAGATGCCATGTTTTCAGACCTTGAATAATGCAAAGAAAACAAGTTTATATTCATTTTTAAACAACACAACACTAATGTTTTAACTTAGGATGAGTTCAGAAATCAATATTTGGTGGAATAACCCTGATTTCCAATCACAGCTTTCATGCGTCTTGGCATGCTCCCTATCAGTTGGTCACTGCTGTTGGGCGACTTTATTAAAAATGTAAAAATTCAAACAGCATGGCTTTATTTAACCCTCATCTTTTCCTCGCACTTTATAACAAATCCTTCCCTCCCGAAGACCTAAAATTATACTTCATTTTGTGTTCATCAGAAAGGACACATTTGCTTATTTTATTCTATTTTGATAATATTTTTTCAATTTTTAATGCAATTTTTGGGGAGTTTTTTTGTTATTTTATTTACCCTGACTAGATTTGATCAATAATTATAAATAGTAATTTAAGCACATTCTTCACATTATTTAAACTTTCCTTCAATTTAAAATAACTCAATTTCATGAATAACCCTTTTAATTCAGCTAAAAATATCTTATATTGGGTGTCTTTATCTTAAAAATAATAATAATAAAAAAAAATAAAAAATAAATGATAACATGAAAAAATCTGAGGGAAGGATGAGGGTTAATGGGTGGTAATAAATATAGTCAAGCCCGAAATTATTCATACCCCTGGCAAATTCTGACTTAACTTGCTAGTTGAATAAAAGTAACTTTTTCTTGATTAGAAATGACACAGGCGTCTCCCAGAAGATAATAAGACGATGTACAACAGGCATCATTGTGGAAAAAAAAATAAAAATATTACTCATCTTTTTATTTACATTTTTAACAAAAAGTGGCATGTCCAAAACTCATACACATTCATACCCTTGTCAATAATCAATAGAAAAGCCTTTATTGGCTACAGCAATCAAACGTTTGCCCTAATTTGCATGTTTCCACTGGTATTTTTGCCCATTCATCTTTAGCGATGAGCTCCAATTCTTTCAGGTTGGAGGGTCTCCTTGCCATCACCCTGATCTTTAGCTCCCTCCACAGATTCTCAATGGGATTTTAGTCAGGACTCTGGCTGGGCCACTGCAAAACGTTAATGTTTTTGTCTGCTTACCATTTCTTTACCACTTTTGCTGTGTGTTTTGGGTCGTTGTCGTGCTGAAATGTCCACTGGTGCCCAAGGCCAAGTTTCTCTGCAGACTGCCTGATGTTGTTGAGAATTTTGATGTATTGCTCCTTGATTAGGTTCCCTGATCCACTGGCTGAAAAACATCCCCAAAACATTAGGTTCCCACCACCATGTTTGACAGTGGGGATGGTGTTCTTAGGGTTGAAGGCTTCTCCTTTTTTACGCCAAATGAAGGCTACATCATTGTGGCCAAACAATTCAATTTTTCTTTCATCTGACGACCAGAAGTCTTCTACTTTGTCCAGATGAGCATTTGCAAAGGCCAAGCGGGCTTTTGTGTGCCTTATCTGTAGAAGTGGTGTCCTCCTTGGTCTGCGTCCATTGAACCCAGCGGTGTGCAGTGTCCGTTGGACTGTCTCCCTTGAGATGTTGCCACAAGCAGAGCCCAGATTCTTCAGGATGGCCTTGGTGGTGATCCTTGGATTCTTTTTTACCTCTCTCACTATCCTCATGGCCAGCACAGGTGTCATTTTTGGCTCCCGACCATGTTCTCTGAGATTTTTCAGAGTGCAGAACGTCTTGTATTTTTTAATAATACTTTGCACTGTAGCCACTGGAACTTCAAAACATTTAGATATGGTCTTACAGCCCTTTCCTCACTTGTGAGCAACCACAAGGGTCCTCAGTGAGCACCTTTGTCTTAGCTATGACTGTCCACAAACCAACAGCAGAGAGCTTCTGTTTTTCACCTGTCGAGTTGATTAAAACAGCTGTTCCCAATGAATCAGGGTAATTAGGATGCTTTAGAACAGCTTGGACTATTTAGAATGGTATAGATCTTTGGATTTTCCCACAGACTGTGACAGTTTGCAAAGGGTATGAATAATTTTGGACATGCCACTTTTTGTTCAAATGTACATAAAAGATGAGTAATAATTTTTTCCACAATGATGCCTCTTATACATCGTCTTATTATCTTCTGGGAGACACCTGTGTCATTTCTAATCAAGAAAAAACTTGCTGGTTGAATAAAAGTAACTTCAAGTCAGAATTTGCCAGGGGTATGAATCATTTTGGGCTTGACTGTATATATACACGTCACACTATATTGCCAAAAGTTTTGGGATGCCTGCCTTTACGTGCACATGAACTTTAATGACCATTCTTAACCCGTGGGGTTTAATATGGAGTTGGCCCACCCTTTGCAGCTATAACAGCTTCAACTCTTCTGGGAAGGCTTTCCAAAAAGTTTAGGAGTGTGTTTATGACTATTCTTCTAGAAGCGCATTTGTGAGGTCAGGCACTGATGTTGGACGAGAAGGCCTGGCTCGCAGTCTCCGCTCTAATTCATCCCAAAGGTGTTCTATCGGGTTGAGGTGCAGGCCAGTCAAGTTCCTCCACCCCAAACTCACTCATCCATGTCTTTATGGACCTTGTTTTGTGCTCCTGTCGTCATTAATGTTGGAGCAGGAAGGGGCCATCCCCAAACTGTTCCCACAAAGTTAGGAGTATGAAATTGTCCAACATATCTTGGTATGCTGAAGCATTAAGTGTTCCTTTAACTGGAACTAAGGGGCCAAGCCCAACCCTTGAAAAACAACTCCACACCATAATCCTCCCTCCACCTAACTTTACACTTGACACAATGCAGTCAGGAAAGTACCGTTCTCCTGGCAACCGCCAAACCCAGACTCGTCCATCGGATTGCCAGACAGAGAAGCGTGATTTCGTCACTCCAGAGAACACGTCTCCACTGCTCTAGAGTCCAGTGGCGACGTGCTTTACACCACTGCATCCGACTCTTTGCATTGCACTTGGAAATCCATTCCATGAAGCTCTCTATGCACTATTCTTGAGCTCATCTGAAGGCCACACGAAGTTTAGAGGTCTGTAGCTATTGACTCTGCAGAAAGTTTCAGACTTCTGCTCACTGACCCCGCTCTGTGATTTTACGTGGCCTACCACTTCGTGGCTGAGTTGCTGTTGTTCCCAATTGCTTCCACTTTGTTATAATACCACTAACAGATGACCGTGGAATATTAAGTAGTGAGGAAATTTCATGAATGAACTTATTGCACAGGTATCAACCTATCACGGTACCATGCTTGAATTCACTGAGCTCCTGAGAGCGACCCATTCTTTCACAAATGTTTGTAGAAGCGACTGCATGCCTTGGGGCTTGATTTTATACACCTGTGGCCATGGAACAGCTGAATTAAATGATTTGGCAATGAAATACTTTTGGCAATATAGTGTATATATAGCCTTATATATAGCCTTAAAATGTTGATGGGTCTGTGTGATAAACAGACCAGAATACGAGTCATTATTAATAAATAATGATTTTTGATCAAAATATTAAATAAGGACTGGATTTTCATTTTTGCATGAAATATCCTATCTTGACACAACCAAGTGGCACTTGTGTCAACATGGCAGACTTTGGCATCGTCTCAGTAGAAACTGGTGTTTGAGTATCTTAAGATGTTTTGTGACTTGTTGTTGATCTGTTGATCTCACAGACGTAAAGCACAACAGCTATTTTATTGAGAACAATTTGCCATTACTGGCCCAAACCAGTTCCTTCCTCTGCCTGTTGTATCTCATATCTGGGCTCTTTCCAGAACCGCCATCTGTTGGTCTTTGTTAATGACACAGTTTGTCTCAGCGTGTTGCGCATCTCCATTCTGCAGCACAGCTCTAAAGTCACAATGTGCAATTTTGTGCCGCCGATAGGCAGCTTGTGTTTTCAGAGTTTTGTCTTGATAACATGGGATGCTGAGTGCTCTCACAGTGGAGAGGGAAGGTGTTCGGTCATGAATTAGACAGTGGGAGAGAAACTGTGTGGGTTGGAATACTCTCTCTCTCTTCCTTATTTTTGCTTATTGCTTTAGTTTGACTGAAATCGACCATTAAAAGTACATTTAAATGCAACCTTCTTTTCAAGCTGTTGCCTCATTTGGAGACAAGTAATGATAACTCACAGTTCAGTAAGTCAGTCAGAAGTTGATTCAGTTGCTCTTTTTACAACCTGTTCGAAAGAGTAATTTGTTCATGCGTGAAACTACACTATAGTTGTGCTATTCTACAGCAGTGTTTACCAACCTCATGGCACCCTTTGAAAATGTTCTCCATTTTGTGGCACTCCCTCGCATATGTTATGCTAGGGGTGTAACGGTACAGATTGCTCACGGTTCGCTTTGTATCACGGTTTTAGTTTCACCGTTTCGGTACGGTTCAGTATTTGCTATGTTCAGGGAAAAAGGGACTACTGTCAAATAAAAATAAAGAAAATAATAAGAACAAATAATTTAAATACAAGCAGCAGCACAAATAAATACTATTGAGCAAATATAGACCTACTAATAAAATCAATTGTGCTTTTCAGTTTTTTCAGGTACGTCTAACAGTTTTCAGGTACAGAAATTGATCAAATGTAAAATAACATTGCATATTTGACTGTATAAATTAAAAATTAATCCTATTAAACTTACAAAAGCTATTCAATCAAGAGCAGTGACTATGTCTGCTAGAATACTCATCAAGATGGACATGTTGACATACTTTTTGTGTGAGTTTGTCTGTTCAAGAGCAAGATTTGAAAGAGAACTCAATATTTGCGAGCTGTGAGACGTGTGCACGCTTTCGGATGAGTGCACAGAGACACATTTTTTCACAGCGCGCGACTTCTCATTCGTGTCTTCTGGCACTACACCTGGGTGATGACGGCGAAAATGACTGGTCATATTCGAACATATGGCAGCACTCGCATGCATTGAACAAAGTTTACAAAGAGAGAATTGTTTGAGAAAAAAAAAAAAAAATATATATATATATATATATATATATACACACACACACACACACACACACACATACACTCACCTAAAGGATTATTAGGAACACCTGTTCAATTTCTCATTAATGCAATTAACTAATAAACCAATCACATGGCAGTTGCTTCAATGCATTTAGGGGTGTGGTCCTGGTCAAGACAATCTCCTGAACTCCAAACTGAATGTCAGAATGGGAAAGAAAGGTGATTTAAGCAATTTTGAGCGTGGCATGGTTGTTGGTGCCAGACGGGCCGGTCTGAGTATTTCACAATCTGCTCAGTTACTGGGATTTTCACGCACAACCATTTCTAGGGTTTACAAAGACTGGTGTGAAAAGGGAAACACATCCAGTTTGCGGCAGTCCTGTGGGCGAAAATGTCTTGTTGATGCTAGAGGTCAGAGGAGAATGGGCCGACTGATTCAAGCTGATAGAAGAGCAACTTTGACTGAAATAACCACTCGTTACAACCGAGGTATGCAGCAAAGCATTTGTGAAGCCACAACACGCACAACCTTGAGGCGAATGGGCTACAACCCACCGGGTACCACTCATCTCCACTACAAATAGGAAAAAGAGGCTACAATTTGCACAAGCTCACTAAAATTGGACAGTTGAAGACTGGAATAATGTTGCCTGGTCTGATGAGTCTCGATTTCTGTTGAGACATTCAGATGGTAGAGTCAGAATTTGGCGTAAACAGAATGAGAACATGGATTCATCATGCCTTGTTACCACTGTGCAGGCTGGTGGTGGTGGTGTAATGGTGTGGGGGATGTTTTCTTGGCACACTTTAGGCCCCTTAGTGCCAATTGGGCATCGTTTAAATGCCACGGCCTACCTGAGCATTGTTTCTGACCATGTCCATCCCTTTATGACCACCATGTACCCATCCTCTGATGGCTACTTCCAGCAGGATAATGCACCATGTCACAAAGCTCGAATCATTTCAAATTGGTTTCTTGAACATGACAATGAGTTCACTGTACTACAATGGCCCCCACAGTCACCAGATCTCAACCCAATAGAGCATCTTTGGGATGTGGTGGAACGGGAGCTTTGTGCCCTGGATGTGCATCCCACAAATCTCCATCAACTGCAAGATGCTCTCCTATCAATATGGGCCAACACCTTGTTGAATCAATGCCACGTAGAATTAAGGCAGTTCTGAAGGCGAAAGGGGGTCAAACACAGTATTAGTATGGTGTTCCTAATAATCCTTTAGGTGAGTGTATATATATTTGAAGGACTTTTACACGGCACCCCTGCTCTTATCACTGCGGCACCCCAGTTGGGAAACACTATTCTACAGAACTACCGGTATGTTTTTTTTGTAGCACATGCGCTTTGCACCAGTGTTATTTTATATTATTATGTTTTTGTAAATATTTTGAACTAGATTTTATCTTCTGTTTTAATTTTAGCTAAACACTTTTAGTCATTTAGTCACCGATCAGGCATAACATTATGACTGCCTTCCTAATATTGTGTTGGTCTCCCTTTTGCTACCAAAACAGCCCTGACCCGTCGAGGCATGGACTACACTAGACCCCTGAAGGTGTGCTGTGTATCTGGCACCACGATTTTAGCAGCAGATCCTTTAAGTCCTGTCAGTTGCGAGGTGGGGCCACAGATGCTCAGTTGGACTGAGATATGGGGAATTTGGTGGCCAAGTCAACACCTCAAACTCGTTGTTGTGCTCCTCAAACCATTCCTGAACCATTTTTACTTTGAGGCAGGCGCATTATCTGCTGAAAGAGGCCACAGCCACCAGGGAATACGGTTTCCATGAAGGGTGTACATGGTCTGCAACAATGCTTAGGTAGGTGGTACGTGTCAAAGTAACATCCACATGGATGGCAGGACCCAAGGTTTCCCAGCAGAACATTGCCCAAAGCATCACACTGCCTTTATCCCTTTTTTCCCCATCTCATCATATTCAATTCAGATTGCAAATTCACATTAAGAACTCGTATAAATTTTGCTGTGAAGCTGAAGATTCAGCCATGGAGGCATAGATTCTCCACCTCTGAAAAGTGGTGCAAAAAATACTTGGACAGGAATATACTGTACGAAATACATTAACCAATTTGAAGATACTTTATGGTGCTTTTTTGAAGAAAAAAAAAAAGGCATTATAAATCATCCACTTACGTACGGAAAACAAACAGCTGCTCTGACAATCCACTTGCATTTCCTGTTGTGTCACTGAAATCAGAAATGAATACAGAGTTAAAATGGCATCAGTATATGACATACTCAATTCATGTAGGCATGAAATATTCCTTTAAACATCAAGCACGCATTGAGAGAAACAAAACAGCTAGCCTATAGCCTATAAAGTTTTACATCAGAGTTGACAAAACAGGAATAATGTGAACAGGCCGTGCTGACTACAATGGCACTGTTATTAATAATTACATCTAACCTGAGAACATTACGTAACACAAAACAACAGCAGACATATTGCATTAAAGGAGCAGCATCCAGTGCCCCCAAGACGTTTTCATTCTTAACATTTTATTACCACTTGTTTATCACAGGATTACGTGCCTCTGTGAAAGGTTATTGCGAACACCTGGGATTTAATCAACTTCAGTTGAAGCAATTTCCCTTTTTGCATTCAGCCATTAGAGAGTAACTGGGTAAAGGATGTGTTACCATGGAGGAAACATAAGCAAAGTTACAGCGTTCTTTTAAAATGGAAAATGAATGCAGACTAATGATCAACAGTGTATTCATCGGCAAACATTTTGTTAAACTAGTTCCTAATTTATGTTCTTTCCTGACTTAGCGAAGCAGACCAAAAATGAGCCTAAAAATGTGTAGATGACTAGATCATGGCAGCCTGATCATTTGTGAGCCCTGAAGCGGTTAAATTTTATTAATATTTAATTGTTTTGGGGGCGTGTCTGAATCACCATCATGATGACTTAAGTACAGGATTTTGTCAAACTTTCCTCGTCACTTTGATGGAAAGTTTGCTGAAAGAATAAAAAGCTTGTTACTCCGAAAATGGTTCATCAAATCGACAGCAGTTTAGCCCTTTATAGCAGAAATCTGACAGCATATTGGCGTCGCTCAACTTTGGCAGGCCCATCAAAACAGCCGATCGGGTTTCGCTCTTAACTGACATTGACATGACATACATGATTTATCTGAATTGTGACAGTCCTGCAGGAGCGCAGACATTTCCTCTGACAGCTAAATTACTACGTGGCAAGTCGGGCTGAATGTGTCTCATCTACCGCTTCTCTCTCTCTCTGGCAGCCCTGAAATAACAGCCAGCAGCGCTTCTCGTTATCGGGAGTGAAAAGGGTGCTATTTTCTGTCGAGTCCATAAAATCACTGTGATAGAAAGTCAGAAATAAGGTATAGAAAGCAAAGGTGAGATAAAAAAAATTTGGAATGAAGATCTTTTTGATGAAATCTGAGAGCTTTCTGTCCCTCCATAGACAGCTACAAAACTACCACTTTGACACTTCAAAAAGTTCATAAAGTAAGAGATCGTAGAGCTGATCCATATGAATTGTGCGGTTGACGCTGTCACACGAGAATGAACCTCACTGGTTCTTGCTGAAGTTCAAACGTGCTGTGTAACATGAGAACGAAGCTCATTGGTTCTTGCTGCAGTTCAAACGTGCTGCGTAACGCAAGAATGAACCTCACTGGTTCTTGCTGAAGTTCAAACGTGCTGTGTAACATGAGAACGAACCTCATTGGTTCTTGCTGAAGTTCAAACGTGCTGTGTAACATGAGAACGAACCTCATTGGTTCTTGCTGAAGCTCAAACGTGCTGCGTAACACGAGAATGAACATCACTGGTTCTTGTGGAAGCTCAAACGTGCTGCGTAACACGAGAATGAACCTCATTGGTTCTTGCTGAAGCTCAAACGTGCTGCGTAACACGAGAATGAACCTCATTGGTTCTTGCGGAAGCTCAAACGTGCTGCGTAACACGAGAATGAACCTCATTGGTTATTGCGGAAGCTCAAATGTGCTGCGTAACACGAGAATGAACCTCATTGGTTCTTGCTGAAGCTCAAACGTGCTGCGTAACACGAGAATGAACCTCATTGGTTCTTGCGGAAGCTCAAACGTGCTGCGTAACACGAGAATGAACCTCATTGGTTCTTGCAGAAGCTCAAACGTGCTGCGTAACACAAGAATGAACCTCATTGGTTCTTGCAGAAGCTCAAACGTGCTGCGTAACACGAGAATGAACCTCATTGGTTCTTGGTGAAGCTCAAACGTGCTGCGTAACACGAGAATGAACCTCATTGGTTCTTGCTGAAGCTCAAACGTGCTGCGTAACACGAGAATGAACCTCATTGGTTCTTGCGGAAGCTCAAACGTGCTGCGTAACACGAGAATGAACCTCATTGGTTCTTGCAGAAGCTCAAATGTGCTGTGTAACACAAGAATGAACCTCATTGGTTCTTGCAGAAGCTCAAACATGCTGCGTACCACAAGAATGAACCTCATTGGTTCTTGCGGAATCTCAAATGTGCTGTGTAACACGAGAATGAACCTCATTGGTTCTTGCGGAATCTCAAATGTGCTGTGTAACACGAGAATGAAGCTCATTGGTTCTAGAAGAATCTCAAACATGATGTGTAACACGAGAATGAAGCTCATTGGTTCTTGCGGAATCTCAAACATGATGTGTAACACGAGAATGAACCTCATTGGTTCTTGCGGAAGCTCAAACGTGATGCGTAACACGAGAATGAACCTCATTGGTTCTTGCGGAAGCTCAAACGTGCTGCGTAACACAAGAATGAACCTCATTAGTTCTTGCTGAAGCTCAAACATGATGTGTAACACGAGAATGAAGCTCATTGGTTCTTGCGGAATCTCAAACATGATGTGTAACACGAGAATGAACCTCATTGGTTCTTGAAGAATCTCAAACGTGATGCGTAACACGAGAATGAACCTCATTGGTTCTCGCACTTCAAGTGAACATGCTTGAGCTTCTGTTTACCACAACTGAGTGAGTTGATGAATGTTTATATGTGAATAAAAGCCTATATTCAATCTGTTCATCATATAAAGCAATTGTGTCTCTTCAGAAAATTTGGACTAAACCGCTCAATTCATATGGATTCATTTTACAATCTCTGTAGTTGTCTATGGAGAGTATCTTGCTCCAACCAAAGTGATTTGAACACACCTGACATCATAATTACACATTCCTGACTCGTAAATACAAACTTCCCAAGAGGACTTGAACAGACAGACAAAGCATGAAATGATGCACGTCAGTTGCTCTTAATGTTGTTCCACTATTGCTAAATGACTCCTGTATTTGTATGGAAGTAAAACAAGAGAAAGAAAAATTAAAATGCCATGCGAGTTCATTTCATTAGAATAAAAAAATCACTTGAATGCACATCCCATTATGTCAATGGCAAAGCATCTCTGATGCAGCATTTTACTTACACAGAACCAAATATAAAAGTTTAGCTGAAACCTTTTTTTCAGATTTGCATGCACTGGTTTTTCCTTCAGAAAATGCAAATGAAATTACAGATGAAGTGGAAGCTTAAAAAGGCTTAAAAAAGGCTAAATTTGTTAAAGTATGTCTCACATTCACAGGATTTAATAACACACTTTGCCCTACAAAAGAAGTGAATTCAGTATTACTATTAATAAAGTTTCGTTCAAGTGTAGAGAAGTTTTTCCACATTCTTCGCCTCATGCAACAGGGCTAAATTATTCAAGGCACGGTTTAAAACGGTGTCGTGCTGCGAGGGTTTAAGGTTCCATTGTCCATTGCTGGAGGGGGCTGGGAGGGATGTTCTTCACATCCTCTCATATTCCAGGCTGCTGGACTGAAACAAGAGAGCTCAAAGAGGGTGGGGATTAAGGGACCAGAGGCCCCGGGGACTGAGAGACACTACACCTAGAATACGTTCACACTGTCAGTCCAAATCGGATTATTTGTCTATCCGATTGGAATCTGATCTAAAATTATTGACTGTCCACATTGTGCATCGCCATCCAAATCGCTGTACATATTGCCTCACATACACCGACGGGGTTGTCAGCCATGCAAGGTGCCATCCAGCTCGTCGGGAGCAGCTGGGGTTAGGACACCTCGACACTTGACAACCTACATGAACCACTGAGCCACTGCCACCCAATAATGTTTTGGTATTTAGGGGGAAAAACCACTAACAGGTGTTATGCCGAGTAACAAGACATAAGTGTGTGTCAGCTAGCTAGGTGTGTGACAGTGAGGAAATGGCTCGCATCAATTACTTTGGAAGCCTAGGTAGCGCGGACTCCGCCGACTATATTAAGAAATTAACTCTCAGTAATGGCGAGACATTACCAGATCCCTACGCTATTTCAGAATGGCGAATGACGAATGGATCACAGAGTGGCCAGCAATCATATGGCGCGATATATACTTATTTCACAGAGTTGCCCCGATTCCATCATGCACAAACTCCCCAAAATATACCACATAGATAACAGCGATACGCTGGCTACTGGCTGCAGGCTGCAGGCTGTTCAACCACAAAAGATGTGTAACACTTAAGGAGAACTCCGGCAAGCTGTAGTCTCGCTGAAGTCCCGTGAGAACTCAGTTGTAGCCGGTAAAAATGTAAATAGTCCAGGGGGGAGGAGCGTTACGAACCATTTCTTCTTCACTTGTGAGCCGATCATCACTCTTCACACACACGACGCTCCTCCCCCCTGGACTATTTACATTTTACCGGCTACAACTGAGTTCTCACAGGACTTCAGCGAGACTACAGCTTGCCCTCTAAAACATTATTTTGGTGAGTTTATACAATGGCTAAGTTGCTAAACGTGTCTCGTTGTCATGTAAGGGCCCTGTTCATGTTGGACAGACATTTTAATTGCATTTTGTGTCTGTTAAGAGGCACAAAGACACTCTTTATGTATATGCCCCCATAGCTGCCGTGTTAGCTGAGTGGGAGCTCTGGGCATTAACTGTAACAGCTCCGTGTTGCAAGCACCAATCCGGTTAGTTTTTTTTTCTACAGACAGTACTCACAAAGGTATAACGATCAAGATTAACTTAAAAATTCACCGGAGTTCTCCTTAAACATGCGAAGCTCTGAAATATATGTTACCGTCTCAATCATTTTAATAAGTTAAATAAAAGTGTTATTGTAAAACTACTCCTTCTCATTTGATATTGCTTACTGTAATGTTGTTTGTTAGTGTGGGAAGAAGGAGGCGGGAACCGGCGAACATTTAAAAGACTTTAATAAAATAAAGCAACAAAATAACATAACCAGCGGCAGCCCCTCACAGACGACTGCCGCCTAGGTACAAAACAAACATAGACAAAACACAACATAAAATCCAGGCCTGGTCCTCTCTCATCCTTCACCGGTGTCGCTCATCCTTATATGCCTCCGTGCTCCCTCATGAGAGGACTCAAGACAGGTGTGCCTCGCAGGTGACGCTCATTCTCAATCACGCATACCGATCTTGCTCGCTCCTCCCATGTCTCTCGCTCGTCCACCTCGCCACACTTACATATATACATTTTCTATACATTTAACCTCTTAAACTCTGCAGACCTGAGAAGGGTCCGGAATTACATCATGAACTGCATGAAAATCCTGTAAGTTTCGGAGCTGAAAACTTCCTTGTTTTCTTCCTTGTCAAAGAAAAGCTTTTATTGACACCAGGCCCAGCAAAAGCGCAATCTCAGAATGTGCCAGGCTGTGACGTCATGATGTGTTGAAACGCCACCTCAAGCCGCCCACCGAATCATGGAGCTAAACTGATCACGCTACCGGGCAATAAACATGCAGAAGATAGCAAGATATTGCACTGTGCCTGGTTGTGGAAGAACACAGTCGCTGCATAAGCTTCCTTCAGATTCTAATATTAGGAATGTGTGGTTGAACCTTATTTTTAATGAAGTTCCAACTCACGTGCGTAAGACATTGCACGTTTGTTTGCTTCATTTCACCGCGGAATCGTTTGTAAACAAGACACAGGTCGAGACTGGATTTGCAGACATTGAGATTAAAATACAATGCTGTGCCTTCTATATTGGATCCGACAGGAATGGTGCAACACACTTGTGTGAGTAAAACATGTTTTTTTATAGGTGACAGTATTGCATTGTTACAGATCGTTTGATATCTACTGATTATGTTGTGGAAAGTTTTGCTGATGCACGTGCTTGGCTTGTGTGTGTGTGTGTGTTAGTGATGCATGGTTCGCGGATATATCCACCGATCGGGCGGGCCAAGTAATAAAAAATAACATTTATATTAATTCACCCTTTGCCGCAAGTTTGATTGACAGGCGATCTGACCAATCACATCGCCGAATCTGCCGTTTTGTCCGACAAAGCAGTCAGGAGAGTGGACAATTTCAAAGTTGAGACTTTGTTTCATATCAAGAGTAACTTGCTCTGTCCTGTCTGTTGGCGTGTTGTCAGTGTCCTCTTTGCTCCGCGATGTATTTTCTCTACGAGAGAACGTGTGTGGCGTGAGAGCGACATGGCTTGTCGAACATAGCAACAGTAACTAAAGTAATCAAAACAATTCCCCACATATACTGACGGGGGAGCCGAAACTCATTATTATGCAAAACTGTTATCCAATCATAGCAGTGGGCGTTTACTTCCAAGTCTTCAGTGCGGCATGCCCATAAAAACAGAGCGTTTCTTGAGAGAGGCTCAAAACCAGGGTAGAAAATAGCCTATTACTTATTCATTATGATATTTTTCAATGTAAAAACCACGCGAACGAAGTTGACCTCAGACAACAGTATAAAAAAATTTAAAAAGCCAGATCATGACACCTTTAAATGTCTGTGGAGGAGCTCTGACCTCATATGTGGTACCATTTGAAAACTTAAAATGTCTACTTTCTGGAGATAGGCATAACTCTGGCATTTGTTTTACACAAAGTAACGTATTTACACTAAATGACTCTGGTACCATTTCTGCCTGGATTTGGCCTACCCAAATTGAAAAGCTTCCCATACCCACACACAGTGGTCTAAATACAAAATGTCAGTGTAATTTTACAGGAAACCCTTTGAAGTTACATAAAACACTGCTAAAAGTCATAAACATTTAAGTATATGTTGTCTGAGCTGTAATATCCCCCCCAAAAAAGAGGCGTTTTTGGATTTTTTGGTTAAAATTTCATTTTTTAAAGTGTGTAACTCAGGCCCTGTGTGCTCTAGCACCCTGCAGACAGTTTTGGTTGTTTCCACTAGATTCCAGAAAATATTGGAAAAAAGAAATTTGTCTGTATCATGCAAGATTTATTCAAATGGACTGACAGTCTAAACGTAGCCATACATTCTCACACCAGAACTAAACCTGCACAGACCGCCATTCCTTTCCATTAAGTCATCATGAAATCAACATTGCCTCTATGTTCTTGGTCTTATTGTGCACAACTCAATGGTGAATTTTATTCTACATTAAAATGCTTCCCCTCTTAAAATGACTTTCCTTGACATGAAAAATCCCTCTTACTTTTCACTGACCCCTCCAACCACCCCCATTTTGTTATATAACATCCGTTTATCATGATCTGATCAATTTGTGATGAATAAATGGTAAATTTTTGCTCTCATATCCTGTTTCACTTGGAAATATGTTTTATGGTTATGAAAGCAAAATGGTTTGCGAATGTCATGTCATGTTTATTTAAATGGCTTCTCTCCATTACCTGGCACACAAAAATTAAGATGGTCTTGCTTATGAAATACAAAATATTTACCAGCAATCCAAACTTCATGGAAGAGACGGACTGCATTTTTATCTCATATTTTTAATTGGCATATCTGCCCAAATGCTTTGTGGCACAAGATCCAAATCTCTGCATTACACAAGCTGAAACACATATGTAGCATAAGGAGATGATGGCCAAATTTGAAGGGAAATCAAAGGTTAAAAGACTAAAACTTGGTCAATGAAAAAAGAAAAAAAGAAATTAAAGGCCCACTGAAGTGCCTTGAAACGAGCACTAAAACAGGAAGGATCGACATATCGATCAGCCCTTCCCTTTTTTTTTAAATACCCAATAGCTTTTAGTTTATATCACAGCTCGGCCAGAGTCAAGTAAGCCAGTTATCGTGCAGAACGTATACGCACGAGTCGGTATATGGTTATCGTGTTTATATTGTTTCACATTTTCATGTTGAGAAAAACAATATCATGTGGATGATTATTCTCGGGTGAGAAAACGCGCCCCGCTGACAGACGTTGCAGACGCAAAGATAACTGTGTTAAGTGAAGTTTCTAACAGCACTTTGTGTTTTCTGTTCTTAAACCCTCGACGAAACTTAAAGGAAGCATTTGTCTCAAGATTATTTTGCTATCTTATATACGTGATCTTGCTCTCACACGGTGAACATCTGTGCACACCTGCCCTCGTGAATGCAGTGATGGACAGCTATCTCTGCTCATTCAACTGGTGTTTGGATTTCATGTGATTTCTCATTGTGGTCGTGATAATATGATAACTCAAATTCATTCATTCATTTTATCAAAGTAAACTCTTTTTGTACGATTATACAAAGTAAAAAATTTTGTACGATTATTTTCAATTTTCATCTAAGCACCGGCGGCGCCAGGGGGGGTCTCAAGACCCTCCTAAAAAACGCCTTGACCCCCCATTTGACCCCCCCACCCTCTTCCTGATTAAAAAAAAAAATAAATAAATAAATAAAAATTATATATATATATATATATATATATATATATATATATATATATATATATATATATATATATATATATATATCCGGGAAAAAGATTTAAAAATGTTTCTCTTCAAACTACGCAGAACAATAATAATTAATCATTTATTCGACATTTAAAAAAATATTAACCATGAACGTCGCTGCGCCTTGCAGAGCCGTAACTTATGGCGGACCCTGGTGCAGCCACAAATATCATAACTAGCCTATCTATAGGCCTACTGTAATTAAGACATATATTCAAAAAATTTATTAAAAACAGAAAAACGGGCTTAGACTACTCAAAGGCCGCGGAAACAGGCCAGTGGGTTCGTTACGCACGTCAATACATTCCCGACGATCTTGGTTTGCTTCTTATTTATTAAATATACAGCCATTTAGTGGATGAAACCTTGATCAAAATTAAAATACAATTTATAGAAAACGAAATTCACTTTAAAGAAATTATTTCTGCAAAACAACACTCAATAAAAATCATGTCTGACTCCACTCCATGTCTCCAGACATTGCGCGTCTTATAGTGGTTTTTGGTGAAGCGTACTAAAATAAATATCATCATCAGCCCACTTCTTCTCGACGCTTTTTCATGATGGTTTATAAAACAATTACTCCGAGTCGCCCTCTGTCGTTTCAAAGAATAGCACAACGGCGAGCGCGTCAAGTATAAACGCCTCGTCCGTTTGGGGAGGAGCGTGCGCAGTCAGCGGAGGCTCGCGCTGCGGAGCCAGGCGAAAGTATAAACAAGGCTTTACCCTTAAAGGTCCCGTTCTTCGTGATCCCATTGTTCAAACTTTAGTTAGTGTGTAATGTTGCTGTTAGAGCATAAATAATACCTGTAAAATTATAAAGCTCAAAGTTCAATGCCAAGCGAGATATTTTATTTAACAGAAGTTCCCTTTCAAAGCCTACAGCGAACGGCTGGCTTGGACTACATCCTGGTACTTCCTTCATAAATGACGTCAGTAGAACAGTAGAACAGACTAACCTCCGCCCACAAGAATACGCGAAAAAAGGGGGCGTGGTCTTGTTGCTGTCCCACGTGGAGAAGAGGAAGTGTCGCGTGGAGAAAAGGAATTGTTGCGTTTGACTGTGTTTGTCGCCATGTCGTCGAGACGCTGTTATTTTCATCCCGGAGTCAAATCACCTTTGTTTGGCTTTCCCAGGGACGCTGTAGAGATCATTAAGCGCATACATCTCCCGTTAAGAGGCGTGATCTTTCCGTGCAAGTTACGTGCGTTAAGCTGCTGTCGAATCACAACACAGGAACCGTGCCACGTGCACTAAGCTGCTGTCGAATCACAACACAGGAACCGTGCCACGTGCGCTAAGCTGCGGTCAAATCACAACACAGTAACCGCTGGCACAATCAGAACTCGTTACGTATTTCTGAAGGAGGGACTTCATAGAACAAGGAACTCATCAGCCGTTTTTAGGACAGTGAAAACAGCGGTGTACAGATAAGTAAATTGTGAAAAATACTGTTTTTTACACGCGAAACATGAACACATGTTATATTGCACACTGTAAACACAATCAAAGCTTCAAAAAAACACAAAGAACGGGACCTTTAAAGATCTGACTATTTACTACCATTCAAAAGTTTGGGGTCTGTAAAAATGTTTATGTTATTGAGCAAAGTCTGATATGCGCACCAAGGCTGCATTTATTGAAAACAGTTGTGCTGCTTAATCATTTCTTTAGTTTTTAACAAAAACCTATAGCTCATCATTTTCCTCACTTTCCAGATGAAAATATAGATGTTCAGAGGTTGATCTTCTTCTGTTTTTCAGCTACGTCTCACTGAAGTATCAACTTTAGGATACACTTTAAGGTGAAGTAGTTACATTGTACTTCCTCAAATAAGTACTGAGTAATATTAATTAACTACATGAACTTACTATAGAGTTACGGTTATGGTTTGGTTTAGGGTTAGGTACTTGAAATTATGCGTCATTTACTATTACTATTGTAAGTACATTAAATAAAGTGTTACCTTACTTTGTTGCCAGTGTTGGTGGTAGCGCATTACAAGTAATGCAAGTTACGTAAACAGATTACTTTTTTTCAGTAACTAGTAATGCTTTAAATTTACAACAAAATATCTGAGTTACTTTTTCACATAAGTAATGCAAGTTACTTTGTTTGCCCAGTTGACTGATACCTCTCTTGTCCCCATGTTCAGAAAAATCAGGAGTAAGGCCCTGTCCGCAGCTTTTTCTACGCGGTTTGGCTGTTCGTCCACATGCAAATGCAGTATCCGGTTACTGAAACCGGACTTTTTTGAAAACTCCGGCCAGGGTGAAGATTTTTAGAAACTCCGGTTACAGCGTTGTCGCGGAGATTTCGGCTTGTTAAGTCGAAGTGTGCGCCGTTCTCTCCTTTGTTTGACGTCAGTTTGTGCGCCGTTATCTCTTTTATTTACACGAGTTGAGTCTATGCAATGGCGGATGTAGCTTTTAATAACTCTGCTAACAGCGTTTATCACATGTATACAGATACATGCACAGTTATCTTATTGTATTGCAGAACAGAGGCGCCAAGATTTCAAAAATACAAAATAGTAAGGCAAGTGTGTGAAGCTATTACAGTCCACTTGGGCCTTGGGACTAGGCCTCAGTAGAAAAGAAATAAAAACAGAAACAAATGTGACCATTGCTGACATATGACCATACTCATACCTGTCACAGACACGCCAGGCTCCACTGTCACCCAATCACAGCGCACTCCTTAGCACCAAAAAGCTTACCTTCATGCTTACCTTAAGGACTGCCAAAACCTACTTACCTGTCGCCTGTTTTTCTCTAAGTCTCCATCGTGTTCCCTCGTCTTGTGTGATCCTCCAGAGTCTCCTTCGTTCCAGTTCTGTCTCCAGCCCGCTGCATCTGCAAGTACAAAGACTGTCAGTCAGTTATCCTCATCAGACTCTTACCAATTCCAAGCTCACTCACCTGCACTGCCGTCAACTCCTCTGGTTGTTCAATAAACACCATTTACCTGTATCTCTTGTCTCTGTCCCTTCTGTTATGTAACAATACCAAGATCTTATATTTTAGACTACGGTATCCTGGCAAATCGGAGCACATTTTGTGACATTGTTTTGATCTGTTCTGAAACTCTACAGGATACACATGAGATTTCTAGTATTTTACTCGGGAGGAACATCTAAGACAGCAGAAGTCTTCATTTGCTTTCCACCTTCATCTCACTGCTGTTTGGGAGAAACAATGGAGATATTAGAGAGATTTCAGTTGTGATTTTTTTTGTTTTGTTTTGTTTTTCCTTTTAATGTGCCCTCATGTGCCAGTTAACTGAGAATTTAATCTTTTCCAATCATTTGTGCTGCATTACAGTACCTGAGAGATCTTTTGAGAATTTTCTGGAAATTAGAGGTTAGCATTTGCAACACCTCAGGTGTTTAACATTCCATGCCGCATTAAACATGGCAGTACAACTCCATAAAATCTGAACAAGGAGCAAATGTTAATCTATTTGAGTCACACTTTTTTGAATTTGCTAATTAACACAAAATGATCCTATTTACATATTTAGCACCAGAGCGAGAAATCTCCTCAGCTCAGAGTCTTGCATATGATTAAACCAGAGCACTTTGTCAGCATTAATGACATCCTTTTGTCATGAAGGGTCATTCTGATGGAACCTCAGAAGACAGAAGAAGCTAATGACCAAATAAATGTAACATTTCTTCTACGTCTAGAGAAAAAAAAATCCACCCAGCATATTTTTTTCTGTCTAATAAGGACAGTGAAAAGGCTTATATAATATCCATATTAATTAGCAATGTCTTTCCTGGTGCAAAGATTAAGGGTTGTTTTCACTTTTGGAAAATTGTGTTTTTATCGCTCCTATATAGACTGGAAAGTGTCTGTTATGGTTGTTTTGTAATGATAGTACAGATATTACTTATAATGTTGCAACAATTTAAGTCATTTTTAGGACTATTTTACACCATGATTTGATAAACGTTCTCACATTTTACTCAGTGTGTGGTCACACTTTAGATTAGGGTCCATTTCTCACTATTAAAGGGTTAGTTCACCCAAAAATGAAAATGAGCCCATTAGTTACTCACCCTCAAGTCATCCTAGATGTATATGACATTCTTCTTTCAGACAAATATAATCAGTTATATTAAACAATGTCCTGGCTCTTCCAAGCTTTATAATGGCAGTGAATGGCTGTTTCAATTTTGAAGTCCATAAAAGTGCATCTATCCATCATATAACTGCTCCACACAGCTCCGGGGGTTAATAAAGGCCTTCTGAAGCGAAGCAATGCGTTTGTGTAAGAAAAATATCCGTAGTTAAAACTTTACAAACTGTAATCTCTAACTTCCGCTGACTGTCGTACGCGCATTCTAGCGTATGACATAGGACACAGGTCAGTTCCAGGGACGAACACGGAAGCGCAGAGGATAGAGCAAAACAAAACGTGGTTCTAGCATATAGTAACTAGCATATTCTCAACGGAGTGTCCCACGTCCAACCTGGTCTCACTGGAAAAACGTACCTGTGGCAACATTTTTGCAAACCCCAAATACGTACCAAAATGTTCATATCACTGCAGTTTCCAACAGAAATGAACACTAGGGGCAGTAAAACAGCAAGCACTTTTTATCGTTTTTTTTTTTTTACCAGTCTTTACCGTCATGATTTGTAAATGAATACATTTTGGCGTCTGCATTACTTAACCAGCTCCATATGTTCGGCTTTTTTGACACCAAGCTTGCTCAGTAGCTCAGCTGGTACAGAATTGTACTTGCAATGCTGAAAGCTCGGGTACGAATCCCGTGAAAGGATAAAAGAGCTCAAAGATGAGTTCAAAACACAAGCTACACTGAAAAAAAAAAAATCGGGGGAAAATTGTAAAAATTGAACATTACATATTGGCCAATTAAATGACTTCCAAATAATTATTCCCATGCAAAAAGATGCATTGTACTAATCATAGCTTAAGGTCTTCACTCAAAATTAAAATTGTACATTCACAGAACATATTTAATTGTGCTCAGTCAATCCATGAAGTCGAAGTGAAAAATCCATGTTGGCTGAACTAGTCCTAGGTCCGAAAAACGGTATACGCATGCGCAAAATGCACTTGAAGAAAAACCGTTCGTGTGGAGATTTCAAATGCGGAGCCGAACCAGCAGGTGCTGAAGACCGAAACAAACATTCCCAAGAGAATAGAGATATTCATCTCACAAAGACGTTGGTGAGTATTTAGCACTGAAATTATTCTCTAGAGTTTTGCTTTATGACCCGGTATGAAGTTTAAAAGACATTTTGTAGAATCACAAGTTAATGCAATCATTGGTTTCATGCGTGTGTTCTCGTTTACCTCGTTTACTCTAATGGTAGCCAATAGTTTTATTTTCCTCATGTCTTATATGTCTAAAACAATAGGTAATAAGTAAATTAAGTAATTTGTGTGATATGTGTGCTGTTAGATTGCATTTGGAGTTGGCCTCTTTCAGGGCTTGAGTTATTGCCTTTTAATATTAAACACGTCAAGCTCGTGCTTTTCTTATTCGTCCATTCATTCGTCTCATCCTCATTATATAATGAAGAACTTCTGTTCTGTCATTTGCCAGATGTGATGCAGGGGAACTTTGCCATTAATGTTAGTTTTTATTTTTATTTGCAGGTTTTTAGCCTATGCAGATGCTGCATTTTCTTCACCACATTAAGACATCCTGTTAGAACACCGCCGTCGGCTGACCCAACGTCTCTGCCTGTATTGTGGTGAGCCTGGGCATGTCATAGCTGCATGCCCCACACGACCTCCGCGACCCATGGTGAGTGCCATTATTCCTGCTGATCATAAAATGAAACCACTCACCACTGTCGTCACCCTTACTGCCGCTAATGTCTCCCTTTCAGTGGTCGCGCTCCTCGACTCGGGGTCAGCCGGCAACTTCCTCTCCGGTGCCATCAGCCGCCAGTTACGCCTCAAGACCACTCCGTCTCTGACCACCTACAGGATCAGCTCAATAACCGGAAGACACCTCAGTCACAAGCACGTCCGTACCGTGGCTGGACCAGTCATTCTCCAAGTAGGGCTTTTACACCGGGAAGAGGCTCACATGCTGGTTCTGGAGGATTCGACTGCTGACGTGGTTCTGGGGCGCCCCTGGTTGGAGCAGCACAACCCTACCATCTCCTGGAAGACGGGCGAAATCCTGAAGTGGGGCGACACTTGCTTCTCTCAATGTCTAACTGAACTTCCTCTTCCATCCTCGTCTCTGCCTGATCTGACTCTCTGTGCCACATCCATCGAAAGTCCAGTTGAACAACGCTCTGTCGATGTCCCCAAGTGTTACGCCCCCTTCAGCGATGTCTTCTGCCCGCAACGGGCTTCCAAGCTGCCTCCACACCGGCCATGGGACTGTGCCATCGACCTGCTTCCGGGTGAACCAGTACCAAGGGGTAAGATATACCCACTATCCATCCCGGAGGAGAAGGCCATGGAGGAATACATCCAGGAAGCCCTCGCCCAAGGTTACATCAGGCCGTCTACTTCCCCTGCTGCATCCAGCTTCTTCTTTGTGGCAAAAAAGGACGGAGGCTTGCGGCCATGCATCGATTATCGTTCCCTCAACAAAATCACTGTTAAGTTCCGGTATCCCCTTCCTCTCGTCCCAGCAGCCCTCGAACATCTCCGTGGTGCCACTGTGTTCACCAAGTTGGACCTCCGCAGCGCGTACAATCTCATCCGGATACGTGAGGGGGACGAGTGGAAGACTGCCTTTATTACCCCTACTGGACACTATGAATACCTCGTCATGCCATATGGATTGGTAAACGCCCCCTCCGTATTCCAGGATTTCATCCATGAGGTGCTCCAGGAGTTTCTCCATCGATTCGTCCTAGTCTACATCGACGACATCCTCATCTACTCCCGGAGCCAGGCCGAACATCGCCAACACGTTGCGGAGGTCCTCAACCGTCTACGTCAGTTCCATCTGTTCCTCAAGGCCGAAAAGTGTTCTTTCCACCAAGCATCCGTTTTCTTCCTGGGATACCACATAGATCACAGTGTGGCATCCGGATGGACGAGAGGAAGGTGGAGTCCATCACAACCTGGCCAGAGCCCACTACCATAAAAGAACTCCAACGCTTCCTAGGTTTCTCCAATTTCTACAGACGATTCATCAAAGGTTACAGCTCTATCACTCATCCACTCACCAGTATGTTACGCAATAAGCCCAAGTCTCTGTCCTGGACCCCGGCAGCCACCAACGCCTTCAGCCAACTCAAGAAAGCCTTCACCACCGCTCCCCTACTAGTCCATCCAGACCCGGAAAGGCCCTTCGTCGTGGAGGTGGATGCTTCCACAACCGGAGTGGGAGCAGTGTTATCGCAGCAGCAGGGGACGCCCAGTAGACTCCATCCATGTGCCTTCTTCTCCCGCAAGCTCAGCCCGGCGGAAGCCAACTACTCCATCGGTGACAGGGAACTCCTTGCAGTCAAGCTTGCCTTGGAAGAGTGGAGGCATTGGTTGGAGGGAGCCAAACATGCGTTCCTGGTGCTAACAGATCACAAAAACCTTGAGTATCTTCGATCAGCCAAGAGACTAAACCCCAGACAAGCCCGTTGGGCTATGTTTTTCTCCCGTTTCAATTACACCATCTCCTATCGTCCCGGTACCAAGAATCTTAAAGCTGATGCTCTCTCCCGTCTGCATGCATCTGACGAACAGACCGAAGAACCAGAACCCATTATTCCAAGCTCCCTCATCGTAAGTCCTATTACCTGGTCAGAAGAAACCATCCCCTCCTCCAATGCCTCCACGAACCCTCCGCCGGGCTGTCCACCTGGCTTGCTGTACCTCACTCGGACACGACGCACTCCCACCATTCACTCGGCTCACACGTCACTTGGTACTGGTCACCCGGGGGTCAATGAAACCCTCTCGTTGCTAAAAGAACGCTTCTGGTGGCCAGGGATGGCTAAGGATGTCAGAAGGTACGTGCAGGGCTGTAGGGAGTGTGCCATTTCCAAGTCTCCGCGTCATCTTCCAGCTGGTAAACTCCTTCCTCTGCCCGTTCCAGTACGCCCATGGTCACACCTAGGAGTAGATTTCATCACTGACCTGCCGGTCTCAGACGGTAATACCACCATTCTAGTAGTGGTAGATCGTTTCTCTAAATCTTGTCGTCTGATCCCACTCCCAGGTCTGCCTACTGCCATGGAAACAGCTGAGACACTCTTCAACCAAGTTTTTAGATACTTCGGAGTACCAGAGGACATTGTATCAGACAGAAGTCCCCAGTTCATATCCAGAGTATGGAGATCGTTCTTCTCACTCCTAGGTGTGGCTGTTAGCCTGACGTCGGGGTATCATCCACAGTCAAACGGGCAGACGGAAAGGAAGGTACAGGAAATTGGCCGCTTCCTACGTAACTTCTGTCATGACCACCAGGACTCTTGGAACCAGTTCCTGGGTTGGGCCGAGTACGCCCAAAACTCTCTGAGACAGTCAACCAGAGGACTCACCCCGTTCCAGTGCGTACTCGGCTTTCAACCTCAACTGTTCCCCTGGGATGGGGAACCCTCCGACGTTCCTGCAGTGGACTACTGGTTCCGAGAGAGCGAGAGGGTCTGGGACTCAGCCCACCATCAGTTGCAACGGGCCCTGCGCAGACGCAGGATGGTAGCTGATCTCCGACGTTCTGACACCCCTGTCTTCCAGCCTGGTCAGCTGGTGTGGCTATCTACCAGAGATATCAGAATGCGTCTGCCTTGCAAAAAGCTGAGTCCCAGGTTCATTGGCCCATTCCCCATCACCAAGCAGGTCAATCCAGTCACCTATCAACTCCGTCTGCTACAAGGGTATCGTATACATCCCACTTTCCATGTCTCACTGCTGAAAGCTCACCACCCCTCTGTTTCTCCCACAGGACCTGACGTAGTTCCCACCGAACCCCCCCTTCCACTCATCCTGGAGGATGGTACGGCCTACAAGGTCAATGAGATCTTGAACTCCCGACGTCGTGGTGGTCAGCTGGAATATCTAGTGGATTGGGAAGGATGTGGTCCCGAGGAACGCTCCTGGGTCCCAAGGAACGACATTTTAGATCCCAGTTTACTCCAGACCTTTCACGACAGTCATCCTGAGAAGCCAGCTCCGCGGGGTAGAGGACGTCCACCACGGCGTCGGGGTTCTCGGCCCTCTGGAGCAGGCCGTGGGGGGGGGGTACTGTCACAGACACGTCAGGTTCCACCCTCCACCAATCACAGCGCACTCCTTCCCCAGAGTACTGATCACCATCACCTGCACCTCATCACCACACTCATCACCAGCACTACAAGACTCACAACCACACAGCACTCCACGTCCGGTCTCGTTCGCATATACTTCAGGCTATGCTTACCTCAAGGACTCTACTACTGATACTTACCTGTCTCCAGCGTGTCTCCTTCCTTCCGTGTTCCTTGTCTGCTGTGTGGGTGTGTTCCTGTCCGTCCCTCAGTACTCCAGAGATCTACAGTCTCCAACGATCTCCAGTCTCCAGCGACCTCCAGACTCCAGCGTCCTTCCATCTACAAAACAAAAGACAGTAACTCTCTCTCTCTCGTATCACCTTCTAATCTACCAACAACCGGTTTACTCACCTGCTCCACAACACCTGCTCTACTGTGGTCTAATAAACTACCCCTACCTGTTAACATCTGTGTCTGCCTCCTGTGTACTTGTAACACCCTGTTGTCTGTGTTCTGTATTTTGCTTAATATATTTATGTTTTTAGTCATTTTTGTCTTTTGGGACAGTGAGAAATAAACAATTGTGACTACAATTTAAAACATTTAATTGGACCAATCTCACAGTTTCACTGTAAAACATTTCTCCAATTCAACATTTTCTAGTGACCAATCACATCTACATTTTTTAGTAGGCCAAATTGAATTTCTGTGAATTAAATTGTATCAATTCAAAGAAATTCAATTTGGCCTACTAAAAAATGTAGATGTGATTGGTCACTAGAAAATGTTAAATTGGAGAGGCCTGAAATTTTTTACAGTGTTGGAAAATTACATTTTTCCATTGGCTCAACATATTATTTCTAATTGAACACATGTTAAGACTGTTGCCACAATGGATAAAATTCAATTAACAGAAATTCAATTTAGCCAATTGAAAAATTTAGATGTGATCGCTCACTAGAAAATTTTGAATTGGAGAGGCCTTACATTTTTTACAGTGTAAAATGACATTGTTACAATTGTATTTTTGTCATATTTGCTTTTGTTAACACTATCAGGTAGGTTTAGGGTTTAGTGTAGGTGTACGTTATTTAACATGATGGAGCATTAAGTTTTAGCGCCACTCACTGGACATTTGAATCCAGAATTGCAGTGATACGTACAAAAACCAATGTAACAAAACATTGCCAGATTCACACTCATCTGTTCCGGGAAAAAACTAACCTTTGCACGACGCAACGTATTTCGGGGTTTGCAAAAACGTTGCAACAGGTACTTTTTCCAATGAGACCAGGCTGCCTATACGTCATACGCCAGTTTCTCATGAACGCACGTGCGACAGTTAGCGAAAGTTAGAGATTATGGTTTATAAAGTTTTAAATATGGATATTTTTCTTACACAAACGCATTGCTTCTCTTCAGAAGGCCTTTATTAAACCCTGGAGCTGTGTGGAGCAGTTATATGATGGATGGATGCACTTTTATGGACTTCAAAACATAAACAGCCATTCACTGCCATTATAAAGCTTGGAAGAGTCAGGACATTTTTTTTATTTAACTCCGATTGTATTCGTCTGAAAGAAGAAAGCCATATACACCTAGGATGACTTGAGGGTGAGTAAATCACGGGCTAATTTTCATTTTTGGGTGAACCAACCCTTTAATTACAACTTTTGCCTCAATAAACTCCTAATTACTTCTTATTAATAGTAAGGCAGTTGTTAAGTTTAGCTGTTGGGTAGGATTAAGGGATGGTGAATATGCAGAATAAGGCATTAATATGTTCTTATAGCCAATATCCTAGCAATATGCATGCTAATAAGCAACTAGTTCCTAATAGTGGGAATTGGACCCAGTGTTTAAACAGCTCTGAAAAAACACTATGCTTGAAAACGGATTCATTGCATGAAACAGAAAGGCTTCAAATAATCCAAGTGGATTGGGTTAAACGTTGGGTAAATCTATTTAACGCTATGTTGTAAATGTGCATCTCTCTTGTCTGAGGGTAAGTGGTGCGCAACATCAAATATCTCTCCATCCTCTGAAGTGCACTTTTTCACCATAATTGTGCCAGTATTTTCCGTGCAACAAGGCAAACAAGCTCAAGCTGTAACAGAACCCTGTGTGTGTATAAATAGCCCTTTTATCACATGCTTGTGTCCGTTGCTAAGTGAAATCCAAGTCGAAAAATTGAACATCAGCTTAGCTTGAATAATTTGATACACTGCCATTTCTCCAACTTGGCAAGATCAATTTCCTCTAAATCAAATCACTGTAATTACAAAGAGAAAAGTCTGCAGTTGCAACATTGCAGCTTCAGCTAAATAAATAAATAAAAGTGTCTGTTTCAACCGCTGTAAAACCCATTTAAGAATTCAAAGGATATACAAATAGAACCCATGGTCAGTGCAATCTGATCACTCGTACGTGAGGAAAGATGGCCATCAACTATAAAGGCTTTTGTGTTTATCATCAGATAAATCATGATGGAAAAGAGCGTTACACTTTATTTAGATAGCCACTTTGGGTTAGTAGAATAATTTAACATGTACTTAACAAGTTATAAGATGGGGACCATCAAAACAAAGTGTTAGCAGTTATTAAGCAGACAGTCTAATGATACTCCAATGAATGGTGGTAGTTGACATGTAGTTGCAAAGGTTCTTATAGTAGTAAAAGGTCTAAAGTGGACTGTCGAAAAATAAAGTGCTATGGAAAAGTATAAGGAGCGGTTTATGAAATATGGATGGAAAAGTTAAAAAACTTGCCAGAGGTTTACTTCATGAGACTTAATTATTTGACTTACTACTGCTTATTATTTATTATCTATGAATATGGGTATGTTTTTGCTTAGTTTTAGCAGTTTTTCAAGCAGATTTAAAGAATAGTTCTCAAAAAATGATTTACTCACCCACATTGCTCCAAGATCCTCCAGAATCCTCCAGCTCTTTTCCATAGTGACCGCAGCTGTCAAGATAAAAAGAAAATGCATAAAACACTATAAAATATTGTAAAAATTGCACAAGATTTAAACTGATTTAAATTGTCACTGATATTCTCAGATCTCTGCATTTGTGTTACTATTCAGATTCAAAAATGTCATTAGCTATGTTTCCATCCAAAGTTGCAAATTTAACTTGGAATGTTGAAGATAGCAAAATAGTCACTTCCTGGGAAATTGGCGCAAAATATCTGTAATAAAAATGGAAGTTGCTACAATCGGAGAAGCTCTTTTTTCCTCCATCGCAAAGGACTTGCGTCTAAAGTCCGGAAAACACCAAGCCGACTTTTCATGCGTCGGCCAACTAAGTTTTCTCTGTGTTATCCGAACCGTCGGCTGAAGTTCATCCTTGTCGGCTATTTTTCGGCTGATTCGACATGTTGAATCGGCGCTCGTCGGTCAGTCGGGCCATCTGATCATTCTGATTGGCTGTTCAGCTAGCGAACCAGTGCACGAGAAAAAAAAAAATGGAAGTGACCGTCTGTGGTGAGTGAGATTCTGAGATCCCTGTAGCTCTTCTGCTTTCCCGCTTTGAATAACGAAGACAGACTACTGCCACCAGGAAATTTATTTCCTCTTACGCAGGTGCAAAACAGACATGCTACTTGGCCATCGGATGCCGAGCTTGGTGTGTCAGGGCAACTTTGAACCCAGACGCTGCCGATGACACCCGATTCTGCAGTCTGCTTTCGTCGCCACTAGTTGGTCGGCATCAGTGAGTCGATTCAGCGGTTTGAATTGCCATAGTCATGTTTTGACATGTTTGACACCGATCCGAATCATGATTCGACTCACTGATTCATAACGCTTCGAAGCTTCATGATGCATTGTTTTGAAATCGGTCATCACTATATAATTCGTTATTTAATTTTTTTGCGCACAAAAACTATTCTCGTCGCTTCATAAAGTTATTGTAGAACCACTGTAGTGAGATGGACTTTGTAACGTCTTTAGTACCTTTTATGGGTCTTGAGCGTGTACAGTGCATTGTGCCGATGGAGGCCTTTCTGAGCCATCGGACTTCAACTAAAATATCTTCATTTGTGTTCCGAAGATGAACGGAGGTCTTACGGGTGTCCAACGACATGAGGGTAAGTAATTAACGACAGAATTTTCATTTTTGGGTGAACTAACCCTTTAACAAGCTAAAGACACACAGGATGTAATAGGATGTAACAGGAGGTAACGGATTAGGGAGGAGTGCCATCTGGTGGCTATCATAGGCACTCCGGCTGGCAGGCGTGACACTTTTATCCAATCACATCCACCGTTGAGGCACCGTTTTTTTTGTTGTGCATCAAGGCATTTATTCAATAAATGTGTTTCCATCGTAGTTTTTTCACGTCCTCTTATCGGATAAAAATTGAGGGCATGTATTTTAAGCACATTTTTAGAATCCATGCGCATCTTCAAACCGTTCTCACTCAAGGCGTCAAAATCTGAAGCATGGTCAAGTCGTGTCACAATGAAGACCCTAAAGGTACCCCTAGGTGTCACTATATAGAGTGCTCCATTGATTGCAATGAGAAACCTTTGGCGTCATACACAGACACGTTGGGCATGGAAACGTTATCGTCTTGATGAAATTATATATTGGGTTATGATTTTGCCATTATGACATGTTGGAATGTGATTCTCAATTTAATCAGCCAGCATAATTGTGTTTATATTTATTTTATTTACGCTATTTAGACACGTTTGAACATGTAACCCAACCCCATCCCATCCCTAAACCTACCCATTTGTGTATTATATGACATAAAACACAGGATATACGACTGCATGCACAATTTATTCAAAATTTAGAAATATTCCGAGACCAAACGATTGATTTGTGTGAAGAAAATCCCCAAAAGCGACCAGCGTCTCCATCCGCCGAAGATCATGCACACATTCAAATTTCAAAAAATTCCGCTCGAAGAAACGATACGTCAGATTTCATAGTGAAATTGCATTGGCACTTGTATGTCTCGTGACAAATTGTGTCATTACGTCAGCTTTGTTTGCAAAATGTCATTGGCTCTCGTGTGTCTTGTGACTGATCGTGTCATGCTAAAGAGTCGGGTGTATCATTTGAATGAGACTGAGTGCGTTCACGGAGCGGCGGGATCATCATTTCAGCAAATAAAACATTAAGATCAACTCTGTTCTTTACATGAAGATATCGTATGACTTCAGAAGACTTGGAATGCAACATAAGTTAATACTTTTATACTGTTTTTGGTCAGTTTTTGCAATAAATACCTGTGACTGTACTTTTATTTGCCTGTTACGTGTTTTATATTGTTTAGAAGTGGGTAGGTTTAGGGTAGGAGTTGGGTTAGCTGCTCCAAAATATAAAAGTAGCCTATAAACAATGGGTTGGCATCTTGGCATTTCCATCCAGCGTTTTTTTAAATGCGATATCTAAAATGAGATGGTGGTCCAGTGGGTTAAACCATGGAACTGATATGCAGAAGGTTGCTGGTTCGATCCCAGTGGTCACCACCAGTGTGTCCTTGAGCAAGGCACTTTACTCCACGTTGCTCCAGGGGGATTGTCCCTGTAATAAGGTCCGTGTAAGTCGCTTTGGATAAAAGCGTCTGCCAAATGCATAAATGTAAATGAGCATAAAAATAGGGGGATGGAAACATAGCTATTGACACCAAAAACACCACATGTCGCATGTCTCGTAACCAAATGCAACATATAGTTTCGAATAATGGATCATGACATCTGAAAGCTGCAGTAGCGGAGAAGATTTCCAGTAAATAACTTAAATTTCATCTTTTTCCCACACAAAGCTATCGTATGGCTTCAAAAGACACTAGTGATATGGATATTTTGGTATATTTAGAAAAGAATTTACCTAATGAAGTGGGGTGGTTTACATTTTTCACCACCTGGAGTTGCATTGAGTCAGTCATATCTGTGAAAAAATGCTGAACAGGTTTTAGACTCAAGCGTTAAAACCCTATTCTCAAGATGGATTATGCCTAGAGTTACAGTGTTTACATGCTTAGAAGGAGGGGAGGTGTGAGTCCAGATGGGTGATAGATGTATGTATACCAAAACTAAAGCTTGGTTTTTCAATTTTGACTGAGTTGATTAGAACTATCCAAAAATAGCTGCTAGGAGGCTAAACCATGCATTGACAAAGATTAAGATTAATACAGCAGAGGAAATAAAATCTATATCATGCAATTTCATGTTTACACAATATAACTTGGGGTCATGAACTATCTGAAGGATTTAAACACAAGTGGAACTCTATTTACCTAGTTATCTTGGTTTATAGTGTGTCAGTTTTATGAAATATGCCATGGTGTAGATTAATAACGGTGGATGTAGAAATGTAGTACAAAGCCAACGACGTGCCAACATGAACCTTCAGGGAAAAAAAGAAAAGAAAAACGCTTGCTAAATTAGAGATATTTGCACTCAGGCATACCCCTGAAGTTCAGATGATTACTTACTATTGGTTTGAAATATGAATCAATATAAAGCAACCTAAAGAGGTTTCTCGTCAGCACATAAAGGTTACAGCTATTTTTCTTGAAAAACATGAAATCAGTCAGGGGGCGATATCCCGCAAGCAATCGTTCATATTGGTAGATTAACCTTTTCAAAAATAGAGTGCACATAATTCCAGAACAAACACAATAGTGACGATTGCTTTCATCCATGGGGTTTTCCCTCTGAAGAAAGAGGAGAGATTCATGTTTTTAGGATGTCTCTAATTAAATAATTTAGGGGGGGGGGGGGGGGGGGGTAACTTAAAGAAATGAATACATATATACAGAAAGGATGCATTAAATTGATCAAAAGTGACAATAAAGACATTTATAATGTTACAAAAGATTATATTTAAAAATAAATGCTATTCTTTTTAACTTTATATTCATCAAAGAATCCCGAACAAAATGTTATACACAACTGTTTTCAACATTTATAATAATAATAAATGTTTCTTGAGCATCAAATCATCATATTAGAATGATTTCTGAAGGATCATGTGACCTGAAGACTGGAGTAATGATGCTGAAAATTCAGCTTTGACATCATAGACATAAATTACATTTTAAAATTTAGTACAATAGAAAACTGTTATTTTACATTTGAATGATATTTCACAATATTACTGTATATATATATATATATATATATGTATATATATATATACATATATATATATATATATATATATACATACATATATATACATATATATATACATACATATATATACATATATATATATATATATATATATATATATACATATATATATATATATATATATACATACACACAGTGGGGCAAAAAAGTATTTAGTCAGCCACCAATTGTGCAAGTTCTCCCAATTAAAAAGATGAGAGAGGCCTGTAATTTTCACCATAGGTACACTTTTTTTCTGTTTGAACTCGTTATCAGTATAAAAGACACCTGTCCACAACCTCAAAAAGTCAGACTCGAAACACCACTATGGCCAAGACCAAAGAGCTGTCAAAGGACACCAGAAACAAAATTGTAGACCTTGCTCCACGCAAGATCTCAACCCGTGGGGTCAAAATGATCACAAGAACGGTGAGCAAAAATCCCAGAACCACACGGGGGAACTAGTGAATGAACTGCAGAGAGCTGGGACCAAAGTAACAAAGGCTACCATCAGTAACACACTACACCACCAGGGACTCAAATCCTGCAGTGCCAGACGTGTCCCCCTGCTTAAGCCAGTAAATGTCCGGCCCTGTCTGAAGTTTGCTAGAGAGCATTTGGATGATCCAAAAGAGGATTGGGAGAATGTCATATGGTCAGATGAAACCAAAATAGAACTTTTTGGTAAAAACTAAACTTGTCGTGTTTGGAGGAGAAAGAATGCAGAGTTGCATCCAAAGAACACCATACCTACTGTGAAGCATGGGGGTGGAAACGTCTTGGTTACATTGGTTACAAATGTAACCCTCGTTCCCTAAGGAGGGAACGGAGACGTAACGTTACTGACTAACGAATGGGGGTTTCGCTTAGAAGCCAATCATCTTCGAGAATTCAAAAACGCCCAATCGCAGTGCCAATGCCATGGGCATGCAGAATTTGCATACGTAACTCCACGCTCACCGCGTGGGTATATAAGGAAGTACGTGGGCAATATCGCATTATGTCCAAGACTGAACTCTCTGGCATTCCAGCAGTACAGTGGATGTGGCAGAGGGACGTTACATCTCCGTTCCCTCCTTAGGGAACAAGGGTTACATACGTAACCGAGACGTTCCCTTTCGTTCAGTCACTACGACGTAAAGTTAGTGACTAACGAATGGGGGTCCCAATATAATCACGCCACTCGGCTGTCTTCCAGTGCCCTGCGTAAGTTGGAGCACTCTGTCGTAAGGCTAGTACGGATGAAGAACTCCAACTTATCACAGGAATACCACGGTACACTGGGAGCATATTCCAGGTGGAGATTTGCAAAGACACCTATCCTTAGGGAGGACTTAGAGCGTACACATACGACCCGCTGCGGGTAGCTGTGGAGAACTCTGGGGGACCAGTCGAAGGTGGATTTTTAACCCCAGGGTGGGCTTACCAAGTGAAAGACACCCGCTCAAGGAGGCTTACGGTGGAAATACATGTGTGGGGGTCGCAAAGAGGGAAACCATGCACACGGGGCACCTGGCTGGACACGAGGGTCTGGGCTCATAGAGGGCAGACTTACTGGTGTCTGCGTCAACAGTGCTGGAGGAGCTCAGGGCTTCCGGGAAGCTCACCTGAGGAGAATATCGCACGTATCCAGTCCGTGGAGTGGAATGGCGAGCAAGCGAAGAGCCTGAGCCTAGTCCATAACCGGCCACTAGTAGGGGCGAGTACTTAGTCGGAACAGGCACCACTCGGAGATTGTAGAATTTGCGAATGTATTTGGTGTCACCCAGCCTGCAGCTCTGCAGATGTCTGTTAGCAAGACGCCATGTGCTAAACCCAAGAGGAGGCACACTCCGAGTGGAGTGAGCTGTGAGCAAGGGGGCGTGGACGGCCTGCTGCTGGTAGGCCAAAACAATGGTGTCCACTATCCAGTGAGACAGCCTTTGCTTTGAGAGAGCCCTTCCCTTCCGCTCTCCACTATAACAGACAAGAGCTGGACTGAGGTCCTGAACATTGCGTCCTGTCTACGTAAGTGCGGAGGGCGCGTACTGACAGAGCAGTGCCAAGGCTGGGTCTGCCTCCTCCAGGGGCAGCGCTTGCGGGTTCAACACCTGGTCCCTGACGGGGTGGTGGGAACCTTGGGCACATATCCAGCCCGGGGTCTCAGGATCACGTGAGAGTAGGGCGGCCCGAACTCCAGGCACTCTTCGTCAACCGAAAATGCCTACAGGTCCGCTACCCTCTTGATGGAGGCCAATGCGGTCAGGAGCGAAGTCTTCATTGACAAGAACTTAAGCTCGACTGAGCGCAAAGGCTCAAGGGGAGACCTCTGCAGAGCAACTAAGACTACTGAGAGGTCCCCAAGAGGGTACGAGGGGAGAGCGAGGAGGATTCAGTCTCCTCGCTCCCCTCAGGAACCTGATGACCAGGTGTCGTGCTGACTTACCTTTCTGTTCCCCAAGAGGTCGTGGTGGGCAGATCTTGCGGCCACATATACTTTAAGGGTGGAAGGAGACAGTCTTCGTTCCAACCCTACTTGGAGAAACGAGAGCACAGACCCGATCGGGCATTTCCAGGGGTCTTCTTGGCGAGAATACACCAGGTGACGAAGAGCAACGCATAAGCGAAAGTACTCTGCCCTAGCGGAAGTGCTGGTAGCCACCACCAGAGGTGGTAGGGTACTCAAACCTGCCACGTCCCATCCAGGAGCCACACGTGGAGGTTCCAAAGATCGGGACGTGGGTGCCATAGGGTGCCCCGTCTCTGAGGAGATACTCAGAGGAAAGGCCAGGGAGGGGCTGTCACAAGGAGTAAGAGTTCAGGGAACCAGGTCCGCCGTGCCAATACGGGGTGACCAGAAGGACCTGCTCCTTGTCCTCCCTGACTTTGCACAATAGCTGCATGAGAAGGCTCACTGGGGGGACGCAGGGCGAACCGTACTGCCAGCAAGTCAAGGCAATTGACATGCAGGAGGCACAGGGGTCCTGTCCAGGAGCCTGCAGCAGCACGTCCATTGCACATGGCACCCCAGCCCGTGGAGGAGGCATCTGTTGACACAACAATATGCCTGGAAACTCGTCCTAAGGGCCAGCGGCCCGTAGAAATGAGGTTCGGCCACGGGGTGAGGGTCTACAGGCAGGCCAGAGTCACTGGGACCCGGAGCGTGCCTGAATGCCATGCCCATCTCGGGACTCGATCGCGAAGCCAAAGCTGAAGCAGTCTCATATGAAGCAATCCGAGCGGCGTTACCGTGGCTGCAGACGGCTGCAAATCGTAGGAACGGTCCGCGTCGAGGAAGGAGACATGGAAGTAAGCGTCCTTCAGGTCGATCGCTGCAACCAATCTACCAGACGAACGAGTCCGAGGAGGCATTCGCTACCAACATCCTGACTCACCAGAGGCAATTGACCAGTTTTCTAGGGTACAATGAAGTAAGGGCTGAGGAAGCCGGACTTCATTTCGGCTGGAGGGACAGGCTCGATCGCACCCTTCGCCAGTAGGGTGACAACCTCTGCACGCATGACTGGGGGCTTTTATTGGGCCCCACCATGGAGCACGGACTCCCACGGACTCAGGGAGGAGCCTGCGCAAACTGAATCACGTAGCTGAGCCTGATGGTCTTTGCGACCCAGTCCCTAAGACAGTCCCTAAAGCTGTAGCCAGGCTCCCAGGAACTGACCAGCGGGGTCACTCGAACCACAAACGTACCCCGGGTGGGGCAGCGAGGCAGCGGGACTGGCCCGGATGTGGGAGGCGTAGCGTCCCGGTGTGGGGGCACAGTCAGTAGCTGCGTCCTGACAGAGGAGACCAGGGAGTGCAGCAGCTAGCCGCCGGGGCAGTAGAGAACCGGGCGGCCAAGAACCGTTGGGCGCAGTTCTCAGCCGCGCCGCCGAAGAGGCCAGCCTGGGATATGGGTGAGTTGAGGAGGCGGGCTCACTCAGCCTCCCAACACCACCAGGTAAGGCCAGGTGTTTCTCCCGGACCACAGCTGTGGACATTGCCCGACCGAGGGAGCGTGTGGCCACCTTCACCGCCCGGAGGGCGGGATCAGTGGCGGCACGCAGCTCATTGAAGAGCCCTGGGTCGGCTCCACCCTCGTGCATGTGCAGGACCACGCCACCGAAGTAGACGAGCCCACAAGCTTTGGGAGGGTGCTTAGGATAGCCATGCCACGTCGAAGCCCTCCGTGGACACCGTAGTGCGCAACAGAGAGTTCAACAGTGGGGGGGACCCCAGTGTACCCTTGGCCGCAGCCCCATCAAGGGCAGAGAAGGCGGAGGAGGCCACCAAACGGTCACGGGAAGCACGGGGACTTCCCGGGACCGCGTGATCTCCTCATGCACCTTGGGAGTGAAAGGCATTGGGGGCAGGGCCCAACAGCTGTCGGATGCCGCCCCCAAAAACCAATCGCGCAACCACGAGCACTTGCGACAGGGCGGAGTTCCACACCAGCGCGAGGCTCGCGGCTGCCCGCGATAACATGGCTGTCAACTCTAGGTCGGATCAGGCAGCGCTGGCACACCCGAAGACTTCAGAATGCAGGCTTGCAGGAGTGAAGAGATGCTCTTGGCTCCGAAGCAGAAACATAATGCGATATTACCCACGTACTTTCTTATATACCCACGCTGTGGGGCGGAGTTACGTATGCAAATTCTGCATGCCCATGGCATTGGCTCTGCCATTGGGCATTTTTAAATTCTCGAAGATGATTGGCTTCTTAGCGAAACCCCCATTCGTTAGTCACTAATGTTACGTCGTAGTGACTGAACGAAAGGGAACATCATGCTTTGCTTTGGGGCTGTTTTTTTGCAAAGGAAAGGACGACTGATCCGTGTAAAGGAAAGAATGAATGGGGCCATGTATTGTGAGATTTTGAGTAAAAACCTCCTTCCATTAGCAAGGGCATTGAATATGAAACGTGGCTGGGTCTTTCAGCATGAAAATGGTCCAAAACACACCACCTGGGCAACGAAGGAGTGGCTTCATAAGAAGCATTTCAAGGTCCTGGAGTGGCAGCCAGTCTCCAGATATTTCACAATCTGCTCAGTTACTGGGATTTTCACGCACAACTATTTCTAGGGTTTACAAAGAATGGTGTGAAAAGGGAAAAACATCCAGTATGCGGCAGTCCTGTGTGCGAAAATGCCTTGTTGATGCTAGAGGTCAGAGGAGAATGGGCCGACTGATTCAAGCTGAAAGAAGAGCAACTTTGACTGAAATAACCACTCGTTACAACCGAGGTATGCAGCAAAGCATTTGTGAAGCCACAACACGCACAACCTTGAGGCGGATGGGCTACAACAGCAGAAGACCCCACCGGGTACCACTCATCTCCACTACAAATTGGAAAAAGAGGCTACAATTTGCACAAGCTCACCAAAATTGGACAGTTGAAGACTGGAAAAATGTTGAGACATTCAGATGGTAGAGTCAGAATTTGGCGTAAACAGAATGAGAACATGGATCCATCATGCCTTGTTACCACTGTGCAGGCTGGTGTTGGTGGTGTAATGGTGTGGGGGATGTTTTCTTGGCACACTTTAGGCCCCTTAGTGCCAATTGGGCATCTTTGGGATGTGGTGGAACAGGAGCTTCGTGCCCTGGATGTGCATCCCACAATTCTCCATCAACTGCAAGATGCTATCCTATCAATATGGGCCAACATTTCTAAAGAATGCTTTCAGCACCTTGTTGAATCAATGCCACGTAGAATTAAGGCAGTTCTGAAGGCGAAAGGGGGTCAAACACAGTATTAGTATGGTGTTCCTAATAATCCTTTAGGTGAGTATATATATATAATAAAAGCCTTAGTGAGCATAAGAGACTTCTTCTAAAAACATTTAAAAAATCTTACTGATCAAAAACTTTTGAACTGCAGTGTATATTGTAGTTTATTCTGCAGTAAAATGAAAGCTAATTTAAATTATAGCACAGTGTTAAATCCTACAAATAGCAATGGAGAAATTAGATTCTAGAGAGAACAATGTATTGATTTTTCTTTTGGCTAGTCTTCTTGTCATCAATATAATTTCAGAGATATACTGTACATCTGAGTGTGTAATAGAGTGCTGCAAGGATGACTACACACCTCTATCAAATATGTGAATTTTGAAGCTGTTATGTTTATTTTACAAAAAAAAAAAACCCTGCATGTTTCCAATAAGTAAATAGATAAGAACAGTTGGGGTGTGCGTGTGAGCAGTTTACATTGTAGAACAAAATATCCAAGTATCAAGTATTGTCAAAACTTATTTTACTCATAAATTGAAAAACCTCATTATTAAACCCCATAGGAAAATCTTAAGGGAACCACTGGCGAATTGGTCTTCTGGGTTTTGACATCATTCCTCCGGCACTCTCTATATGCAGTAGTGCTGGAGGAATTTGCGGCCGGACGGACGGATGGATAGACAGACGGACAGAGGGAAGGATGGATTGATGGACGGACGGATAGATAGAATGGCCAATAGATAGATAGAACAATAGAATGATAGAACAATAGATAGATTGAATGATAGACAGACAGATAGATCTCACACACTGTGCTTTCAAATATATATATTTATACGCACACTACAGTATTCGAAAATGTACATCTATAAAGAACAGTGCAGATGTAACATTTTACCATCTATTATAAGTCTATTGTATTTCCATCTCTTTTCATTTTCATCAGGATGGCCTTATACACAGAGGTCTGGGCTGAACCTTGAATATTCACTGCCTGGTTTTTTCATTTAGAGTAATTTTACATGTGGTTCTGCACTGACGTGAAATAAATTGTTCCGCCCTCTTGTTGCAGACACTGTCAAAGTCTATATTTCTAAACGATGAGCCTGAAAAATACTGTTGTGGTGAAGCCAAGCAATTTGCAGAGCAGATCGCTCACTCACCGGCTTCAGCTCTCCGGGTCATTGGCCAGAGAGCAAGAGTCAATGCCAACTGGCCAACGGAACAGAATACAATCCAAAAATAAATGAAGAAAGAGAAAACCTTAAAGGAATAGTGCAGACCAAAAATAAAACTTGCAATTGTACAGTCTTAGAAGAAAAGGTTCTATTTGGAACCTTAAGGGTTCTGTCAGGTGCTTCATATACAGGACCTTCATGGGTTCCCATTATGGGATCATTTTATGGATTTCGTTTGAATTCATTTTTCATTTGAATTAAATAAGCTTTTTACTTCATACATTATCGCTAGAAGATAATGAAATATGTTAAAATGAAAGTATTATTTGAGAAAAGGTTCTGTCACCCCCCTTTTTGAGAATACACATGAAAATGCACTAACTGTATGTAAATGGCTGTAATTCAAGAATGCTTTGGAATATAGACCTAAGTTTGGTCTTGTTTTAAAGAAGACACTCGACAGATTATTAATGATGTAAAAAATTATGGAAAAGTTATGGAAGTTTAAATTTACTGTAAATGAAAAATACTGTACTAAATATGTTCTATTTTATATATATATTTCCCCAAAAAGAAATTACTATAAAATTACTATAAAATCAAAGCCATATGTCTACCCAAGTTGTGTTCCAAATTTGAAGTTGATATCACAAAAATTGAAGTTCCCATGAGATTTTGTTTAGACGCTATACCAAAAATAGCCACCGGGTGTCCATTGTCCAAATTCCATTGATTGTTTTTTTTTAATGCATTTTCCTGTAAATTTCTGTCCAAATGTCACTTCCATCACAAAACTGTCACCAAATATGGAATCTTGAGACTCAGACCTTTCCGACGACGTGTTTTGTCAAGATTAGAAAAGATTTTGATTATAAAGTAGTTCAAATAAATGTTGTAAACTGAAACATGACACCACCCACTAGGGGAGGAGCCCGCTAGAATAATTTAGAGTAACGTTTCCATGGTAACCGATTTCAGAGCGCCCGGCGGGTTACATTTGAGGAACAGTTAAGTTACTTAACAGAACAGTTACTTAGAGAAAAACTCTAAGGTTCTCAATAGAACCCCACTGAAACTTTTCTAAGTTATATTATAGTTGTTTCTATTACACACATAATGAGATATTATGTAGAAGGTCCAAGCTGCAGAAATTGTGTGTACATTTTGCAAATAAGATTATTGTATTTTGCGTTTTAGTTTACGTAAAATGATGGAACGTGGCTATTTTTACTTAAGCAATGCCTGTGAGATAATCGCAGCTTCAGCTTGAGTTATCCACAATTATACTATATAACCATGCGTAGGTTGCCACGAGGGAAGCTTTGAAGGTATGGTGTATTCATGAAAGAAAAGGGGATTGTGAATCAACCTCATCACGGTGAGCCGAAGGAATGTTTGAATAACTGTATCGTCACAGCCTTGAATGGTGGAGTGCGCCTCGCGCCTGCCCTTTCACGATATCTGTAGAAGTGAGCGCCTGAGGAATACATGAATGCCAAGCAGAGACACTGATTCTGCGGTGGATGTGGTAATCAGAATGCATGCATAATTCAGGCAGTTATATGAGAGTAGGTGAACTTGGAGAGAAAGAACGTGGGCGATGATGAACGCTAATTTAGTGCTTTTCGAAAGCACCATTCAAAAAGCATCAAGATGAAGCCAAGAAACTTTTTCCACTTAATTATATGGGCTTTTCTTTTTCACAATATGCAGCAATTTGACACAAAAAGACTAAAGAAGGTGTTCTGGCATGAAAGGTATCTAAACTAAAGCTGTATTGTATCTGGATGACTATGGGGAAACTAAGGGGTCTAGATTTGGCTTGTTAGCTGGTAGTTGTCATAACATCATTCTGCGGCCAAAAAGCTTATTTTGCCACAGTGTTATTGTTAACTAAAATAAAAAATATTACAAATTGTTTTCGGTAAATAAATAATAAATAATAAAATAAATAAAATATTAGATGAAGAAAACAAATAATTAAATATTGACTTGGCTGTCTGAAATAAATAAGTTCTAAAAAAACAACAACTGAAATGAATTAAAGCTAAATAGAAATAATAACTAATAAAAATGACAAAAGTGCAAACAATACCAGTCAAAAGTTTGAAATAAATTGGACGTCTCTTATGCTCACCAAGGCTGCGTTTATTTTATTAAAGGATACAGTAAAAATAGTAATATTGTGAAATAATACAATTTAAAATAACTGTTTTCTATTGTAATCTATTTTAGAATATCATAATTTATTTGTGTGATGGCAAACCACAAAGAGTTGGATAGATAGATAGAATGACCATTAGATTGGAGGGATGGTTGGTGTGGTGGAAAGAGACAGACGGACGGACGGATGGATGGACGGACAGGACGGATGGACAGACAGACAGACAGACAGACAGACAGACAGATAGACAGATAGATAGATAGATAGATAGATAGATAGATAGATAGATAGATAGATAGATAGATAGATAGATAGGCCGATGGATAGATAGAATAACCGATGGATGGATGGATGGATAGATAGATAGAATAACCGATGGAGGGTGGATGGATGGATAGATAGAATAACCGATGGATGGGTGGATGGATGGATAGATAGAATAATCGATGGATGGATGGATAGATGATAGAATAACCGATAGATGGATGGATGGATGGATGGATAGATAGAATAACCAATGGATGGATGGATGGATGGATAGATAGATAGAATAACCGATGGATGGATGGATGGATGGATGGATGGATGGATGGATGGATAGATAGATAGATAGATAGATAGAATAACCGATGGATGGATGGATAGATAGATGATGGATGGATAGAATAACCGATGAATGGATGGATAGATAGAATAACCAATGGATGGATGGATGGATGGATGGATGGATGGATGGATGGATGGATGGATAGATAGATAGACGATGGATGGATAGAATAACCGATGAATGGATGGATAGATAGAATAACCAATGGATGGATGGATGGATGGATGGATGGATGGATGGATGGATAGATAGACGATGGATGGATAGAATAACCGATGAATGGATGGATAGATAGATAGATAGATAAAATAACCAATGGATGGATGGATAGATAGAATAACCGATGGATGGATGGATGGAAAATAAAATATTATAAAATATTAACAATTACTATAATAGTATAAATAATGCTAAAATAACACTATTGAAAAGTGTGTCCGGCTCTTTTCAGGTGTAGACCTCCGTAGGTCAAAAATGTCAGTTCTCTTTTTCCCCAGAAAACTTCCTTTGAAGGCCGCATTTGCCCAAGCAGCCCCTTCAGCTGGAAACATTTTTCTAGTATCATGTTCAGATTATTGAAGTGAAAATATTCGCCCCTCGAGTTTGGACTGCAGATTCCACGTCCCACCCTGCGCCATTCCTTTACAATAATGTTTTCGTGATCTCGCATTACAAAAGGGAAGATTTCAGGCCGTTTCCAAGAAAAGGGAGTATGCCAGACATCCAACACTGCAGATAGAGGGAAAACATGCCACAGCTGAGATGTCCATAGGGTTTGGTTATCCACTTTGTTTATAAATTTCCCCCTGAAATTTGGTGAAAAATGCAGAGTCATTATAATGCGAGGAGAAAAAGCCCAGAAATACATGCGGAACTGCTCACAAGTACAGTGAAAATGATGGCTGTTTATTTGATATTTTTATAGCATGTGATTTCACTTTACTGAAAAATGTGTGCTCATGCATGTCAAGTGGGAACAGACCCATTAAACAGGCAGTACAGTGGGACGCAATCTGCACTCTTTATACAAGAAGAGAGCATTTCTCTATGCTGGGAGTATTATTGGTTTAGAGCACTTTGCAATCCCAATTTCTCAGAATATGTGACACCAAGGTGCAGTTATACGCAGCAAGCATTTGATTAAGCAACAGAGCAAGCGTTTCGTCTTTCTTGTGGCACAAAGAAAAGGGATGAACATTCACATTGCTGCATTATTGTTGTAATTCCGCAGAAATCATTGGGTGTGTTTTCTTTTAGTTACTGTGGACAGAAGGTGTCCTAGGGGGTCATTTACGGAGCAGGGGTTTATCTGACGTCAAAGCATCCCAGGCAACATTACTGCCACCTGGGCCCTTGCTAATAATGCCCCAGACAAATCGACTAACTCTTATGTTGCCCAGCGCAGGGCTGCAAAAACGTCACCAAAGGCTGACAGTGCCGTCCGCGGGGACTCGCTGATGACGCTCAACGAGATCTGATTTCGATTGTCTAAGATTAGACTGCGTACTCACAGGGAAATGAGCGAGTCTCCATTGAATTGCACTCCCAGCTCGGGCCCTGCTTTTAGGGGGAGAGCACAACAAAGAATATTAAGCGCTACAAATGTTTTAAAAAGAAATTAATACTTTTATTCAGCAAGGACTCAGTGTCAGTAAAGACAATTAAAATGCTATGAGATTTCAAGAAAAGATTTTCATTTCAAATAAATGCTGTTCTTTTGAACTTTCTATTCATTGAGGCAAGGCCGTAACCATGTCTTAGACATTGGGGGGGACCAAAGTTTGTTTTGGGTTTTTTTGGCGTGGGGTGTGTGCGTGTGTTTATTTAAAGGAATGACATTCTTAAAGGACTAAAAGGGATTTAAGGAAATAAAGAAAAATAAATAAGAACAGTCACAGTCATAGTTCCAGTTCTATTGGAGTTATGAAGTAGCCTAGAAATCTAGACGCACCCTAGCGAGTGTAGCCTAGCAACTCTCGGTAGACCTGCAAGCAGGAAAAACCAAACTCTGGTCAGGCCAATCACATCGTGTATAGAGTCGGTGGACGGGCTTAACATAATGACGGCACGTCACGGCAGAGTTGCGGCGGTTCCACGTGCTACTCGTAAACAAAGAAGCTGGCGAACGGCGGTCTTTCGAATCGGCTTTGGCCACGACTCTGGAAGACTTGGAGTTAAGCTTTTCTCTGAGGAAAGAACAAAGAACGGCACTGAAGTCATTCTTAAGAAAGGAAGATGTGTTCGGAGTTTTGCCGACCGGATACGGCAAACGTTTAATCCATCAACTAGCTCTACTTCACGTTGCTCTGGTTGGTTGTAGCGCTATCCAATTGCGTGCAGAGGGAATTTGAAAGACAAGCGTTTGTCCCGCCCCTCGGATCGAGTCTGGCTTGTCAGGCTAGTTATGAAGTAAACTGTTTTCAAATAATGGTTGTGATATGAATGCAAAAGTAGATATATGCATTTAAATTAAAGGTAGACTCTAAAAAGAAATGGCTAATTGCTACCTTACCGAGAGCATTAAGAGTAAGCTGGACAAGGGTAATGTTTTGGGAGCCGTGTTTATAGACCTAAAAAAGGCCTTTGACACTGTGAAACACTCCATACTCTTGAATAAACTTGCCATCTTCAACTTCTCTGAACATGCTATCGGCTGGTTTGCATCATATCTGGAGCGTAGAGAGCAATGTGTTAAAATAAACACCGAACTCTCAACATCATTACAGTACACAATGGGTATTCCACAGGGCTCCATTTTGGGGCCTCTGCTCTTTAGTCTATATATAAATGATTTACCTACATGCTGTCAGTCAGCCAACTGTCACATGTATGCTGACGATACAGTAATTTATGCATCAGCTAGGACACCAAATATAGTAGCAGAGACCCTGACCAAGGAAATGGAGGGTATATCCCGATGGCTTAAAGACAATCATCTGACGCTTAACGTCAAAAAGACCGTATCTATGTGCTTCTCAATTAGAGGAAAAGCTAAATGTATTATTAAAGGTCCCGTTCTTCGTGATCCCACTGTTCAAACTTTAGTTAGTGTGTAATGTTGCTGTTAGAGCATAAATAATACCTGTAAAATTATAAAGCTCAAAGTTCAATGCCAAGCGAGATATTTTATTTAACAGAAGTTCCCTTTCAAAGCCTACAGCGAACGGCCGGCTTGAACTACATCCTGGTACTTTCTTGCTTTAATTACGTCAGTAGAACAGTAGAACAGACTAACCTCCGCCCACAAGAATACGCTAAAAAAGGGGGCCTGGTCTTGTTGCTGTCCCACGTGGAGAAGAGGAAGTGTTGCGTGGAGAAAAGCGTTTGAGTGTGTTTGTCGCCATGTCGTCGAGACGCTGTTATTTTCATCCCAGAGTCAAATCACCTTTGTTTGGCTTTCCCAGGGACGCTGTAGAGATCATTGAGCGCATACATCTCCCCGATAAGAGGCATGATCTTTCCGTACAACATGCGCAAAGCTGCTGTCGAATCACAACACAGGAACCGGGAAATGTGCGCTAAGCTGCGGTTGAATCACAACACGGGAACCGCTGGCACAATCAGAACTCGTTACGTATTTCTGAAGGAGGGACTTCATAGAACAAGGAACTCGTCAGCCCATTTTTAGGACAGTGAAAACAGCGGTATACAGATAAGTAAATTGTGTGAAAAATACTGTGTTTTTTTACACGCAAAACATGAACACATGTTATATTGCACACTGTAAACACAATCAAAGCTTCAAAAAAACACGAAGAACGGGACCTTTAAAATAGATCAAGAAGCCATGGAGGAAGTTGAGGAATTTAAATTTTTAGGTATTATTTTGGACTCAAATCCAACTCAAATTCAATGCACATATTAATAAACTCCGTAAGACTGTCCGGATAAATCTAAACTGTTTTAGATTGATTAGGTATCATATACTTTTCATATACAATTTACTGTTTTTTCATGCTATGATACTCTCTCATTTATCGAATGGTGTTACTGTATGGGACCAAGCTTCCCAGACAACAGTCAAACCCATCATATCATTACACAAACAAGCACTGAAAATAATGGATCAGAAACCAATAATGTGGCATCACTGTTTGATTGTACAGAAGTATAAGCTTTTAAATTTTGACAGTTTTATCAAGTTCTCTTTTCTTAAGCTGATTTTTAGATGTATAAATAATCTAGCTCCAGCCGTACTCTGTCCTTTTGTGACAAAAATGAGAGATGGACTCGCGCTCTGCAGGTGGACTTTGAACTTCAGACCGCCGTCCTGCGTCGTACTCCATAACCTGCCAATAAACAAACAGTGCACAATTCTGAGAACATTTTATCATCTAATTTAATTGTATTCATTAACTTTAGATATAAAGTTGTGTTTTATGCAAGGCATCATCATTTGAATCACGTAAAAAGACGGACAAGACACTCGTTTAGGTGACTCACATTGCATCCCTGTATTTTGTTTTGCGATAAATAAAATTATTTTGAGCACAGTAATGATTTTATAGATCAAATAAAACACACAAACCTGGATTTCACAGAGGAAATGCTCCAATTCTGACGCTGAGAAGGAGGAACTGCTCTGGAGACTGAAGGGAATTCAAACAGCTCGCTCACTCAACCGCGTTTCTTGTCGGAGGATGGGGGAGGGGTGCATTGTGTTTTAATCAAATAAACTTTCTCAATTTCTTCATTAAGCAGTGGTGTAAAGAGTAGTTTAGTAGAGTACTGTAATTGAGTAGTTTTTCTCAGGAATTTTAAGTGCTGTCAGTATTTTTACTGTGCTATTTTCCTTAAACCTGCCTTCGCTACATTATGTTTATTTTTTTCCTGTCAACGTGATTGACTAAGGTGAATGTGACTCCATGCATCGCGTGTGACTTTTTTTTACAGTCTATGCTCCCATCAAATCAACCATGATAGCGACCAGCCTAGAGTGAGAGGCATGTGCACTTTATGAAAGGGGGTTGTTGCTGGTTACTGCATGACTGAAATCGTGAAATTGCCTGAAACCAGGGCCGGCCCGTGGCATAGGCGGAATAGGCAAATGCTAGGGGCGCCACTCATCCATAGGGGCACCAAAATGTATTACTGATAGGCCTACTATTTTATTCATATTAATTTGAAATATTACCAAATAAAGCGCAAAAAAACTTAACTAAGTCCCCCGCATCTTCCCGGTCCGCCTCATCAATCTCCCCCGCCGAGCTTGAAGTGCGTCAGAAATATAACGCGTGATCAGTTTAACGTTGGGAATTTGTTGTGTCGCGTCACCTCTCGCCGCATCTAATATAGACAGGATTGCTTTCATTTTTTAGGGTGCTTGGCCGCTCGTAGACACGGTGAAAGTTTTTTCCCCCAGAAAACAAGGAAAAAATTATCTAATGTCATTTTACTAGTAAATACATCTTGATTTAAGAATTTTTTGATGTTTGGACTGGACACAAGAAAAAAATACTTAATAAGAAGAGCATTTTTTGCAGTGTAAAGACAGAGGTAAAGTGGTGTAATGAATGAACAGTTTATTTATTTGCATAGTAGTAAAATACTAATGTACGCTAATTAATTCCAGTTTTACGTTAAACTATATGCAAGCAGCTGTTCTGGGTTCTCCAGTGGCCACAGACAGTGTATTTTGTCAAAAAGAATCATATCTGTTTTTTTAAACGCATTGTCACAGTTACTGTCTCGCTGCGTCCCAATTCGCATACTATCCGTACTAAATAGTATTCAAAAAAAGAATTAGTATGTCCCAAATCGTAGTATGTTGAAAAGAGTATTCCAAAGATTCCCGGATGGTCTACTATTTCCGGTAAGAATCCGAAGTGCAGATCGGTGCGCACTCTAACGGCTGATATTGCCCACAATCCATTGCAAGATGGACGAGGATTCGATTAGAACTACAAACGCGGATAAAAAGTGTTAAAAAACTACAAACATGACGGTTATGCGAGTCCGACGGTTAAGTAGAGAGGATAAGATAAAGGGGTTTGAGTGAGCAATTATCAGTATTTAACCAGACAAAAAGATATTTATTCAGTGTTATCCACATTATATTTCACCTGCAGCAGCATTGAGAACTTTTGTAATGATACGTTTGGCCATTAACTTTGCAAACACATGAGAGGCGTCTCTGCATTAAAGACCCATGAATGGCAGATCAACGTGCGACTACATTTCTCTCCGATACGGTAGGAAATTAAATTGAATGTGGAGGATTTGAACTGTGATGATGATTGACAGGGCAGTTTAAACGGTGACGGGACGCACCTGCAAGTCCGTTAAAGATGACGAAGTAGTATGTCCCAAAGCTTGCATACTCTTCTGCTACACACTCAAAAGTATGTACTTTTTCTTCACAAAAAGAGTACACACTTTTAGGACGTAGTGTAAGTAGGCGAATTGGGACGCAGCATCTGTCTCTGTTGTGTTTTGTACTTCCTGGTTTTAGTTATCACATGTTCCTTTGTCTGAGTTTCCCGCCACTTGTCTGTTTCCTTAGTTACCCTCATCTGTATCACCTGTGCCCCTCGTTAGTTAGTCATCTGTGTTTGTATTTAAGTTCCTCCCTTTCCTTCAGTCTCTGTCCGATCTCGTTTGTGTATACGTGTTTGTATGGTGTGCTACTTTGATTTGAGTCTTCTGAAGTATTAAACGTTGTTGGAGTATTCTACTACCTGTCTTTGCCTGTTCCTGCCTGCACACCCGTAACACGCATGTAATATCACTTTTTTAATATCCTAATGTTTTTACTCTACAGTTGTGCAGTTTTAAGGGGACATATGGACATTTTAAAATGTATTTGCCGAAATTAATAATGATATTTATATACAGGTTTATTTAAAATAGCAACATTTTATGTAAATTTCACATTAAATATCTAAATTTCTCAGTTTAATTCATGGTGAAAACATGAATGTGCATATTAATGGAAGTTTGCTGCCATCTACTGGAAAACAAACACTTTTGCTAGTTCTCAATAGTTTGTGCATGAATGCAAGATGCAATTACTTGTTATTTGGGTTTAGTCTGTAATGTGGCGTAGGTGCTATTTTTGTATAGTTTAACTATCATCAGCCTTTTAAAAAAATTAAATAATAATAATATCATGAACATAATGACGGGGAATAATGGACTGGACATCATATAAAACAATAAAATTTAAAAAACATCAATGCATTAAAAAAATAAAACCGTACCAGTGTTTCCGCAACTTAGACTGAAAACATGTAGTGCTAAACCTTGATACAAGGGGCACCAAGTAAAATCTTGCCTAGGGCAGCAAATTGGTCAGGGCCGGCCCTGCCTGAAACAATTGCTAAAAATTGACTGCAGAATATTGCATTTTCGAATTCACGCACAAATGGTACGTATTCTGTTGGCGCTGCAGGAGCTTGCGATGCCATCTGCTGGAAACACTTCATTTAGCTTGATTGTTTGCCAGGCTTCCTAAGTGCATTAGGCATTAACCGATTGCCACTGCTAGATTTTTGTCCCTTACATCGTAAAAGAGGGTTTGCACTGGCGTAAGCTGTAACGGTTTTTAGCCATTTTAGCTATTTTGCCAACTACCGCCAAACTCTCCAAAATTCCAAAGCAAAACTTTAAACCACATTTGCAAACTCAGCATCAGCAAATCCCAAACATTCAAAATGAGCAGGCATACAATACCTGTAAATTCCACCGGCTAAATAACAGTGACCTGTCATCAGATTCTTCTTTGCTGTTTCCAGAGTTTAAAGCTGTCACAGAGACGGGTGTGATTTCCCAGGACAACTATTTCAATGATAGCTGTCAGAGAGGGAAAACATTTTATGGGTGGTATTCCACAAAAATAAATAAAATTCACTTCAAACCCAGCAAGACATGGCACAGCAGTCAAAGATGTAACTCCAACAGATAAGTGCAACAATTCTAAAACAAAAATAGCACAGAAAGAAGCAAAAGAACCACAAAACCAGTCATAAGGGTCCATTTTTTTTAAATTGAGATTTACAAATCATCTGAACGCTGAATAATTAACCTTTCCTTTCGTGTATGCTTTTTTAGGATAGGACAATATTTGGCTACAACTATCTGAGAGTGCAAAAAAATCTAAATATTGAGAAAATTGCAAACTTTTGAAAACAGGTTTCAAAGTGTTTTTGAAAACAATATGTTATGCGCATGCATATTACGTGTTCAGTCTATAGGCACATAGTTTTTATTTACAAAGTGACATCATCAAATACTGTCCTGGCAGCAGAATACAACATTTTTAATAATGTTCGCAGATCCGTGTGAAAAACATTCTTAGTAAAGAAATCCTTCACGACTATAGACTGAACACGTAATACACATGTGCATGACGTCAGTTTTCACAAATTTGTGTTTTTGTTTTTGAAATGATAATGTATTGTTTTTAAAAACTTGCACTTTTTTTAAAAAGTTTGCATTTGCCGGCCCCAAAAATGGTGGTGTCATGTAGATGAACGGCCAAAACACATAAAAAGTTTGTTAGAGCCATAACTACATTAATAATTTTGTAATATTTTGCCTTATATTGAGAGTGATTATGTTTTTGATAAATGTATATTTTGTGTTATTTGTATTGTATCACGTGATTTTGACTAGATTATATGTGTTACGTGTGCGTAATAATTCTGAAGAAGAAAAATGAAGAAGGAAGTGTTGGTGCTTTTGACCATGGACAGAATTGGACCGTGGATAGAATTTATGTTTTTGAACATGAATAAGTGTCAATAGTTTTTGAGCTTGATTTCTTGTAAAATGTAACTTGACCCAAGAAAAAAGTTAAGCTTTGCAAGTAAAGTTATGGATTCACACGTCAAATCCTTTGTGCTACACCCTTGTGGAAATAGCAAACAACAAATGGCCATTACAAAGTTTTTAGTTGAAAACGGTGTCATGTGAACCGCCTCTAAATGAACGGCCAAAACGCATCAATGTTTTGTTTTTAGCTGAAAGCGGTGTTGTGTAAAGGACCCCTAAGTGGAATGCACTATTGGCATGCATGTTTAATGGGTTGACTGGGTGATTAGGAGCTCACTTATAACAAATCATCCACCTGTGGTTAATTGATATCAAGCATAGCATCAGTTCTGGCAGGTCACATTAGTCAAGCTCGCATCAGTCTATAGGAATGACATCTACCTATAGGAATACGACGTCTAACACAGCATGAGCATACATATACACTCTCAGAAAAAAAGGTACAGTGGAGGTGCAATTTTGTTCCTTGGGGAACAAAACGTATAACTGTACCTTTAAAGGAACACAATTGGTCCTTAGGGTACAATTAAACCATTGTTTTCCTCTACTTAGAGCAGGGGGGTAAGCAAGTTCGGTCCTAGTGAGCCGCTGTCCTGCAGAGTTCGGCTCCAACCCTGAAAGACACCTATAGAAGCTCTTATTGAGAATTAACATAGGTTTAGATGTTGATGTTTTATTGAAAATATCATGCCATTATGGTGATCAGTGTTTCATTTAGTTGGCCAATTTGACTATTGGCTTTTTATGTGAATTTGTGGTTTTTGTTACAGTGTTAACAAAACACATAATCTGTTCAAATCAAAAGAAACCATAAACAAAAATGTTTGCCTAAACTCATCACTGACTAAAAATGTTGATACAATTTTTTCGCCAACAATACTTTTTTGCCACAGATCAGACATTCTGAATTTTTATTTTTAAATACATTCTAGGGGTGAAAAGTTTAGACGCACACAGATATCAAGAATCAGCATATGACTCTCAACAATGGTGACATACTTATTGCTGCAATGGATGCTGGGAGCCATGAGTTTTATACTTTGGTGGCTTAGTAGGGTTGGAGCTAAACTCTGCAGGACATCAGCTCTCTAGGACCGAACTTGCCTACCCCTGACTTACGCCCGTTTCACACATACTCCGTTTGCAGTGCGTATGCGGTGCGTATTTTTTTCCGTACCCATGTTAACGGATTACAGCTTCCACACTGCACGCAGATGCTGTCCGTCAGTCCGTTCCAGGTGCGGTGCGTCTGCAGCAGTCCGGCGATCGTTTCCGTACCGAGTCTATTTTTTGCTGTGCTGCACTGCGTTGATTAAAGGGACCTCGCATTGTTCGCATTAAAATAAACATATTTTGACAAGAAATGTTAATAATTTCACCATAAACGCATAATTATAATCAATATGTCGTACAGTTAATAAATTACAGTGTCAAGAAATAAAAAAGTAAAAGCAGAACAGTCCCAAAAGTTGCAAAATGTGATCAGATATGATTTTTTTTTCCCTTCACGAAATGTATATGGTGAAGGGGCAAGGGGGAGGGGGTGGGTGAACACTCGCATCTCAGCAGGCAATCACATGACAAGTTGGTGGACAGAAAAGTAGGTGACATGGATGACACTCGTCTCATCGTGGAGGATACAGAAATCGCGGATCAGTAGCGCACTGCAAACGTGTGATGTGTGAAAGCACAATGGCGCGTCATGCTTCCGCACCCCATACGCACTGCAATACGCACCGCATACGCACCGCACACGGAGTATGTGTGAAACGGGCGTTAGAGGTACAAAACCCCTGTGACGGCCATTTGTACCTTAAAAGTTACAATTTTATACTCTTTAAGAGTATAAGAGTCTATAAGAGTTTAAGAGTGTATAAGCTCCTTCAGTACTATCAGCGGCTATCGTGTTCTCCAGAGCTCATTTACTCTCCTCCATCCCCAGCTCCTCCTCTCGTCCAGTCAGGATTTGGTATTCTGTTTCTCCTTGAATCAGACTAAATTCCAGAATATTTTGTACATTTAATGTACAATACATTTTGTTCTGTTTACTCTAAGGGGGGTTATTGCTGCTCTCCCTGCTCTTATCCATGCTAGGCTGCATGGATGCACAGGAAGTTCTTGCCCAACACAAAACCATACCGCCAATCCAAACTGTATGATAACAGTCAATCAATCATCTTTTAACGATAGTGGTCCTGACAGAAGTGATCTTTCCTTCCGAAAGAAGTTGCTCTGAAGACCAATCACGACCTCCTGGGCGGGGAGTTAAAAGCACACTTCAGAATATGCAACAAGGCAGTCATTTGAACAAGACTAAAAAAAGCAAGGACAGATTAGGGTCCTGCGAGGCCACATGGGCTCTTTGGAGGCCCTTTCTTGTCACAATTGTGATCTGTCATATCTAAAGGCCCGTTTGCACTGACAAAAATTAAATCGCTGGAAGTCAGCGAACCTCTGTGCTGTTGGTAGCTGTTCACAGGGGCGTAAATTTCATCTAAAAGTTGGGGGGGACAATAAACATGAATTTCTCAAGAGCAATTTTTGAAGGGGACACAAATAATACAGCCAAAATCGTACTTGTAAGGATATGTGTACCACAAAAAAAAAAAACATTTCGTACTTATTTGGCGTTTTGCTGTACTGAAAAATTATCTAATGTCCGTTTTTTCTTTTCTCTGTCATTTTATCTGACCAACAACACAAAGCGATAGTCGTTTAAATACGATTAAGGTTCACCACGCAGTCATATTATAATTATTAAATTATCTTGCGTCCTCCACATAGTATTTTATACTATGATATTCAGATATTTAGATATTCAACTGCAGCAAGCCTCTGATCTGCCACTTATTATCATATTGAGCAAAACCCTACACAGATCTGACTGAACTTTCGGTTTAGAATTAGCCAATTTTTTGGAATTTGGGGGCGGGTTGCTTGAATTTTGGGTTCATTAGCCTATTATTCGTAATGAAAAACACAACAACAAAACAGTACAATGACACACTCCCTTAAATAGGCGCTTTTACACTTTGAAACCAAATCTTCGATAATCTTGTCTGTCAGCGGTTTGCTCGTTCGGCTCGTGCTGTATTGAGCAGACATGTTCAGTTCTTAATTGTTTTGTCAGTTCTCTAACTGAACTAAATGATTTTATTACTATACAGCGGAGCGAGGCGGCGGCGGTGGGCAAGTGATGTTAACAGTGTTTTGCCTAATCTGTATTAAAGAGAAAAGAATCACTTCATCTGACGTTTAAAGTGAATAAAATAGCCTTGACAGCTACTTACTGGTGTTTCACAACTGCTGTCTGAAGAGCCTTGTTCTCTCCCCAAACTTGTGTGGTAGTTTTTCTACGTTCTATGGGTAATGTTTGTTGAGGTGCACGGTGGATCAAACCACTGTGAGGCAAGGGGGGAGGGGGGACTCAAAATGTTTCTAAACTTAAAACGCAATTTTGTCCCGTTTGCGTTTGTATTGTTTTACTACTTACACATTTATTGTAAGTATATATTGTTATATTATTTACAATACTCAGCATGGTTTTTAGGGGGGGGCTGCTCATTTGCATCAACCAACATTCTGTCACTTATGTCGCTGGAAATCACCAACTCTCAATGTCGCTGCAGATCGCTGTCGGTCCTATTATAGAATTTTAAAAGAAATGATAGAGAGAATACAAAAGTTGCAGTTACAAGAATGAACACACCATATGTGTAACAAAACATAACAGTTTACCAGACCTACTATACACCATCTAAAATGCAATATTGTGTTCAGAAGGGCTATTTCATATAGGCTAGTACCAACAGACATGTTTTACGTTAAAGGAATGGTTCACCCAAAAATGACAATTCTGTCATCATTTACTCACCCTCAAGTTGTTCCAAACCTGTATGAGTTTCTTTCTTATGCTGAACACAAAAGAACATATTTTGAAGAATGTCATTATCCAAACAGTTGATCCAAACCTCATTGCCTTCCATAGTATTTTTTCCCCATTCTATGGAAGTCAATGGGGTCCATCAACTGTTTAGTTCCCCATATTCTTCAAAATGTAATGTTTTTGTGTTCAGCAGAAGAAAGAAACTCATACAGGTTTGAAATAACTTGAGGGTGACTAAATGATGACAGAATTGTCATTTTTGGGTGAACTATCCCTTTTTAAACCTCAAAAGCCGAGTAGAGAGCACAATGAAATTAATTTGACATGAATCCTACAATGCTTCCATATACATATTAAAGCTGGTCGATACAGACTAGTTCCTTCAAGATTCAGAGGTGAGTAAACAAGCAAAGTGCATGTGATTGTAGTGCAGGTGTGGACCCGATGAAGATGTTCACATCTTTGAGTTTGAAGAGATGCATCTGTGGTTGTGTCTGAATACAACTCAATATAAAGGGAAACATTTATTTTTGATGTAGTTTGAAAATGTTTATAGGATACTAGTAAGTTAAATAAATGTGGTTTTGTTTTGAGTGGCAGGACTACAGAGGTTTTATTTTTACAAAATGAAACACTGTATTTTATATAAGGTAGCATCTTTTTGTGATTTGAATTGGTTCCCAACTTGCTGGTTTAAGTCTATATAAAAAGGAACATAGCAGACAGCTGAAAAATAAAAAGTATGTGATTTTATTATTATTACTTTTTCTTTTAAGTGTGTATATTATAGTAATGTATATTAGTAGTACCTTTCTCTCCAAACATATCTCAGATAATGGATAACGTTTGTGTGAAGTGAGACAGTGGTGTTACATCGCCACCTAGTGGACAACAGACAGCAGCAACCAGGTATTAACAATTGCGTGTATTAAACCATATTGAAAATATGAAATAATTAAAAATTGATAAATAAGCTAGCATGTTACACTGTCCTTATTGCAATCTTTCATAATAAGGCCTGTGTATGGATAACTAACTGTTGCATTTTGCCCTGTTGCATAATATTGTGCATGTTGTTGCAAATCAACAATCACGAATTTCCAGCTGTCTTTTGAACCCCAACTAAATGTTTGTTAGACATTTAAACTTACTAATAAACGATAGAAAGTATACGTTTTATACAGATTTACATTTGATAAAAATATAAAGCTTTAAGGTGTATGCAGTATAATGATATGATGCCAAAGAATCATCACAGGAAAATAAGACACCGCCTCCGTCTAAAAATGAATGGTTCACACAGTAGCCTATTTGATTCATCTTTTGTCATTTTTGTGTTGTTTTGTTTGTTTGTTTCATATTGCAATTATTTTCTCATCTAAATTCTTGAGGAGACCCTTAAAGGAATTCCAACTTTGAGAAAACATCCTCCATGTATGTGGTCCACAAAAATATTAACATGACAAATGATACAATAACAACAAAAATGAAAATGTACGAAGCACAATATGAATAAATAGGATACTAATATAAACATCATAAATATAGTTTAAGTTATGAAGTTGGTTTGGATATCAAAATATAAGTTATTGATGAATGCGCAGTAATATTCACGAGTTAAGTGTCATTAACATTGTGCACATTGATTGTACATAACCTGAAAAATAGAGAACATTGCGGTAGTTTTCTTGTAAGGGAAAGTTTAGCAAATTATCATAGCATAAGTGCGTTTAGCATAGTATTAGCACATTGCTTTTACTGCTCGTTTGTAAAGGTTTACTGTTAATGGTTCACTCACGGAAACACATTTAGAGTTTTTGGACGTTTTTCCTCTTATTTATCTGCTGGTTGTGTGCGCTTCTGAACATGTCTGAGGCGATATGATTCATCCGAGTGAATCACAGATGACATGAATTTAGAGTTGTTTTTGGAAGAGCTAACCCAGTTTTCCTCTTTAACTGCTGATGGTTATGTGTGCACTTCTGAACATGTCTGAGGCGTAGCGAATCATATGATTCATCCGAGTGAATCACATCATTCACTTTCCGTAAATTTCATGTACTCATATATTGTGAGTAGTGATGTGTCTATTCCTATAATACGCAGGAATTATGTGCAAATTGATTGTACATACCTGAAAAAAGAGAACACTGCGGTAATTTAGTATCTTATGGGAAAGTTAGCAAATTTGGCAAAAAAGAGCTAAACCAGTTTTTCCTATTAACTGCTGATGATTATGTGCGCTTCTGAACATGTCTGAGGCGTAGCGAATGAGTATGCATATGATTCAATCATCCGAGCGAATCATTGTTTAATTACATACTTGCATATTGTGAGTGCTTTTCCCCCCTCAATTCAACAAACAATAGCCTACCCCATAATGACAACGTAAAAGAAGTTTGTTTGAAATATTTGCAAATTGATAATAAAACAAAAAACGTTCATAGGTATAATATTCACAGCCTTTGCTTGATTCTTTGTTCTTTTGGCACCAATTGCAGCCTCAAGTCATTTTGAGTAGGCCTATGATGCTACAAGTTTGGCACACCTATTTTTTGGGCAGTTTCTCCCTTTCTTCTTTGTAGGACCTCTCAAGCTCCAGCAGGTTGGATGCGGAGTGTCAGTGCATAGCCAATGTTCTTTGTGTTTCCACACCCAAAGCCCCAGCTCCGAGCCAGGAAAAGTGGTTCTTAAGCAGCACCAAAACATTGCTGGGCTAGAACAGGGCTAAGTAAGAACCGATTACGTCAGGCGCTGGGGGCGGGGTCAACAAGACGAACACAGACTTGAGATCCGCCATAGGCCTTTTTCACAGAACGTAGAATGCACTTCCGTTTTAGCGCTGTTGTGGTAAGCGACTTCCGGAGAAATGGAGCCACCCGCACACCGGAATTTACATCAGCGGATGTTTTTCGACTCGTGGAGCTTCATTCAGTCGCTCCTCACTCAAAGCTCAATAAAGGCTACAAGTTCTTCCACGAAAATTATATTTTTAATTACGAAGGTAAGTAACGAACCATACATTAGCATGCTTTCGCTAACGTGATATTTCTATACTTACCTTTATCACACTGTAGACTGAAGAGTAGTTTAAACAGATAAGAATAATCAGAAAATGTGTCATTAAAATTATCTTTAATATGATTGTTGATTTTTATCATGCAATATTCAGTGTCCTGTGTGAGAAACAGAGAGATTATCGTGAGGTGTAGGTGTTATAGGTCGATGAGGAAGCGCGAGGAGCCACATTCTTTGTTTTCAGGAATGCATAAAAATACCTGGAAGAGGAGTGACTGCATAGTCATGATCTGCTCCAGCTGTTACCTCAGGAACTATGTCGTCTTCTTGGGTGTCATCAGAGGAAAGGACAGGAAAAGTGTAAAGTGTGGATCGAGCCCTTACTCTTTCGTAAACCGACTCTCGTGAAGTTTCTCCCCAGTTGTTCCAAATAAATCGGGACGGGACGGTCCCTTTTTTGAGGCACTTACGACCAGTAGCGGTAATCAGCGTAATCAGCGTCACTGAAGTGTCGGCTACAAACAAATGTGCTACCTCTAAGGATCGTAAACGTCCCTTTTTTGAGGCACTTACGACCAGTAGCGGCAGTGTAATCAGCGTCACTGAAGTGTCGGCTACAAACAAATGTGCTACCTCTAAGGATCGTAAACGTCGGGCCTTCTTCACGTCGAATAACATGCACCCACTTCTTTCTCAGATAACCGTCGCTTGGAAATGCATGAAAGCTTAAATATGGCTGTCGCTGCTTGTTATTTGTGCAATGAGGGACGCTACAGTGACACTTCGATGTTGCTTCAGCCATTGTTGTATAGACCGGAAGTCGCTTACCACAACAGCGCTGAAACGGAAGTGCGTTCTACGTTCTGTGTAAAAGGCCTATTGTTGAAATAGCTAACCCTAACCCTAACCCTAACCCTAACAGCTGCTGCTCATTTGTAATCTCCGTCTATACAAATTACGGCGAACTGCACGAATGCGTTGAATTCGCTGTGTTTTCGTTGTGTTTTGATGCCGATGTAGGATCGTAAAGCCATGTGAATCAATAGTAACGCAACGTTTGCATTGTTGATGGAAGGCTTGTTGGCAGCGGTGCTGTGCAGAGACCGATCGCCGTATGATAACGAGTCCAGTGAGAGCATATGACTCCTTATGCTTTTGATTCACTCATGCGTTTTTTAAAATATGATACGTGGATCGGTCTGTGCAGCGCCGATGCATCTCAAACAAGCCTGGTGTGTGTGTGTGTTTCCCGCTAGCGTTACTGAGAAAGATGAGACGTATACAGTGACGTAAGACCTGGCTCTGTTGTGGCTCTCTAGCCTGTGGAAAAGCAAACGGTTCTTAGAAGGCTCCTCAGTTGAACCAACTATGAACTGGGACTAGCTCTGTCTCCGATCTAGCTCTAGCACTGCCTTGGTGGAAAAGGGTCTTCTCAGATCTCTCCAGAGATCTGAAGTCTGGGCTCTGGCTGGGCTACTCAAGGACATTCACAGAGTTGTCCCAAAGCCACTCCTTTGTTATCTTGGCTGTGTGTTTAGGGTCGTTGTCCTGTTGGAAGAGGAACCTTCGCCCCAGTCTGAGGTCCAGAGCGCTCTGTAGCAGCATTAATAATACAAAATGATCAGAAATAGCCAATAAATGGAGATTTCTGCAAAACCCTTGAAATGTCAGCAGGGAAAATTCCTTTAGAAATATTTTTATATTGGAATGAAAAGAAAAGTATAAATAAAATCATATAAGCCTCTACAATGAGTGTAATGCCAAAATAGGATTATTATTTGTAATTAATAATATTTAATATATATTTTAATATATAATTTATAATGTTTATAAACCATATAAAAAGATAAGAATTAAACCTTATCTTATTTTTGTTGTTATTTTAGTTGTTTAAGTTGATGGCTATTTCAATACGCCTAAATTATTTGCATCAATAATAGAACAATGAAACGTCAGCATAACCAACACACCGGGCTCACCGGGTGGCTGATTTGTTGGTTCTGTCCTATATCGGTAAATGTGATCTTTGAAAAAAACAATCCTGAAAATCAGACTCTATGTAGGCGACTAACATGGACATATTGTTGATGCATTTAACCAGTCACAGTGTTATGGAAAATTCAGTTGAATCAGTGAACTTTGTCTTCGAACTGTATTGATCATTTCAATCTTTATTTATGCTGCGTCAACTGACTAAGCAAAGATATCAAATCTGTTTGCTTTCTCCTTTTTATTATACATGTTATCTTAGTGTGTGTGTGTGTGTGTTTTCAAGGTTTTAATAAATCTCCAGACAGGGGTCACTTAAAAGTATATCATAGAGTAGACCAAGAGTAATCAGGGTAATAATTGACGATACATTATTGTTGTTGAGATAAAGAGCACGTGTCTGAGTTTACTTTAGGTTATTGCAGTACTGATATGGTGGTCCGGTGGGTTAAACCATGGAACTGATACGCCGAAGGTTGCTGGTTCGATCCCAGTGGTCACCACCAGTGTGTCCTTGAGCAAGGCACTTTACGTTGGATGTTGCTCCAGGGGGATTGTCCCTGTAATAAGGGCACTGTGAGGTGCTTGCCAAATATGTAAATGTACTGATACAAATCTTTACTGTCTTAATACACAGTGACAGTGTTTTGTTCTGGCAGCCAGTTAAACAAATTCACCCTCTATTATGTTTCAAATTTTGTGCATCTCTGTGCATATGCTTATCATGTGAAATTACACCACACTTCAGGGTCTGTATTTTCCTCTGATAACAGCAGTAAAGGCTCAGTTTTGTTACACTGATATGCATGATTGGGTAAAAAGAAAAGATACTTATACAACAACTGAATTAGTTTATTCCTTTGACTTTTGTAAAATCAGCATGTACAGTTAAACCTTTTAACGCAATCCAATAAAGGCATTTAAAAAGACATTAATAAATATTACACTGAATTTGTAATCAACATGACAAAAGCTAACTCATGCAATTGATCAATTAAAATAACATGTAAGGAAGCTAACATTATATCATAATGTTTCAAAGTACAGTGTCACTTTGTACATAATATATTCACTGATGGTACCTATTGACAATTGTGATATATTCACTGTAGGATATAATTTCCAGTTTGCAGTAAATACTTTGTACATTGCTACTGAGGCAGATAAAGTTAACTGATATTTTAGCACTGTTAGATCCAGACACTGATATTTATTTTTCATATTTACAGTCAAATTAATGACAATGTCTAACATTGACAGTTTTTTTTTCATGGGAAGTTTCAGCCCTACAGTGAAGGTATCATTTTATTATGCAATGAGCAATTTCTTGTTTTCTTCAGGTTTATGAATTACATCATTTTTATGTCAATTGTAAAATGTAAATTTAGCTAAATCAAAAAATATACTGTATATTAAGATAATTGGTATAGCAGATATCATGTTCAGAATTTATCTTTTTTCTCAAGGCCAATGTGTTCCTCTACTGGACGTTTGTGTTTCTTGGATGCCTTGACAAGTCCGAAAACTAAGAGGACAACAGCGACTGCAGCAATAATGGTGAGACTGAAGAGCACATTAAGAGCCAGTTCAGCATTCGGACCTGACACTTCCAAACCCAAGAAACCGACTGACAGTTCCCCACCAGGAGGACTAGTCCCTGTAAACAAGAAAAGACTTGGTTAATAGATAAATAGATAGAGAGAGAGAGACAGAGAGACAGACAGATGGATAGTACCTGGGACCTCATCTTCAGGTTCATGGACCTGACATTCATGGGGACTTTCTCCTGGGCTTATGAAGCCATTGCAGTTGATTATTGTTGCATAGTTCCAGACAGATTTCTTAGGAATGCGCGGTAAATTGGGATCTGACCGATTTACATAGAAAAGGCCAAATTTATCATCATAACCCGTCGCCCATTCCAGATTGTCCATTAGCGTCCAGGCAGCATAGCCACGGATGTCCACACCATCCAGCAAATATGCTAAAGAATGAAATGAAAACAAACAATACTATTAAAAATGCATGGAAAGGCATCACAGAACTGTATTGTTTATCACTGTCCTGTGGAAATCTTTACCTTTCAGTGCCTGATTGATATAGTTGTCATAGTAGTGGATACGGTGGACGTCATTCAGATCCATTGGCCCTCGTTCTGATACGCCATTCTCTGTTATGTAAACAGTAGGGTTTCCATATTCCTCCTTAATGAAATTCAGAATTTTCCGAAATCCCACAGGAGTTACTTTCAACCAGAAGGATCCAGAGTCCAGCCATGTACGGTCTGTTACAGTTCCTGCACCCCTGGAATAGATGGCAAAATAAAAAAAAATATTTCATCGCAAAATGTAACTATATTATTAGTCAACTCAACTTTATATAAATTTGGATGTACATGTCCAACTTTATTTGCATGCATACTTTTTTTCTCACGTAAGGCGGTTTAGATTATATAGCAGTGGATCTCAACCTTTTTGACTTCAAGGACCCCAACCCCCCGCTCACAATTTCTACCCGATCAAATATTTTAAAGCTTGACATAACTAGAAAGATGTACACCGATCAGGCATAACATTGTGTTGGTCCCCCTTTTGTTGCCAAAACAGCCCTGACCCATCGAGGCATGGACTCCACTAGACCCCTGAAGGTGTGCTCTGGTATCTGGCACCAAGATGTTAGCAGCAGATCCTTTAAGTCCTGTAAGTTGCGAGGTGGGGTCTCCATAGATCTGACTTGTTTGTTCAACACATCCCACAGATCCTCGATTGGATTGAGATTTGGGGAATTTGGAGGCCAAGTCAACACCTCAAACTCATTGTTGTGCTCCTCAAACCATTCCTGAACCATTTTTACTTTGTGGCAGGGCGCATTATCTGCTGAAAGAGGCCACAGCCACCAGGGAATACCGTTTTCATGAAAGGGTGTACATGGTCTGACTCTGCAACAATGCTTAGGTAGGTGGTACGTGTCAAAGCAAAATCCACATGGATGGCAGGACCCAAGGTTTCCCAGCAGAACATTTCCCAAAGTATCACACTGCCTCTGCCGGCTTGCCTTTTTCCCATAGTGTATCCTGGTGCCATGTGCTCCACAGGTAAGCAACGCACACGCACCCGGCCATCCACGTGATAAAAAACAAACAAACCCTGATTCACCTTCTTCCATTTCTCTGTGGTCCATTTCTGATGCTCACGTGTCCACTGTTGGCGCTTTCGGCGGTGGACGGAGGTCACCCTGACTGGTCTGCGGCTCTGCAGCACCATACACCATACTGCAGTTTTGGAGATGCTCTGACCCAGTCGACTACCCATCACAATTTGGCCCTTGTCAAACTCGCTCAAATCCTTACGCTTGCCCATTTTTCCTGCTTCTAACACATAAACTTTGAGGAAAATGTTTTCACTAGCTGCCTAATATATCCCACCCACTGACAGGTGCCGTGATGAAGGGATAATCCGTGTTTTAGCTTATTTTTATGCTTGTTTTATCTTATTTTAAATCATTTTAAGTCATCTTGAGGCTCCCTTGGACATTTGTTGAGGCCCACTGGTTTAGAACCACTGCTATATATATAGGAAATCTCAACTGTGTGATTGCTTGTACCGTTGCAAAATGTAAACTATATTATTGCCCAGCATGTGACAATAAGGCATGATAAGATATTATAAACATTAACATCATGATTTTCTGTGAAGCTGCTTTGAAACAATGTGTATTGTTAAAAGCGCTATGCAAATAAATTTGACATAATACATATTGATTGGTTTAAACAAGTTGGGCCTAAAATTATGGAGGCTTGTTTCTGCCACTGAATAAAAAAATTAAAAAGGTAATTGCGACTTTTTGTCTCACAATTGCTAAAAAGTTGAAAATCTTTTTTTTATTGTTAAATGGTTTTATTCTGTGGCAGATACAAGCTTCCATTTGAAACAGTTTGACTATGTGGATTAAAACTAAAAGTCTACCTGTCTGCATCATAGTGCTGGAGGTCTTTGTAGTCCATGTTATAGGCTAAGACGGTGGTGTAGTGGTTGAATCCGAAATAATCATGAGTTCCCTTAATCCTCGCTACTTCCGCAGGGGTAAATTCTGGAAGCCTGTTAGATGTGAAATGCAAGTGTAAAAGCATGTATAAGTACAGACTCTTTTGAATGCAAATCTTTAAATTATTCACAAACAATGTAACATCTTACCTCGACTGAGGTCGGCCAGCCGCTAAACTTCTCTCTCGAATGATGTCTTTCATTAAATCACTGTAATCTCCATTGAACACAGGATGAGCGAACCAACCAATCTGGAACTGTTTCGAGAAGAGCAGTGGCTCATTGTTTATTTACACACATGGTTACAGACATATTCATGTGGTTGAACTATAAATCTGTACCTGAATTACACGAATGGCAGCATCCACATCTTCCTGTTTGTATGGGTTTCTTGGTTCGGCCCAGTCAGAGTTTATAGTGATCCCAACAATGCCACCATGTTTTGCACGATACCTGTCATTATACAGATGCCAGGCCTCAGCATGAGCTTTGATGAGGTTGTGTGCCACGATATATGGTGCAGTGCCCGGTCTGAAACTTATACCTGGACACAAATAGATCATCAAGAAGCTTATGTTGCGTTATTAACTGTTAACACTGATCAGATAAATCCAAAAGTATCATTTTTAATGCGAACAATACCTGGTGCTGCACTTCCATAGCCATGTCCGATCATTGCAACATTGTAGGGTTCATTTATAGTGATCCAGAACTTGACTTTGTCCCCCAGACTGTTAAATACAACGTCAGCATAGTCTCTGAATCTATCTACAATAGTGTCATTCTCCCAGCCACCAACATCCTGGAGTGCTTGTGGGAGATCCCAGTGGTACAAAGTCACCTGTCAGACAAAATGATTAAAAGACGGTCAGAAACAAGTACGTTTTAGGTTACCAGTGCAATTTTTTGCATGCAAATTATTTCAAAATAGTCTACCTGTGGCTTGATATTGGCTGCCAATAGAGCATCTACTAGTCTATGATAGTAGTTAAGTCCGGCTTCATTAATTTTCCTGTTTGTTCCATCTGGCATAATTCTGGGCCATGAAATAGAAAACCGGTAGTGGTTGACCCTCAGTGTTTTGAGACTATCGATATCCTCATCGATCTTGTTGTAGCTGTCACAGGCAATGTCACCATTTTCATCCAGCGATATCTTTAAAGCAGTGTGTGTAAATGTGTCCCAAATGCTGAGACCTTTTCCATCTGCTCTCCAGGCGCCCTCTATCTGTGGTGTTGGAACAGAACATGAAACAAATGTCCTCATTTGAAGCCAATATATTATTATAAATATGATAAAATAATAATACAAATATATTTGTTTAAATGTATTGTACCTGATATGCAGCTGTTGCTGTGCTCCATATAAATCCCTCTGGGAAATGTCCATATAACATTTCTTCCTCAACTGGCATGGGAAAGCCGTTATTCCTCATTATATCAAAGTAGAGGTGAGCTGAGCGTTTTGGAGTTCTCGGCCGATTTGGATGTTTAAAGTTCACATGGTGAAGTCCATAGCCAACAGTGTAGCCATTCAGCCACTCAAAGGAGTCCATCAGAGAGCTAGCAATGTAACCCCTAATACGTACTCCATCCAGGTTGTGCGCTAAATAGTGAATAAGTAAATGTGCAACAAATTACTATTACAAAAATTAAGGTCCCTATTTTAATGATCTGAGCGCATGGTCTGATCCGCATGGCGTAGGTGCACTTAGGACGTGTCCGAATCCACTCTTGCTAATTTAACGACAGAAAAAAACATTGGTGCGCCAGGCACATGGTCCAAAAGGGTTGTACCTAGTCTCTTAATGAGTCATGGGTGTGTTTTGGGCGTAACGTGCGATAAACCAATCAGAGTCTCACTTCCCTCCCATTCCCTTTAAAAGCCAGTTGCGCTTGCACCATGGCAGGAGTCGCTATTTACATGGCGGAATTTACGAGGGGAAAGACTGAACACTTCTCCAGAGAGGAATCTTTTTATTTTGAATATTTAAAAATGCTAATTTGGCCAGGATGCCGGGGTTACACCCCTACTCTTTATCGAAGGACATCCTGGGATTTTTAATGAACACAGAGAGTCAGGACCTCGGTTTAATGTCTCATCTGAAGGACGGTGCCAACTGACAGTATAGTGTCCCCATCACTATACTGGGGCGTTAGGACCCACACAGACCACTGGGTGAGCACCCCCTGCTGGCCTCACTAACACCTCTACCAGCAGCTACCTAGTTTTCCCAGTTGGTCTCCCATCCGGGTACTGATCAGGCTCAGCCCTGCTTAGTTTCAGTGGGAAACCAGTCTTGGGCTACAGGGTGATATGGCAACTACTGCGCTATTGACTTTAGACCAGGTTTTTGTTGGTCAATGGCGCAGTTGTTTACTTGCCACAAAATAGCAATGCCCAACAATGCGCATGAACACACTTGGTTTTCAGACCAGCATTCCCATGGGCGAACAGATAGGCGCGAGTGCATTTGCTATTTAAACAACGTGGCGCTGGACGTGAAAAATGATAACTGCGTCAGGTTGACACTAGCAAAAAACACTTGCGCATGTAAGTCGCATTGCATTGGGTGTATGACAAGGCCCTAAGCCTCATTCATTAATCATTTTGTACAATTTATGAGTGCAGAAAATGTTTATGCGAGTTTTCTACAGGATTAACAAGTGCAAACACACATAAGTTTGCTTTTACTCTCATTCGTTAATATGCTGCTGAATCTGAATTATTCTAAATGAGGGATTGTGTTAGCACAGCTAGTAATTTGCATAAAATATGCCTAAATAAGGGCTTTTCATACGACCTCACTTTAGAACAAGCATGATGTTTGCACAAAGCATGTTTGTCTCAGTCTGCATTTTGCAATATATTGTTTTTATTTGATGTTATTCCATTTATACTTCTAATAACAAATATTTCTTAGAAGAACAAAACATACAATCAAATATAGTTAAAATATAAATAAAAAATAATAATTAATTAATAATAATCATCATTTTTGATACTTTTTTACTAGTGTGTGCAGGGCACTATAGTTCATTTATGTAAGTGAGGATAACAAAATAAAGTATACGGTGACATTTTATACCCACAAATTCTTCATACAGTGGACTACCAGTAGCATGTATAGAAATTTGGGACCAAAATGATTCAGACACTTTGACCTGACAATGTTTTGCTTAAGTGTTTTTCTTTAATTGACAGCTGATTGGTTGATTGTAATCCGACATTATCAAGATGAATTTGTTCTGACACAGTTTAAGTTCATGTCATATTTTATTACCATTTTCTAAACCGAATAAACTGTGATAATGTGAGACATGTTGAAGGTGACTGAATAAATTTTGGTTTGACTGTGTATATATATATATATATATATATATATATATATATATATATATATATATATATAGTTGGTTCAAAATTTTGAATCGATTTTTTGTGCAAATGTATTAATGAATCATGAATCATTTGTAAGCAGATTACATGCACAAATACATGTGAAGTCACTGTCAGAACCATTCTTAACATACCTTTAAGAGCCTCATCAACATAGGTCTTCAGGAAGAATATTCGATCCGTGTCATCAACCGTTATGGCAGTGCCTGTAGCCACACCATTTTCTGTTATATAAATCTCAGGGTCTCCATACTCTTCCTTTAACCAGTTAAGAAGTCTCCTGAGTCCCCAAGCAACAGCCTTCTGCTCATTAACAGCGGTATTTTCAGAGCCATCTGCATTGTCCTTCTCGACGTCCTGGTCAGTCTCATAAGACTCAATATTAAGCCTGCTGGTCACATGGTGCACGACTTTGGTAGTGTATGTGTTAATACAGAATACATCAGCTGTTCCTTGGATAAAGGCTTTGTCTTCATCAGTAAAAGAAGGCAAGCGGGATCCTGCCAAGCCTTGAAGTTCACTCTTGTTGCCAACCTGCCACTTCATGGCATCAGGGTAGTCACCATTTTTAAAGATGGGATGTGCAAACCAGCCTAGCTGGAACTGAAGGGCTCGATCAGCTGCCACAACCTCTCGAGGGATGTTGACGTCCAGGGGTTCTGCCCATTCAGCATTCAAACTAATGGATACCAGACCTCCTTGAGATGCCCTGTATTTCTCATCATAAGTGTGATACACTTGTGCATGAGCTTTTAGGAGGTTGTGTGCAACCCTGTATGGAGCATCTCTTGGTTGCTTCACGTTAGGTGGAATCTGACCTAGTCCATATCCTGACCATGCAATTGTCTGGGGTTCATTAAATGTGATCCAAAACTTCACCCTGTCTCCAAATGTTGCATAACAGAAGTCACAATATTCATTGAAAATGTCAATCATTTCGGGGTTGTCCCAACCGTTGATGTTCTGTAAAGCCTGTGGCAGGTCCCAATGAAAGAGAGTCACCATGGGTGTGATATTGTTTGTTATAAGACTGTCTATGAGCCTGTTGTAGTAGTCCACACCCTTCTGGTTAAGAGAAGATTTATAGCCACTGGGAAAAATTCGAGACCATGACAAGGAGAATCTATAAGTCTTCACTTTTAGGGCTCTTAACATGTGTAGATCCTCATCTATTTTATTGTAGCTGTCACATGTAACATCACCATTGTCACTGTTTGGGATATTACCAGGTTTTTGAGTGAAAGTATCCCAAACACTTGGTCCTTTTCCATCTGCATTCCAGCCACCTTCAACCTGATATGCTGAAGAAGACACACCCCAATGGAATCCCTCTGGAAATGTTCCATAGTGATAAAGCTGTCTCTCAAACTTGGTCTGAGGGGAGAACTTTTCCCAAACTAATTTGGATTTTGAAGGAACTTCAGATGGTGGCAGACTAGGGAGTCTTGTGCTCTCAATTTTATTTCCATAGATTTGCATCTTAGGGCTTGCTGCAGTCTCAGGGAATCCGTTACTCTCAATCACCTTTGAATAGTAATATGCTGATGCTTTGGGGGTTCTTGGCCTGTCAGGATCTTCAAAGTTCACATAGTGCAATCCAAATCGTTGACTGTAGCCTTGAGGACCCTCAAAACCATCCATAAGAGACTGGACTGTAAACCTCTGGACGACAACATCATCCAAACGCACAGCTGTTTAGACAAAAAGAAGTAGTTAGTGGACTTTAGATAGTGATCTTGCAATACTGTATATAGACGGATGTTAAGGTTTGGCAAAGGTTTTGTTAAATTGGTAGAAGATTGTTTTAAGGTCAGTCTGTGTCTAATCCGATAAGGCTATGAACAAATCCCCTGATTTTGTTCATAGCTTGCTGCTTTGTTGTTGGTGACCTTTAACCACGGTCTGCAAAATTATTGCAGATTCTAACATTTCCATAAATGTTCAACCCCCTGAAGAATTCATTATTTCCAGACCAAAACGTTCTTATTTGGGAAGCCATGTTTAATATATTTCAAACATTATTATTATTATTTTTGACCTCATAGAAATTGATAAATACACAGACAAACATGATTCCTTCAAGTCTACACAGCTCAAAGTTTCTCAGGGTACAATATTTTCAGAAGTGGCCCATAAAGTAAAAAAAGTGAAACATTTATAGATGTGGGTGGCATTTTGGCCATAATTATATCCATAAAAAGACCAAGGAAATGCGCTAAGCTTATAAGTTCAAATGTGTAAATCCCTATTATGATCAAAAGTATATGGTACAATATTTTTCTCATTTTTGAGAGACTCGATCGTACCCTATATATGGCTTCCCGGATAAGGTGTTTTTGGCCTGAAAATAATGAAAACTAAATAGTGAATACCTCAAATGTACAGAAATACCTTAAAAGACCTTGGTTTTAGGCCACCAAAACTCTGATTTCACACAGACTAAGACTGACATGGTCTTCCTTTTAAACACTGACCTCTCTCTCTCTCTCTCTCTCCCACGCTTAAATATTTACCTTTCATTGCTTCATTAATGTAAGCTTTGAGATAGTCAACACGCTGAGTGTCATTGAGCAAATCATCATTGTACTCAGTTGCCATTCCATTTCCTGTGATATAGATGGGCACTTTTGTTATGGATGTGTACTCTAAAAAGATGTAGTTCAATAACCGCCGAAGCCCCCACGGAACTGACTGGATCTGGTCAGAAGCTGTGGAGGGCCATGTGGGGTCAATATGAGCCTGGAAGTCCCCGACATTATTTGGCCCAGCGACACAGCTATTCAAGCTCTCACTAATCAGTCGCGAAGTGTGGTGGTTAAGTCCGAAGAAATCAGCTGTGCCTAGGATTCTTCGTTTCTCAGCCTCAGTGAAGACAGGGAGTCTTGCCAGCTCTTTACCACAGAGCTCTTTCTTTTTCTCAATTTGCTCCTTTAGCATGGCTGGATAGTCTCCATCTACAAATATGGGGTGAGCAAACCAGCCCAGCATGAAGTTCAGATAACGCTCAGCTGCTGCTACATCCTGATCACTTACGGGATTCTTTGGCTCAGCCCAATCAGAGTTAAGAGCAATGCCCACTTTTCCACCATGCAGTTTCCTGTATTTATCATTATAAATATGCCAGGCTTCAGCGTGAGATTTCAGAATGTTATGCGTCACCTGCGGAAGCAAGCAAAAAATTGCCAATATACACATTATAAAACCATAAAATATATAGTACTTTCTGAGATTGACAGTCACACCTTGTAAGAGGCCATTATTGGGTCTTTCATACTTGGGGGATGTTCCCCTGTTCCATATCCCAGGTTGCTCACTACCCAGGGGCTGCCAAAGGTGATCCATGTTTTGACTCTGTCTCCATAATGAGAGAAGCAAAAGTCAGAAAATTCTTTGAAAGCTCCCACAATAGAGTCGTTATCCCAGCCGCCTGAGTCCTGCAGAGCTTGGGGAAGGTCCCAGTGATGCAGGGTAACAGTGGGCTCGATGCCCGATTGTAGAAGTGTGTCAATCATCTTGTCATAATAAGCAGCCCCCTTTTCCACCAAACTTTCTCTGCGTCCAGTGGGGAAAATGCGAGCCCAGGAAATTGAGAACTGATAATTAGGTGCCATCATGCCCCTAAGCAGATACACATCATAGTCCACCTTGTGATAACTATCACAGGCCAAATCAGTTGTCTGGTTTTCAAAGACGTGACCCTCATGGCTAAAACGGTCCCATATGGTCTCACCCTTCCTGTGTTCAGCCCATCCACCCTCCACTTTGAAACTCTCACTGGAGACGGACCATTCAAAATCAACCTGGAACAAGCCACTCAGGAACTGATCGCGCTCAGCTTCGGTTTGACTTCTGAATTTCTCCCAGACTTTCTGGTATGAGAATGTAGAAGCTGATTTCTGATGGACAACAGTCTTAGTATTTTCCTCCTGCAAACTGAATGAGAGCGTGCTTCACTTATTATGTTCACTTAAAAATAGTCATTATGTACTGCATCTATGTACCTTTTTGGTCTTAACTTTACCTTTTGAGTGTTTCTTCTTGATCTAGCTTCTCAAAGAGGTGCGTGATGTCACAGCCCATGATGTGAAGATCTTTGTTCTGTAAAACTGATATTAATACATAATACTAGGTTAGCGTGTGGTATTTTAATCTCATAAACAGCATCTTGGACTTTGGACACATAACTTAAAGAAATATGATAACATTTACCTCCAAGAATTGTAGTAAGTGGCTGGAAATGATTTTCATATCCATCACAGTCCTCGACTGTCAACTGATATATAAGGATGGACTTTTGACCACTGACAATCTGAAACAAGAGTGTCAAATGTCATTTTGATGACCTGAAATGTTCTCTGTCACGTCAGGCAATTTAAGTTATCTTTAAATATATAAAAAATAGTTCAGTTATGAAGTCTTATGAAATTTGATGACTATTTACCAGGCTGATCTATTGTGAAGATGATTATATAATCCTTCAAGAGCCTTATAAATCACTTACCTGTAACGTCCTTAATTCCTCAGTAAGAGGTCTATGCAATTCGCAGTTGTACTGCATGTGTACAGTCAGAAAATCCACATATGCCTGAAGGCGAGATAAGAGAAGTATGTGATAAATTATATGATATAAACCTATATATATGATATAATCTGCCTTGAACTTTTACCATGATTTGAGAAATCAAGTTAACATCATTGGCTCTGATCCCAAGAGACAAATGAAGGACTAAAAAAAGAAAAGAAAAAAAAAAATCACTATGAGTGACCATCGTTGCACTATTATAAAAAACTATGTAATAACGAAAGATGCTAGTTGTCACTTTTTTATTCCAATAAATTTAATTATAATAATATAAAGTTTTATAAAATATATAAATATTTTGAAAGTAAATTTCTGTTGCAACAATGTAGAGCCTTGCCTACAAAAAGCTTTTGAACATTTCCGACACATGTCCGTTGACCATGCACATGCTGTGGGGTAAGTTGTCACAATGGGCCATAAAATGAGCTATTTAGTGTTTTTTTTTTCACGTACATTTGAACTATGAAACAATTTTGCACATGCTTATGCATGCTATTTTTGTATGTACAAACTTAACAGAAATCATAAGTAATAATTTGTATAAAACTACATTTAAGATACATGTAACAACCTGGGCTGCGTTTCCTGTACAACAACGTAACTCACTGCTTAACTACCATAGTACGATACATCGTTGAAGAAATCAACTAGCTACTGACGACTGTTTCCCGAAACCATATTGTCGCAAATTTGTCGTTCAACCACGTTGGTTAATGATGTCACACAGGTGGTGGTGGACAAAGTACACAACTCTATTACTTGAGTAAAAGTACTACTGGTCAAATATTACTCCGTTACAAGTGAAAGTTCTAAAAACTGATTTTTACTTAAGTAAAAGTACAGAAGTATCAGAAGGTCGGCCGAAAGTTTACTTTATAAAGTTTTTAAATATGGATATTTTTCTTATACAAATGCGTCGATTCACTTCAGAAGGCCTTTATTAAAACCCCAGAGCCGTGTGGAGCATGTTATTTGATGGGCAGATGCACTTTTTATGGACTTCAAAAACAGAGCAACTTTTAATCCAATTCTAATGCTTGGATGAGCCTGGAGTTTTGTAATATAACTCCGATTTTATTCGTCTGAAAGAAGAATGTCATATACACCTAGGATGACTTGAGGGTGAGTAAATTATGGGCTAATTTTCATTTTTGGGTGAACTATCCCTTTAAGTACAGTACTCAAGTAAATGTACTTAGTTACTGTCCACCTCTGAGTAACAGATGCTTTTAAGGAATCCGTTTAAGGTTGAATTAATGCTAGATTTTTCTGCTATAAACATGGCATCCGAGTACTAATTCAAATTTTTCTCAGTTATTTTGCTTTATTTCCAGATTCAATCATTGGCTAGTTCTTATGTAGGCTACTAGAGCACATACACACATGCACACTCTTTAAAAACAGTGGTTTTAAATTGCTTGACGAACTAAAATATGTAAATGACATTTGTATGAATTCTAAATAAAAGATATAGATTTTACTGAATGTCAGCTTGCTTATTTTGCTCAAGATAAGGATGTATTAAGTCCACATGTCATGCAAACAAGAAACTCTGCTTCTAACCACAGATCAAGAGCTGTCGTTCCAACCACACAACTGTGCGATGCTGTTTGCGAATGCTCGTTGGAACTATGGTTTCGGGAAACACCGACTCTTTGAACTATGCTGATAACGACGGAACTTGCGACCAGGGCCGTGCACAGTGGGGTGGCCCGGTGGCTAGAGCCACTGCCCCTCTGCCCTCATCAGCTGAGTTGCCCCTCTCGCAGTCTATGGTCACTACCTATCCCCGCTAAAAAAGTGTTCTGTTTTCCCTCCGCTAAAGATCCACCGATTCCGAATCTGGAAAGTGGAGACAGTTCCAGAATGTCGTCGTATTAACATTATGCATTACAATCCGCAGAATTTGTAATTTGGTAGTTTGTTTTTGTATTTCTGTTGGTATTATTTTGCTCCTGATCTTCTAATAGTGTTAACAACTTGTACAAAATACACGTTCTTGGAAGAGAAATTCTTGTCTAATCAAGTTTTTGTACCCGAAGTGACACCAACTTTGCTGTCGATGGCACACTTTGTAGAATATATAGGCCTAATTTCATATAATAACCCATAAACTGTTACAGAATGTATAAATTACTTTTGATATAATTCTTATTACTATTTAGGCTATATCTTCCGTGTCATAATGTAAAATACTAAACATATTCTACTTAATTTTATTTTGACAATCCAGTAGAATAAGTGAATAACTGATAACAGAAAAATCTGAATCCCTGTAAAAGGTAATCATCTGAAAGTTCATTTTTTTATGACTTATGTACAAGCATGTCAATATTTACTTATTTAATTGCCCATATTTCCAGATAGCACACATACATCTCGGAGACGTCTATTTGATGTGCGTGTTTACATCTGTAAGACTTATTTTTTAGAGTGTTTGCTCATCTGCAATACGTCTATTGGACGTTTCCTGTCAGATGTCAAATAGACATTTAAACAATGTCTTTAAGATGTTTATGATTTAGAATGTATGAAATACTGACATCTTAAAGACGTCTATCAGATGTTTGTAAACAGCAGATGCTTTCCAGATTAAGTGATCATTAACAGACATCTTGCAGACGTACGTGTGCTATCTGGGTTTTAACTGAAGATATGTCATAATAATAAAAAAAAAAACATAGGCCTAATATATTTTGTCATAATAGAAATCACTAAATTAACCTATAGGTTTTAATGAAAGTGAAGATGTCTGAAATGTACATGTAATACATCATTCTCATGAAAATATTAAATAATAGCCCCGTTAATTACAATAAGTATTACATTTAAAAACAATAACACCAGTAACAACATGCCACTTGGGGCCTTCTGTGCCAAATATGGCTGGGCCAAGAGTCTAATTTTATCTTTTTTTCTTAAAAATAAAAGCATAACATTGTGTCCACAAATCCCTCATTAACAAATAGACACAAAAACTTTGATATTCAACATAATACAATGTCAGATACTATTTTCGATAGACACAAACTTAGATCCAAACTGACTGACTAGTAAGAGTAAGATGGATAATTTGTATGGACAAGCACCCAATCCTCGCCCCCAATGCCACCCCACCCCAGTGCCCCTTTTTTTGGTTTGGGCCACTGCCCCTCAAAATGTCTGTGCACGGCCCTGCTTGCGACCATAGTGTGCTAACGTTGCTTTTGGGAAACACACCCTTGATTGGGGACCTAAGAAACTTCTCAAGCTTTCATAAAAGATGTGTAAACTTTTAACTCAAAACCTACTGAGTTACTGAGACAACTAACCCTGTTGTATTGTGTACATACATATTAAACAAATGACTAAACTCAAGTCTTACCTTCGGACGTTTGATGATAGACATTGTAAACGTTTGCATGGGACTGGAGAGCATTTTGAAGTTGCACTTCATTATGTACCTCATGCAGGTGACTGAATGTGACAAATGTGTCCACAAGATCCCTAAATGCATTGAACACAAATCCTGCATACTGCTCAAACATGTGCACCAGTAATGGATTCTCCCAGCCTCCATAACTGGCTCTGAATAGTTCTGGTACTGCGGAATGGTGGAGAACCAGCAGAGGTTTGATTCCCGATTCAGTCAGCTGCTGCACAAGCGTCTTGTAGCATGTCACAGTGTCCTCATGTGGCTGGTTGGAGTCACCTATGGGAAGGATGTGTGACCAGGAAAGGGGGACTTTAAAGTGGGTCACCCCTCTGCTCTGAAGGTATAGAAAGTAGTCTCTGGATTGCTGTGGAAGAGGACCTCTGCAGTTAAACACATCGTCTTCATCTGAAGATCCCAAAGATGAAGTTTGTCTGGTGGTCAGAGGGCCTGCAAGTAACATGAAGTCCTGTTGCTCTGCATTGCAGTAGCTCCAAAAAACAGCCAACAAACCTAGAGAAAGAAATCCTCCTAGGACCTTCATCGTGACTGTGTTGCAAGTGGAGAAGAGTTCTTTATATCCACCTCTGCTAATCGAAGAGTGAGGCATACATATCAGTGTTACAATCATGCAGTTTAATAATCAGTTTATGACAGTCATTGAGTTATCATATAGACTCTGGACTAAGATAAGTGTGTTATACTGTAAAGTTATCTCTGAAGAAACAATGGGGTTACAAAGACTCAAACCTTTTTTTCCCCTCACGTCAACGTCTGCTTCATTAATCTTTAAAATATATTCCTCCTTTCCGTTTATGCAAAATTTGCCGTGCAACAAGCTTCTTGTGAAGTAATTGTGACATCCACAAGTTATGACAATCAAAAACATAAGAGAAATCACAGAAGATAGCAATAGATTCAGTGTGGGCAAGAACAGAATTCTTTGCTGGCAAAAATCGATATTCAAGTAGATTGTACTAGAGAGACAAACAGATGTTCACAGATGGCTAGTGGAGGGATTAATGGGACGCAACACGGCAGAGTTTCCGGTGAAGCTCTCAGTTGCTTTACAGGCAATGGCAATAACATTAAACTAACCAAATAATACTGTGGCCTGTTGCACAAAGCTGGTTTTAGTTGCTACCCAGGTAAGTTTGAGCAAACTTTGGTTTTTCGGGCTCAAGAAGGTGGATTGGTTTTTAGCAGTGTTCATACACTACACGGCTAACCTGCTCTGGAGCAGGTTTTATTCTGGGTTAGAGATCGCAAACCCAAACTGGACCAATCAGCTGCAAAGATGCAATAAAGCCACACACCCTGTATCTCTCGTTATGAATTATATATGAATTATAATTACTTTTAATTCATACAATATATTCATATAGTTATTATATTAATTGACAAGTAGCCAAATATTAATATAAATATAATGCATGCATTCATAATTCTTTTAAACAACATGTATTCATTTGAGCTCTTTGTGAACCTATAATTATAAGGCATATTTCTTTGATTCACATCATGCATTGATATAATCAGATATTCTCAAACTTTCGCCGCAGCAGTTTTTATTCGTGCTTTATAAACGCATTTAATTTCATGATCATTTTCAAAACAATCTTCAAATAGCGCCGCCTCTCTTGCGAGAAGTGAATCAAACGGACACTGTGATTGGCTGTTTGCAGCACGTGTCACAATTTCAGGTGCCTGCGCTTCTTAGTTAATCGCAAACTTGGGATCGAGTCGACAGAGAACGTTTATACCAAGGTTTGAGAGACCTTTGAACTTGATCTAAACCAGGTTGGATTTATCAACTATAAACTTACAATGAAACTTGTTCAGCTAGCTTCATGCAACAGGCCTCTGGTCGATTAACCAGCATGGCCGATTTATCAGTCTGTCATTATTCCAGACTATAGTCCAATTTACACCCTACGTCACACTGGTTCAACTGCGCATGTCGGTTGCAAAAAATAATCTGTGTTATAATGTATGAAACACATTGGTTTAATCGTGCTTTAGGCTATACATATAACAACAGCTGAATGATTTCGGCAAATAAGCAGTTCAATTTGCTTAAATGTTTGATTAAATTGCTGACACTGAATGAACATTTGTAAGAAATTTGAGAAAGTTTAAGATATCGGGTGAAAGATCGCAAAACGTAGGCAAAGCTTACATTTGGCTCACCTCAAAGCTTGCTCTCGTTCGGTATGAATAGCTAAATGTTTTCCATGGCTGCGATGTATCATTTAATTGCGAACCGATTATTTATTTTGTAAATAAATGTTTGTGCTTCACTTGTGTCATAATATTTACGTAAAACAGCATTCACATACAAAAAAGAAAAGAAAAAAAGAAAAAAGTGTTTTGGCCGCCCACCGCTGGTCATACTCCGCCACCCCTGTGGTGTGGTTGTCACACACAGCCCTACCGCTGAAATATTGAAATATGTGGAAAACATCTTGGAAATAACATCTAATAATCTATAATTAGTAATTTATAAATATATACATCTATAAATAATCTACAATCTTTTTTAATCTAACGATTTTGCACCATATCAATGTAATTTTCAATACACAAACGCTATCTCCCCCCTGGTTTTCGGCAACCTAGCTGCGCGCGAATCCTGTATGTTTACAAAACAGTAAATTGGTCTACAAGCACAGAAAAAAAAAAGAAAGAAAAAAAAACACAACAAGGCATGCACTGCATTTTATAGACCAAAGGTTTATTTGGCATAGTACAAAATATTTTACAAAACATTAGAAAATGTAAAAAAATTGAGATGCTTGGAAAAAGTATCAAAAGATGGAAAACCTGGCAGTCAACAGACATTGGTGGATTATACTCCTACACTTTAAACGGTTTCAAGATGACAGATTGCATTGGTACCATGTATAAAACTTTAGGCTTTATGGCTTTCCTTATTGCTATTCAAATGTAAACTGCATTTGGACCAACTTACGATTTGCATTTGCATAAAGGAGGCAAAAATATACACTAATCTAAACAGAAACTATTTAGAGAAAGGATGAAAGTGAAAACCAATTAAATGAAACCTTTAATGCTTTTAAATGTGTAAAGACAAATCTCTGAAAACTGAGTTTGCCTCTCTAATAGTTGGTCAAATGAAACGAAAGCCAAAGAAAACCAAAACAGCTTAAAGCCTCACAAAATAATGCAGAAGTAAAAAAACAAAACTCTAAAGACTGAAATTGTAGCCTACTTCCTCAAAATAAGAGGGGTACCAAAATACTACTTACTCATTTACATCTAAAGCACACAATATGCAAATATAATAATCAAAAGCCCCTTTGTAGATCAATAATTGATTTACAAGTATTCAAGCATTTTCCAGGTTTCCATTTTGTTCATTACAAACATACACAAATGATGGTCCACTACTCAAAACACAGAACTATTCTAAATAACTAAACTACATTTGTGATGTGGCTTTACACTGGCTCATCCATCTCATTTTGGAATGGCAAAGGTAATATGCAAACTCCAGTTTAAGGCATTTGAGATGTAACCCTTGGCACTTCCTTAGAAGTGTGGTAAACAAACGGAAGAACCACTGATTTATTTTACCTATGAAAAAAAACAAAACAAAAAAAAAAAAACAAAGAAAAGGGAGAGTTTGAGTGAGAGAGAGTGTGAAAGTGAGAGGACATTGATGACAAGAGACATTGCACAGTCGCCTAGTGACTGAGGAGTATAACAAACATCATCCTAACTAGTTTTCGGGCACTTTGGAGTATCAGGCAGACTGGCTGATGTCAAGTATAACTGGCTGGCGAGATGCTGCTACTGAGATTTTTGCCTTGGCTTTCACTTGCCATAATACTGCACAACACATTATCACAGATTCACCAGTGTGCGTACGGACACAGGTTCCACTCATTCTCACGATGCTTCACACAATGTTCAGCAGCCAAAAAAAACACACAAAAAAAAAAAACACAACACACACACATTCAGACTCTTTCCACTTTCCAAGATGAGCAATTCCAACCCCAGTTGGCGTGCTTCGTTGCACAGAAAAGCAGGTGATAGTCTTTGGGTCTCAATCAAGCACGGATCCCTATGAGAAAGAGAAAAGACAGTAGAATTAAAACATGTAGACATCTTTATTCGAAGAATATAACATTAATCTCCATTTATTTGGACTTCTCAAAGTTTGGGTTTCTTAATATATTGCGGTCTTTGGGTGCTTTCTTTTCAACCAATTAAAATGAATAAACTATAGCAGGAAGCTATTGTGAAAATTAGGGATGTCGCGGCACCAAAATTCCAGTAGTCGGTACCAATACCATAACATTTTTACAGTACTCGGTACCACAGCTGAATTTTTGAAAAATGATTAAATATATTTAGTTTAAAATTTATGATAATCATTATAAGTAAATAATATACAGCCTTTACATGTTTGTATTATGCTGTTTAAAAGAAAACATTGTTTACAAAAAAAGATCAAGTGAAAAATAATCAATCATCTAGGCATTATTATTATTATTATTATTATTAGTAGTAGAGATGTATTATTATTATTATCATCATTACATAGAGACGTAGCTAAATCTACTGTAATCAAGGTTTCTGCAGGTTTCACCAAGTCAAATTTAAGACTTCAAGACCTTTTTAAGGCCATTATGAATGAAATATCACGCAATAAATAAATAAAAAACTGTACAAAACAAATGCAGAATCACAAAATCACTTGCAAAGCAAAATAATGAATTTATTAGTAAACTTGCACTTCCTCATAGCTCAATTCCACCAGGATTGGGGGAAAAAAAAAATTTAACAAATATTTTATTTTTTATATATATATATATATATATATATATAAATATTTTTTCTTAGTGGTGGGCCGTTATCGGGCGATAAAACAAAGAAATATCGCTGTTAATCTATTCTCAAAGTTGGGTTGGGAGCTGGGTCTATACTACGCAAGCTATGATGACTTTCACCTTGATATTTTAGCGCGGATGTACACCTAGCCGATTTGCACTGTAGGGGCGAGAGAACGAGTCTTCGAACCTGTGTGTATGCCTACTAGTGTTGTCAAAAATATCCATATTTCGCTACGCATCGATACTGAAATATCTGAAACGATACAATAATCATTTTCTACAGTATCGATATCAGCTGCTCTCTCCTCTCCGACCGACAGCGAGTGACACGCACCACCTACTCTCATTCAGTCCGTTTAATCCTCCTTTTGTTAGTATTGGTGTGACCGGTCTGAATTTCGCGCTCACATCTGAAGCGCACACACACATACTGTAATAAAGCCGCCTCTGACATACAAGTTCAAAAATGAGCTCCTTTTTCCATCTTGTTAATGGCCAAATACACTCAAAAATGTCTAAAACCCATCTTGGTGAGTTTTAATGTAAACACAGTCGTAACCAGCTCACAGGAACAGTGTTTGGATATGCGTGCGTCAAGTCTTAAAGGGACAGAAGTTATTATTCAAACTACAAAAAGACAAACGATCACACATATTCTGAATGCCTTCGGCAGAATTCAAATGAGCCATTTTAATCTAGATTAATTTTGGAATTAATCTAGATAATTTTTTTTATCTATGCCCACCACTAAAACATTTTTATTTTATTACTGATTTTGTGGTGGTCATTTCCAGAAATTTGCATGTTTTTTTTTTTTCATAATTAGGATGCCATATTTACCATATGTTAGATGCACAATAGTCACACATGACAATAAAAGGTCCAGTGGTGTGCTATCTAGCTTTAATAACATGATCGCTTAAAGTGGGAAATATGACCAAAATCTTACAAGTAAACCACATCAATAAGCAATTGCTAAATACAAGTAAAACCTTCTAAAAGTAATCAAGTAAAGGGTGTGTATTTGTGTCTATTAGGGGTGTAATGGTACACATATTTGTATTGTTTAAAGCACGAAACACACTTCAATCCGAGTTCCCACACGGACATAGAGTATTCAGTCCATTTGATCACGAAATTCAAACGATAAATGCCGTTTTAACGCTCTTTAATGTAGGACTGGACCAGAATATAAAATAGAATAATAGAAAATAGAATAATATAAAAAAATAGAATAATATAATCAAAATGTATTATCCTTTTTATACGTTAGGGATGTGACGGTGAAAAAATGTTCCCTCACCGGTTCCCTCATTGCTGTGCTTTTGCACTGAGCGGCTGAACGCATGCAGCCCTGCACCGCATTTACTTTCGGTTTGCCAATTCAGGGGCGGGTTGCTTGAATTGTGGGTTCATTAGCTATTATTCTTAATGAAAAACATAGCAACAAAACAGTACAATGACAAACTCCCTTAAATAGGCGCTTTTACATCGCTTTAAAACCAAATATTCCGCGATTATCTTGTAATTTAGCTCCTCACTCTCGTGAAGAATATGATCTGACTGCTGCTGATGTGCTGAGACACCCGTTAGTTTGGCTCACGTGGCACGTTAAGTTTTTTAATTGTAGATAGTCTTAGAGCCCTGCACGGGCCTCAAATCTAGGCCCTAGCCTGGCTGTGTCCGACAGCTTACCAAAACTTTCGGCCCGAGTCCCGTGATTTTTTATTTTATTTTTTTATCCTCCCTATTAGGTCTACACATCGTTGCAGCCATTAAAATATTTTAAATATTTAAATATTTTATTTTAGTGCCATATAGAACCTTTTTTTTTTTTTTTGAGTAAACATTCCTCGCTATTACACATCGTTGCAGCCATTAAAAGATTTCAGTTTTGTTTTTAATGTCAAAGTAGTTATTTCGTTTCGTTTCTTTATTAAGTTAATTTAGAAAAATGTTTAAAGCATTTATTTGATTGTTAAATGAAAAGTTTTTGTTTTTTAAAGTAACGACCAAGCGGACAGTGAGTTAACAACACAAATTTAAGACTTTAAGGCCTAAAATTTAGATTCTTTTTAAGACCCCGCAGGAACCGTGATAATATATTATGTCAATTTATATTTTTTAAAACCAAACTTTTATTTTGACGGGTTGCCGTGAAGACCTTTGAGTGTCCGTGTTCATGATATGAGTTTGTGTCCATATAGTGACACACGGCAGAGACTACAAAGAGAGCGAGCGAGCGTCATCTGCGCCCGCCTTCCCGTCATTCACACAGGGACGCAGAACATGCAGGAGTAATATTTAAATAGTATTTTACAGTTTAATATTCACAGACACTAGTATATATTCAGCTACAGTCTGGAGTCCTGCGCTAAGATAAACACGGAAGTGACTGAACGCAGCTGCGGGTACCGCGGGAGTCGAACTACCGGTACTACAGAAATGCTGGTAGTCACATTTTTATCATTTCAGTACCGACTTGGTACCGAAGTCCCGGTACTTGTGACATCCCTAGTGAAAATTATACACTTTTCGGTCTTACCTTTTTCACATGTGCTACCCTGCTTCTCCTGGGCGAAGTTAAGTCTGTTTTGCTCGACAGCGGTGCCGTTGGACTCTGGGCTGCTGCTGCGTAAAGGACTGTTCTCACCGTTCTGATAGGCCATATCTATATGCTGCTGGGCCTGCTTCAGGTGTCTACGCACACGGTCAATTTCACGTGATGACTCGTCACCAAAAGACTCTCGACAAGTGTCCAAGTTATACTCCGGTTTCATTCCCATGGACAGCTTGTCTTTTTTCAGGGCAGTGTGGTACCCTGGTGGGGCAGTGGGCACCTGTCTGCAAATGGCACCACGCTGGCGTGCAACTCTTTGGTGGCGCGCACGTCGCTGGAAAGCATCACGGATTCCACTGAGGCCCAAATGAAGAATCTCCAGCACCGTGAGAGACAAGCAGAGACAGCTCACGGCATACATGATCAGCAGGAAGATGGTTTTCTCCGTCGGACGTGAAACAAAGCAGTCCACCGTGTGCGGGCAGGGGCTGCGAGTGCACACGTACGAGGGGGCGACCTCAAAACCATACAGGATATACTGGCCAAAGAGAAAGCCCACCTCAAAAACGATCCGCGACAGAAGCTGCATGATGTACACCTTCATGAGCCCATCCCGGTGTATTCTCCGTCTCCCATCGTGTTTAGGTGCTGGCTTCTCAGGCGCCTTCTCTTTCTCTGGCAGGATCTCCTCCGTCATCATAGGATCTTCCTCGCCATTGTCCTCAGCCTCCTCATAATCACGGTTGGCCCCGCGGTTGATCATGGGCATGCGTTTCCGGTTCCTCGGTCCGTACTCGTCATCATTCATGCGAGCGATCTTGTGCATAGCAAAGCCCAGGTACATAATAGTAGGGGTTGTGATCATAATGATCTGAAAAACCCAGAATCGGACATGAGAGAGCGGCGCAAACGCATCATAGCAGACGTTCTCGCATCCAGGTTGCTGGGTGTTACACACAAATTTGCTCTGTTCATCGTAGTATATTGATTCGCCGCCCACAACAGTCAACACAATGCGGAAAATGATGAATAGCGTAAGCCAGATCTTTCCCACAAAGGTGGAGTGGTTGGAGATTTCATCCAACAGCCGTGTAAGAAAGCTCCAGCTCATGGTGCTCCCAGAAGAACCGCCGCCTCAGTCCTGCACGAGAACAAGACCAACTATTAGTAATTGAAAACAGGTTCAACTACACTACAATATATTCAATGAGAAACATGAAATGAAAATAGCCTACCTTCCTATAACATGACTGACAAAAGCTTGATTACTAATGAGAGGAAATTAGGTGCCAATTCAACAGTAAGAATGAATTAAAATGACGAACAAACCAGATTTATAATTTCCCAAGGATTCTAGCAAAAATGTTAAGAAAATGAAGCCTGTAAAACAGGTGGGGAACGTTGATCCTGGAGGGCCAGTGTCCTGCAGAGTTCAGCTCCAAACCTAATCAGACACACCTGAAGCCAATCAAGGTCTTCAGGATTCCTAAAGATAGAGGCAGGTGAGGGTTGGAGCCAAACTCTGCAAGAAAGCGATTGTTGAACTCCAGGATCAACATTCCCCATCCCTGCTGTTAAAGGAGCTTTCATCCATCAGGAAAAATGTGAAAGTTCACATGAGCATGAGCTTAGATTAACCAGAAAGATCCCCTAGATGGAGCTAAAGGGTTACTTTTCTAACAAGCTGTTTCACATTAGCTATCATAATAATAATAATAATGGAAAAAAATCAAATAAAAACGCACTTAACATTAAATTGAATAACTACAATTGAAACCATTTAATAAATGAGACATTTTAATAACTATAATTTGTGAAAAAAAGAAAAAAAAAAAGTACTTTAGCTCTTACATGAAGAAATATTTAAGATTAAATGTGATTAAAAAAAAAAACCTAATTTAAAGTTTGATGCTTAAATACCCCCTCGCATTGTATACAGACCTTAAATGAATTAACTCCAAAATAAAAGAATCAACCTTCATTACATTTGGATAACATGGATTAAAAAGGCACGCACACACAAAGACTGAAAGTAAATATATCATTTGAATGAGATATTTACCACCTTAGTGTTATCTGACCTCTAGTGTGTAACACGTACGTGTCAGCAAATAGAGCAGTGGTTCCCAAACATTTTAGAGTGGCATACCACTGGAGGCATTTCCACTTAAACTGCACCTTTTACATTGAGAGACAATATGTGTCTCTTAAATTGATTTTGAGGTGCCTTATTTACCTTTATAAAGCAAGGTTTTTCTAACCCTAAATGTATGCGTCATGTCAAATTCTGAAAATTAGAATTAAATTAAATTCTGAAAACCCAATCAAATTAAATCAGTACCAAAGCCATATTTGCACTGCAGTGGCACAAGCTTAACACAAATGTTATAAGAGATAATTTTAAATATATATATATATATAAAAAAAATAGAGAAATATGAAATAGTAAAAACAAAGAGATACTTTTAATATAAACTAAACTTTGCATTCAACCTACCAAATGTGTAGATGCAGTCAGTTTTGACCTTAAATGACGAGGCAATCTGATTGGCATTTTACAGCACTATCATTTTCTACTTTTTACACTAGATGCTGCATTTTTTTTCTTTTCTTAGAAATACATGCTTGGTGTTAAGTTATTTTAAGGTTGGCTAGAATGAAATGAATGGCTAATTTCAATTAGGGAACCACTGAAATAGAGCATGGGAGTTATGTAGACCTGACACGCAGTTTTTTTTTTAGGACAACCAAAAGGCCTGTGGAATTGGCAGCTCTAACAAAGTAAATTCGAAACAGGCGACCAGTTGAAAATGGCTCTGTCACAAACTGGAGGAGAGCTACTTTAAGAGAGGATGGGGTCATCCACAGGTCTAATCAAATGGTGCAATCCTCACCGGCTACATTAAGTAAACAAAAGACGCTTCAGGCATGGCTGCGACTTGATTTTTCCACAAAGTTCAGTGTGTGAACTTACCAAAATATCTGTAAAGACATTGGCGTTCTCACCTTTACTGGATGTGGAGTTTCAAAAATAAGTGCTACTACATGATTTATAGATTTTAATAAGGTTTTAAAAATGGTACACTATACAAATGTCTCCAATAGAACCCAAAAAAAAAAAAAAAAAGATTTACATTTTGAATTTCTGTTTTTCCAATGACTGTGGGAACCTTGACTCATTCCAGCTTAATTACATAAATTCTAATAAAATGCATAGGCACTGGTGGATGACATGCTACCAATGGCCACAACTTCTGTCCAAGGGTTTATTAGAGACAGTTGCATAAAGTGAGGGCCACGCTGTTGTGGTAGAGAACAAAGATTAAGAGTGCCATTTAAAGGCGTCAAATCACTGTAATTTGTACTCTGTACAAAGGGGCCATATCCGATTGCCGACAGCAGTACAACTGTGTGGTTGTCGTTTGGAACATTCCACAGCTGGTGCCCAGTTGGCCCTCAAATTACACTTCAGCAGGGCCCCAAAAAGGCTCTACACTACACATAACACACCTAGCTTAGAGATCTTATAAAGGTGTGATCTTACAACAAGGCACATGCACTTTTTCCATGCCACTTATAAATACTAGAAAGGACTTGAAATATATAAATATACACTCATTTTGAAACAATATATTGTGCAGAAGATGAAAAAAGGGCATAATCAGTATGGTACGGTTTTTCTAAAGACTAGTAGAATGAAAGGCTGTCTGCGTGTAGTTTAAGGGATAATTCAACCCAAAAAAAAAAATCTGTAATTATTAGGGCTGTACCAGACTAAAGATTTTCTAGTAGACTAATAGTTGCTCATTTAAGCCATTAGTTGACCAGTTGGGCATTTATATTATTAATTTAATTACTTAAATACATACTTGGGGATGGGCATCAGTAAATGGTTTTAGTAACAGGGCTGAGAAAGAATATTTTATGCATTATTGTGAGAAATACTAAACCATAATAATGAGCATTTAAAACAAATTAAGCTGTTTTACATGTGCTGCTTGCCAATGTGTCTGGGAAAAAGAAAAAAAAAACCCAGCAAAAACACCATCTAATTTATTAATAAACTAGTGATTTCTGAGTGATGCTGGCTGCAACGATAAAGAGGGCGTCATCGCCACAGATGGACGTGCATTTAGAGAGAAATGAAAATTGGGAAGTGCCTAATATTAGCACAAAATCTAGGCTAACGTTTGAGCGAGCGGCCATAAAGTGGCGTTAGGCTACTAAAATACTTCAAATGATAGGCAATGCCGGAGGTCAATTAAGGCGAACGTTTGAATTTTCTGCCCGGCGTAATTACCACATTGACCAGCCACGTTGATGATCTAGCCGTCATGGACTTCCCATCCTATCGCGTTCTTTCTTCAGCAAATAACCGACTAATTAAAATTTGGTCGACGAAGCCTCTTCTCAACGAGTCGACTAAGACTAAGCTTAAAGTGTGAAGGCCAAGTATAGCAACACATACTCTGAATTTGTTCTCTGCATTTAACCCATCCAATTAAGTGCGCACACACACATTAGGAGCAGCGACACACACACACACACACACACACACACACACACACACACACACACACACACACACACACACACACACACACACGGAGCAGTGGGCAGTGATTCACTGCCCAGGAGCGATTGGGGGTTAGGTCCTTGATGGCACCCCAGTCATTTCCTGCTGGTTTTTAGAAGAATCGAACCCACAATCTTCAGGTAACAAGTCCGACTCTCTAACTCAGGGGTCTCCAAACTCAGTCCTGGAGGTCCACTGTCCTGCAGAGTTTAGTTCCAACCCCGATTAAACACACCTGAACCAGCTAATCATTGTCTTACCAGGGCCTAGCAAGACACTGATTAGCAGGTTCAGGTGTGTTTATTTGGGGTTGGAACTAAACTCTGCAGGACAGTGGCCTTCCAGGACCGAGTTTGGAGACCCCTGTTCAAACCATTAGGCCATGACTGCCTCCAAAGTTGGCCATTAGTGGGCAGCCCTAATAATTCTAGTGATATGTTGCGCCAGTTATGCGTTTATCATAAGTTGAATGCAGATGCAGTCTCCTGGAAGCTAGATATTTAACTTTAATAAAGTTTTAAATATGGATATTTTTCTAACAAAACCCAATTGATTCACTTCAGACGCCCTATATGAACCCACGGAGCCGTGTGGAGTACATTTATGATGGATGGATGCACTTTTTTGAGCTTCGAACTCAATGGACCCCGTCACTGCCATTATAAAGCGTCAGGATATTTAATAATATAACTGATTGGTTCATCAGAAAGTCAAATACACCTAGGATGCCTTGAGGGTGAGTAAATCAAGGGGTAATTTTTATTTTAAAAGGGAACTAACTCATTTAATCTGTTAAAAGACTGAGACCCTCAGCAATACCTCAAACCTAACCCTGACCGGAGTCCGGCAACTCCATACAGAGCAGCCATTACCACGTCAGACATTAACTTCAAGAGAGAGAACAGAGTGGCTTTGTGGAGACATCTGAGAAAGTAGTTATCGTTCCAATCCAGATTCCTTCAGCTCTGGTGGAAGGACAGGAGGCTGGTACTTACTTCAAAACAACATCTCAGTTTCAAAGAAGTTTGAAGCAGACAGACTTACTTCACCCTTGGCAAATGAATAGATAAATGAGTCTCAAACATGTGCATTTGGTGTAAAAGTGAACTCTATGCTTGTCTTTTTAACTTACAAAATAAATCACATCACTTCCCCCTATACCAAAAGAAATTCACAGAACATTAACTTATTAATCAATGAGGCAGGATGATGGTAACTGGCTTTTAGAAAGTTAAAGACTTGGCTTTTAGTGATTCTTGATCAAATAAACAACATTTAAAAAAAAAACAATGCTTTAACTGTCCTGATATGACTAGGGATATGGTTTTTACAGTTCGAGGTTTAATTTAAGCTACAAAAACGAATGGGTGTTACAACCAGTTCAGTATATCGGAGGCTAAAAAAACTGTATCTTGTCTTTTATTTAATAAAAACCGAACGAGAAGACCATAATAAATATTATGAAGCTTATTGTTTGAGAATTCCGCTGAGAAAATATTTCGATAAATATTTCTTTCATCAAACGCAACGTGTCGTTGGCGGTGGCGCGCTTTTACCTGAGGGTAATCTTTTGCTCCTCTCCCAAGTAAAAAAACAAAAACACCCCAACATCCCACAAAAAAAACCCAGCATGGCTGTTCAACGCCACTTCCAGAAGAATGTGATAACGACTTAATATCGACACACAGAGACGTCTCGTCGTACAGTTACGAAAGGTTTGTCTTTAATCCATGCCATCCAGCTGCGCAAGTTTACTATTGTCTCCGACTGACGCAAGACGCGACAGCTTCTTATAAAACAACTTAAAGGCACTGGTTTAAAACTAATTGTATGGTTTGTGGAAAAACACGCGTATAAACTTCTCACAAACCAACCGATAAGCAGATAGCTAGTTATTTTGCGGTGTGTGAGCACCAAAAATCCGTTGGCCGAGTCACTGTCGAATTTCAGTCAGTTGAAAAGCTGGGGGAAAAACATACCTCTTTGAGTAACGTAGATGTCCACCGTTTTCCTCAGCTACGTCCTTCGAAACAGTTTGTACGGGCTTATGAGATATTACCACATCTCTCAGCTATCTTTGATAAAAGCCACACTCTTCATTAACCCATTCGGAATATGGCAGCCTCTGCGCGTTGGGACAAAGAGGCCCCTAAAATGCACTGCCGCTGTCCCCGCCCCCGCCTTCGTCTGAGCAGCACCCCACCCCCTTCTATGCCTATGTGAATATGAAATCTGTCTCACATACCCAATCACATCCTTGCTTTGCATCCCATTTTGGAGAAATGTAAAAATTAATAAAATTAACGAGTTCCACATTACATTGACAGAAATTTGTGGCAACATTTGCCTCATGGTATTTTTTTTCTCCCAGTTTCTGGTTAAAGAGGGATTTTTTCCCTAACTATATAGTCACATATGCAACTTTAACATTAATGTATTAATGTTATAAGATTGATCCTCACACCAATATCAGTGCTAAGTGTTTTATTATTATTTATTTAGCATGAAAATGGATGTCAGAAGTGTAGGACAGGAACTCTTTATATTCCATTCAACATACACTCTAAAAAAAAAAGGTTCTTCAAAATTGGTGCTATATAGCACTAAAAAAGGTTCCCCTATGATTACGAGCCAAGAACCATTTCTGGTGCCATATAGAAACTTTTTTTTTAGAGTGTATGCAGATTCAAATGCATGTTTTTGCTGAATTTTGATTAAACAAATATGGTAGCAGAGCATTAGCTTAAAACACATCTTTACGTACATTTATGTAAAAATACGCCAACCTGGTCTCTTATGAGGTTGCATTGGCATGAATATGTACAATGTGATTAGTACATTTTTTAACCGATACAAAAACATACAAATACGATTGTACAAATTTAGAATTATCCACCAAAGCGTAAAATTATTTGAATTATAATAATATTAAGTGTTATTATGATTATCCGATAATCATATGAAGGAACTACACTCTAAAAAAAAAGGTTCTATATGGCACCAAAAATGGTTCTTGGCTCGTAATCATAGGGGAACCTTTTTTAGTGCTATATAGCACCAATTTTGGTGCTTCAGTGGTTCTTCAGCGGTTCTTCAGTGGTTCTTCAGCGGTTCTTTGACTAAGGTGCTATATAGCACCGCTAACTATGGTGCTATATAGCACCGCTACCATATACAGAACATGCTAAGATATGGTGCTATATAGCACCAAAAGTGGTTCCTCTATGATTACGACGAAGAACCATTTTTGGTGCCATATAGAACCTTTTTTTTTTTAGAGTGTACTTTGACTTTGGCAAATATGTTCTTTTGTGCTCCATAGAAGAAAGGAAGTCGTAGAGGTTTGGAACAATGTGAGAATGAGTAAGTGAAAATTGTAATTTTTGGGTGACCTATCCCATCAATCGCAGTACTTAATCACATTACAAGGGTGTATGATAACATAGCCAGTATCAGACGTTGTACAGGATTGCATTTTGGTGACTATATATATTTTACAGGTCCTAACTGTCACGAATGTTTAACAATAATTCAAATGTATTGTCTTTGATACGTTTATTTCAATGATTGTTAATGTGGGGTTTTTTATGGCATTGCATGTCATTCTTCCTTTTTCCTCTTAAGTTTTATTGTTGGTGTAATTTTACATTTTGCTTCCTTCTTTCTTCACTTTGGCCCAGACAATAAACAATAAACTGAAAAGATCCGCACTAGATTATAAATCACCCCCATGTGATCATTTTTTTCCGCCAGTTTGTGTGATGACAATGATTATGGGGCAACAGCTTAATCATGCCACCATTCATTTCCTCAATGCATTTTATTTATTGTAGACTGTTCATAAAAAAAGAATGAGGAAAAGAAAAATCTTATAAGCATTGCCAATGAAACATGTCATTTTATGTAACCAACAGCTTTCCTTTTTCCCGTCGAGGATGGTGCTCGGAAGTTGTTGTTATTGGAGATCTTTCCTCCATTGCGTTTTCCACAGGATGTGGCTTTAAGGGGGGCTTCCCTTTCTGGGCTCTATAGGTATGTTTTTAACAGATCATCACATATTCAATACTACCAAGTGTGATTTGAAAGACATATAGCTGCTTGTAATCTTCAGTTAAAACGTTAGAGTCAGTCAGTGCATCCAACTTTAGTGGTCTTTTGAAGATAAACCAGCTGTGGCTTCTGGAAGCATTAACCACCAATCAGATGGACAAATGCAAACAATTTACATTTGTAAGGCAATGTGAGAGATGTTCACACATTCGCACTGCCTAAACGATTTGGCGTTTGATTCTCCCATAGAGTTGTTATCACTTTCGGAATCCAATCCAGGTGCAGATTGTTTGGTAGCCAGACAGTGAGAATTAGCATGCTGTCCCTTTTGGAATGTGATCTCTCTCATAAATATGCATTACTACCAATAATATCCCAAATATTATCAGTGGTGTTCGATTGGGCAAGCAGTATTATTGCTCATAGGGTTTGGGGTTTGTTCTAAGTGTTGCCAAAAGTGTTACATTTGACATGCAGCTCATCCTGCATCATTCGTGCTATGGACACGAATGCTATTATTTCAATCAGTATGTCTGTATTAACATTGATTGAACATTTCATATTTTATTCACAAAATCAGTCTTCAAATGTGAACTTTGTAGCCACTCTGTATTATGAAGCTTTAAGTTGCTAAACAAAGGCTACATACACGTTAGTTTTCATTGTTGACGGATTAGACGATGCTTATGAATTCACATTTGAGGGCTAGTTTAATTAAAGGAATTACTTTAAAGAAAGTCACTCCAAGCAATATTAATCTTAAAAGTTGTCCCACAAGCTTTTGTATCATTCCTTTCATCTTTATCTTTGCAGAAATGGTAAACAAACTCTCAAGGTTCTAGATAAAATAGTTTTCACCATTGTAGTATTTTAACTAAGTTTTCCATTTTAAGTTGGGGACATTTGATAGAATTTGCTGACTTAGTACTTGTTTTTAAGATTTTAAATGGTTTTGCTCCACCTGTTTTTAAAGATTATTTATGAATGATTGGAATGTACCACTGCGAAGGACTACTTTTGGTCAGTTATCTTTTTCTTTCAGAGGAACACATGAGTGGAATAGTTAGGAATAGATAAAATAGTTAAAATGTATAACAGGTCATTGTGGTTTCTCAAAAAACCTTAAAAAATGGTTACTGTCAAATCAAAATTGTGATCATTTATAGGCATTTGGGTACACTATTTTTGTTTCTTTTGTTTTGTCTTGTCCCTAACATCAACCTTCCAAGGGACTATGGATGAAAATTAGCCAGTGTTGGCTAAATCTGGCGCATTTTTACATATTTGATGTATTATTAATGTGTATTGTCCCTGATTAAAGAATAAAATGAGAAAGAATAAAACACTACAGAAATCTATTTAAAACATAGACAACCAGTGCCATACCCACAGAATGACTGCGACTGAGCTAATTTTTCATCACAAACTACAACATTCAAGACATAATCAACCCTAAACAAAATGTCAAGTCTTTTATTGAGGCTTTGTTATAATATTCTCTACGCTATGCATCCGTTTCTGTTAACTATAGACCAGCAGTGATTTCACAGAAGATTATTTGGCTCAGGGATCTTTTTTCTTTTGCCAGAGCAATACAGAAATCTATTTCAAATAAATCTATTATAGTGCCGGGTCATAGAAGAATCTGATAGCCTGCCAGTCAGATAAATGCAACTGTCTAATGTGGTTTGTTTCATGGTATTTTTTACTGCTAACCACAATGCTTTTGACAATAAAACAGACTTGCCTATTCGAAACATGTGCGGATCTAATCACTTGCATCCTAACGTGAACCTCCACTGCAGTTTTTCCAGAGGTTGCTTATTATTTAATAAACACACATGACCTAAAACACCTTCAGTTGCAGTTATGGTGCCATTCAACGCTAGTAATTAACTAATGCCATAAACATACACACAGTTGTTAGAGCTTAATTTAGAGTTCTGCAGGGAAGGTGCCAACTGCCGTAATGTTTGCCACCTGTGTTGTTAAGCCTCATTTGTGCTTTACCAACCACGGATTACTTTACTGTAACATAAAATACTTTTACAGGTCCCTCAGACTTACACCTGTAATCTTTCTTATTTTTATTTAAGTAATCCACTCCTGAATTAATAAGTGCTTTATATTGTGTTTTAGCCCTGTTGACTTTGACATTGTGGATGTAGACGACACCATTTTTCAGAGGGACACAAGGAGACATTTTGAAGAACCCTTTGTGTGAGGATCAAACTAATACTTTGATATTCTTTGTATTCACTAATAATTCTCCATTCTGCCATAATTTTGTTTGTGTTTAAATTCAGGTTTTAAAAAACACATCGATTCACCAGGGTTGGCGTCATTGATGTCAGATCGCATTGGTTTGTATTGCATTGTTGAGAGGTGAAGATTTATAGGAATGCCAACCTAACATTTCTATGTTATTTTCTTTAGAAGACTTTGAATGTTTTTTTTTATGCTGTTTCTCTCTCCTTTTTAAAGACAGTTGTGGTCAGTGGACTGTCCTGTCTTGTGTGTTCCATGGAAAAAATAACATGATTTTGAAACGGGGGTGAGTAAAGAATTTTATTTGTACTCTATTCCTTTAACTGAACAAAAGAATGTCAACATACTCATTAAACAGATAAGAGGGTTGGCCAAGAAAATGGTATGTATCCCGTCTGGCAGGGATTTTCAATGTGACTGCTTAACCATTTGGGGGTTGGGGTACAAACCAGTGAATGGGGGTTGGGCACTTTGTGCTGTTTCAACCTTGTGTTAGATGACGGACGGGGGTGGTGGTGAATCTCCTATTTCAATAAAGGTAAAGGGAGGATAGAGACAAGTACTTCTTGGATAGAAGGTGAAAAAATACAGGACTAGAACCCCCCCCCCCCCCCCTTAAGTAAATGGGCAGGGTATTGTCATAGAAACAGACAGATCTGGTGTCAAACTCCCCCGACATTGTAACAGATGGTTGGAGGAAGAGCCGTTTGGGGGTGGATTAAACCAGCAATTTCTCAAAGATCTCCATTAAAAGTTTCCTTCTTGTACAGCTCTTCTGCCATTTAGTCTATTAATTACCTGTGAAAATGGGAGGAACAAAATAGAAAGAATTAGTATGCAGCAAATGGGACATTTCAAAACCAGAACATTTGGTGAACAATAATTAAAACAATTATTTGCATGAGTTACCCACTTTCAATGAAGGTAACCATGCTATTAACCTGGAAGCACATAACAATGCATGGACAGTCATCTGTGCTGATTTTTTCCTGAATCTTGTTTGTGCTATGGAACAAATATCATCACATTTTAGTGTTGACAATAATCTTTATTTCCCTCTTACTTTTAACACTGCTTTATAGAAATTTAGTCATGCTAAACCCTGCCCAAATTGCACATAATATGGGTGTATAGTGGGATAATCCGCTAATAGTCAGTATTTTAGATGTCAAACAGCTTTGTCTAATCCGTAAGTAAATTATGTGATCACCATCACAAAGTCCTGAATTTGTTAGGGATTCTTCAGAGTGTCCCAGCCCAGTGTGATTTAAGTGGCTTACAATAATGTTTCTCATTTCTAATTTCTCTGGCTACTTTTATTAAAAGCAACTTACAAATAAGGAACATCACAAACATTTTGCTATACAATGGACAACGATTTTGTCGATTCCACAAGTTTCAAGAGTAGGCTAGAGAACTCCAAAAACTAAAATATATACAGTGGTGGCCAAAATTATTAGAACATCTGACAGATTTGAAAATATTGACCTTGTTTCCGCCTCCAAAACATGATTTCATTTCATAATGTTCATGAAACATGCAGATGGTTGCTCTGACCCGTTTTTATCCACTTTTAACTGTAATATTGGGTATGTATACCTTTTGCAGCAATTACAGCAGAATATCTTTCTGGCATAGTGTCAATATATTTCCTCTGAGAACTTCAATGCTAGTGTTATCCCATGCCTTCTGCAACTGAAGCCAAAGGCTTTCCTTTGAATGTACAATAGATCTGTCTAGTTTGTTTTCCAACTGCCCAAATGTGCTCGATGGGGTTGAGGTCTGGACTTTGAGGGGGCCAGTCCATAATTTTCAATTTTCCAGCAGATTCCTTCCATCGCAGGTAGTTCCGGCAATAGTTAGAAGAATGTTTCGGTCATTGTCCTCTTGGAAAATAAATCCATGCCCAATAAAGACAACTCCCAGATGCCACCACTGTATATATATTTTAGTCAAATTAATTCATATAATATATTTGTGGGAAGTGTCTTAGATTGTGGCTGTGCTTTTAAGGTAAAAATAACACGCGTCATATCAAATAATTGTAAGAGATATGACGTATGTATAATAGTGTAATGTTCATAAATTAAAGGGATAGTTAACCCAAATAATTCAAATTGTCATAATTTACTTACCCTCATGTTGTTCTAAACATGTAAGACTTTCATTCTTCTGTGAAACACAAAAGAAAATATTTTGAAAAATGTATCTTTTATGTCATATAGTGAAAGTCATTGGGATCCAATATTGTTTGAACCCCAGCGTTCTTCAAAATATCTTTTGCGTTCCACAGCGGAATAACATCATACAGGATTGGAACAAATAAAAAGTGGTAGAATGTTCTTTTTTTGGGAGAATTATCCCTTTAAAGGACAACTCCGGTGAAAAATGAAGCTAGGGGTAATTAACACATGGTTACCGAGTAGATCGTTCTCTAGGATGCGTTTTCACGAAAATCGATTGTAAAGAATTTTATCTCTAAAAACAGATTAGCTTATAACTCTAGTATATGGGGCACAGAATAAGTCAAATTAAATCGCTAGTTAATACCACTAACAAGGCTCAAAATAGCCTCACACTAACACGGTAGCATAATGAGGGTCCCTACATGCAAACCGAAGCATTGAGAACTTTGTAAGTGTACAAACAGTTTAATAAGAAGATACTTTATAAAGACAGTACATTACGCGTATACAGACAGGAGCCATCTTGGAAAACAGTCTCGACTTAATTCCTATCGACCAGCTCACTTAGCACAGTGTTCGTGGCTCGACTCAAGACTGTTTTCCAAGATGGCTCCTGTCTGTAGACGCGTAATGTACTGTCTTTATAAAGTATCTTCTCAAGGTTTTAATTTAGAAATTTAATTTTACTTATTCTGTGCCCCATATAAGATAATCTGTTTTTAGAGATAAAACTCTTTACATTCGATTTTCATGAAAACGCATCCCAGAGAACGATCTACTCGGTAACCATGTGTTAATTACCCCTAGCTTCATTTTTCACCGGAGTTGTCTTTTAAGTACCAAGTAATAGCATCAACTATGAAAGATTTTTGGTATCAAGAGAACCAGACTATCTAACTCATGTTTGCATGATGATGTCAGGTTCAGGCTTCTGTCAGTGAGTGGGCAGCGAGGGGCCTCACAGAAGCCTTTAGTTACACCGTGGTTTATAGGTCAGCTCTGCCTGGAGCAAGAGCAATCTAAGGAAAACATTCACACGCACAAAGCACCTCTGTTTTAGGAAAAACAGTCTCAATTTCCAATGGTATTTGGAATTTCTAGAGAAAGGGTTACATCTTATGGACAACAAGACAACAGTGTAGTGGCACGTTATTTGCAGTTTAAAATGATGCATCTCAAAAATACTTGGACAGAGAAAGTGACTGTGCATGCACGAATGGAAAATTTGATTACTTCCATCTGTTACACAGTGTGCCGAGGGGGTGGGTGTGAGTTTTGGGCTTGATGGGTTGTTTTGTCATGTTGCTTAAAATTAAATGTCAACCAATTTTGATATGGGTAGTTTTCGTAAAGATTTAAGAGACCCTGAAGTTAACATTTCAATTCAAATAGTAGAAAAAATATTATTACATGTATTTGAATTGGCCAAGAAGAGATACACAGATGTATTTTTTGTAACATTTGTTGGTCATGTCTAAAACTGTGGAAGATGTGTGTTCATGGCAAAGTGCATGAAAAGGAATGCGCCTTGATTTTCTCTTCAGTGTTTTACTTAACTAAGTCTAATGTTCATTAGTAGGCTATTACAAAAGCGGAATGAACCGATCTTGTCAAAGAAATGTCTGAAACAGTCATGTTGTCCAACTGAGCAGCCATAATAGGAGGAAGCACGTAATTGGTCTAAGAATTTACACCTCAGTGCTCATCGTTCACACCTGCTTTGGCAGACAACGGTCCCCTTTTATGCTTTCGCAGTTTAAAGGCTGTGCAATCACATACGCATAACAGAAGGCCACATGGTGCAGATGCCACACTTTGTAAACTTGAACTCATGGAAGGACAATGCTAGCACAGCATTCCGTGTCATGACCTGCTTTTGAGCGCACTGAATATGGAGGAGGAAGGGCTGACGTCTTAACAACGCAAAGAATCTTGACAAATGTTGAGGACCCCTGTTCAATTGAAGAGGTCACTTTGGGTTGAGACTTAGCACCTTTTACCCCCACTCCACAACCAGAGGGTTGAAAGCCCTGTTGCTCAATAACTTTTTAATTTGCACCGTGAAAAGAAATGCCTTCGAATTTTAGCACCAGACTGGAGCTTGTATAGCCTTTAGAAGCGAATTGCTCTGTGTTGAGGTGGAAGAAGTTTATTTACATTTACATTTATGCATTTGGCTGATGCTTTTATCCAAAGCGACTTACATTGGATTCAAGGTACACATTTTTTACAATTTTTTTTTTTTGTCAATTCTTGCTTTCCCTGGGAATCGAACCCATGACCTTGGCGTTGCTAGCGCCATGCTCTACTGTTTGAGCTACAGGAAAGCTGTTTATATAAACCATGTCACACCTACTTTTCATTGATTTTCATATAAAGTCTCAGGTTTGTCTTAAACTATGGGCATTACTCTTATCAATCAACACCATTATTTACTTTGTCCTTTTAAGTGGCAAAAGTTCAAGTTCAGTGCTTACTAACACATATAAAGTTTATCGCATTCTTACTTTGCATTGTCTGAAATTTGGGCCCACTCTAAAGCCAATCTGCTGAATTCCTTTCAACATTCATGCAATAAAGTTTAATGACCAGTCTGCAAGAATCTAGATGAATAATGCTCTCCACGGGTCTTCATTCTAACCACTTTAGGGGCTCTCAGCTCCTAAGGTTTTAGTTCCCACTGTCCCAACAAATTCCAATGATTGTTACGGTTTGTTGGATTAGTGTCGTAATCCAACGAAAAGCTGAGGCAGTGTAAACCAGCCTTTAGTCACAGTGATTTCTGTGCGATAAATTTAACAAAGCTATAATTATAACAGTGTAAAAAGGAACACCTATGGGTATGTGCAAAAGTAGGTGTTCATTTTTACATAGTTTTTTTAAATTATAGTTTTGTTTATTGTGTTTTGATAAATATATCCTTTAAATCTAGACAAATTATTCAAAAATATATTATGATATATTAAGATATATTAAACATGTATCATCATTTAACAAATAACATGTGAAAACTTGAGAATTCTTGCAGCATCTTTTTGCAGTGCAAATAGTCAACCTTCTAGGCAAAGGCTATTTTCTCAAACTCCACCCACCATTGCTCAGTTTTTTTGTCTTTAGTACAAATATTCTGTTTACAGTTTGTGTGAATAGCATTTAGCATTATTTGCACAGTGTAAACAAGATGCTATTTGTTGCCATTTGTAACTGTCAAAGGACATGGTTTTTGTTGAGATGGGTATTTATGTTATTAATTTCAATTTGAGTTCATTCAATTTAAAAACAAATGTATGTCCTTTTGAAATGTTTGAAGTTAGGGGTTCTTTGGGTGGGATTTAGGACACATAATGCATCACATGTCCTGGGGCACGTTCAAGCTCAAACCGCTGCGCAGCGTTTTGCTACTGTTTCCGGGCTGAACAACATGTTTGGTGGGTGTGTCAAATATGTCAGCCCAATCAGCAGCAACATGTATATAAACCACGTGCTACTAAAGGGGTGGTAAAACACAATTTCACTTTTCTAACTTTAGCTAGTGTGTAATGTTGCTGTTTGAGCATAAACAACATCTGCAAAGTTACAACGTTCAAAGTTTAAAGCAAAGGGAGATATTTGCTTTTAAAGAAATCAATTTCTAAGGACTACAGCAAACGGGCATTTTGTATTGCTGTGGAGAAGAGTTGTTGTGGTATTCTTATATTTCATATATAATATAAGGGCGCCATTTGTAGGACTGAATTGCAACATGCAGTCTATCTGCTGTGCTGTGGGCTGTGAACAGCAAATCTGGTTAGTAGGCTGGAGTGTTGTTGCCGCAATGCAGACGAAAACGCTGTTATTTTCATCCAGATTGCACGTCCACTTTGTTCAGGCTTCCTAGGGACGGGGGAGTTAGGGATCAATGTTTATCTCGCTCTCTGTGCGGCACGTTTTACGGAGGAAAGCTTCCACAATCTTCGCGAGTTCATTGCAGGATTCACACAACGGCTTGTCCTGAAAGATGGATTTAAAAACAGAAGCTGTTTACGGGCCACATCCTGCAAGTGTGATTTATTTTTCGTTGATGTGTTTTCCTGTAATAGTTCGTATTGTTAATTGTACGTTGTAGCAAGGAAGTAAACAAATGACAACGCTCATTTGGCTCTGCAAACCAGTTTGTTAAATGCTCATTCATACTTAACGTTATCCGACAAACACTTAACGTTACAAACTTTTTTTAAATCTCAACAGCGAACTTGGAATTAGTGTAAATTATTCTTTGATTAGAGCTTTTATGTATTGTTTATCTACAGGCATGCTAAACATGGTTCTGTGTTTGATTTGGATACTATAGTAAAGCCAATGTTTAGTGTTAATTTTGGGTTAATTGTTCTTGCGACAGATATTTGGCTATAATCATTCTAAAAATACAAAAGTTGCGGTGACATTCAGTAGCGATCACTATAGATCCGCAGTCTTTACTCAAAAAATCCCTTTGAGGACTGTAGGCTATACAGCAATAACAAAAAACAAACCATTCTGAAACGTCATTTAACAGCCGTTCTTGAACAGGTTCTGCTCGATCATCTGCACTAAAATTGTCTGGGTCTGATTCGGGCTCAAATTGGTATGGTTGTATTGACACCATTGTCTCTAATACTACCAAAGCACACACTACCGGTAAAGGTAAGGGGCGTGACGTTTCCGACAAATGTGCACTAGGCGGTTAGCGAATCACAACACACTGGGCCAGCTAACCAATCTGAGCCCATTGCGTATTTTTGAGGGACCGGCTTCATAGAACCCGGAAACCATCAGACCGTTTTTACAAGGAGGGACAGAGCAGTGTAGAATAAAGGTAAAATATATGAAAAATACAGCAATTTTTTAAAAACAAAGCATGAACACGTTACAGTGCACCCCAGAAACACAATCAAATGTGTCCGCTGCAGCTCAGTTTACGCAACAATTGAAGATATTAGAAGACATGATTGTCGTAAGAGTTTTATAGTAAAAATATAGCATATCAACATGATGTATTTCTTTATATTTTTAGCTTCAATGCAAGGCAAGTTTATTTATATACCAAATTTCAAATCACAATGGTAAATAAGTGCTTAACATAAAAATCATAAAGAAAATACAAGGTATTAAAAAAGTAAGAACTAGAAATAAAATTATTTAAATTAGAATTGATTACCAAGAGATAAAAAGTTAATTAAATGTTCTCTTTTATTCTGGACGGCAAGGGCAGTGAATGTAACATTGAGCGTATTTTGCAGTATTAAACTGTATTTATATCGATTTCATCAGGCTCAGAAAATTCTTAAAAAAAGAACACAAAGAATGGCCTTCTCAGCTGCCATAGTTGCAACTCTTGCGTCATCAGAACAACGCAGCACCGTTTCCGTTTAAAAAAACTTTTTGCAATGTTTTGTCGGGCTTGAACGCAGCCCTGCCTGAGTTTGGAGCGGATCGAGGATGGACACAGAGAAATTATATAAAGCCTGAAGAGAGTTGTTTTCTCTGCATGGTCTGAGAGGCGCACATTGTAATTTACCTATATATATATAATTTTATAATGTCTATGATGTTGTTTTGTATCGCTTTATGTACGCAATGTGATATGTTAATTATGTTTATTGGTCGTATTTCTGTTGTGACGTTCATTTGAATATTGGAAGATGTTGGACGAGATACATTTATATTTTGAATATTATGTTTTTTATTTCTTGTAGTCTTCATGGTGTCTACTGAAGAGAGAGAGACAAAAATAAACAGGGAAGACATCTGTATGAAGCGTGGCTAATATTTTATTAGACCAGTGCAGCTACATCATTTGTACTGGATGCAACCACTATTTACATTCTGTGTAAATATAATTTACATTTTTTAGCGTTAATGGCCACTACAATTATTTATGCTGTAGTTATTCATTGTCCTTGTTTTAGATATGTTTTATTTTGTTGTCATGGAAAGAGAACATTCACAATGTGACTTACATATTCGGACTTGCACATGCCTTAGTTTAAGTTTAAATGTACATTTCTTTCATTTTCATTAGATTAAGTTAAGTTATGTTTATGTTTTCTGTATTGTTGGTTAAATTTTAATGCTATCTCAAGACCAATTAGTACGTATTTGTACAAAGTGGCTAATTCGTACGACCTCACTCGTATGAATTTGTACAATTTCTCTATACTGCAGTGATGGGTAGGTTTAGGGGCGGGGTTTAAGGTTAGGTCATTTATACGAAATTATACGATATTGACCAACTCGTCTAATATGCACAATTTAGCAAAAACCGTACCAATTCGTTTGAGTGAGGTCGTACAACTTTGTATGAATTAGCCACCTCGTAAAATATGTACGAATCGCAGTGAGATCGGGTTGTTAAATTCATATTCATATGTGTTTGGGTGATCAAATTAATTAGGTAGAAAAGCACTTCATTTTACCGGTGTTCATTTACGGTTCAGCTTCAAATCACACAGCTCATTCAGGTCAATTCCAGACATATTAACTTTGATTGAATCAATTGAAACAATATTCATTCTAGATTTTTCTTAGAAAATATTGTTAGTGCATTTTATGGCATTGTTCAAGCCCTTCGCTAGTGAGTTCTGGCATTATTATAATTAATATTATTTACAAAATTGCACATTTACTTTCCACTATAGTCTATTTTAAACATGCTGTCATGATCCCAGCCTGTGTTTCCCTGTCTTGTGAGGACTTTTGTTATTTCCTCCCTTGTGTCATGTTTTTAGTTCCTTGTAGTTTTTCATGCTGATTTAAGGCCAATTTATACTTCTGCGTCGAGTGTACGGCATAGCTACGCCGTAGACTGTGTGATGTGCGCGTACCCTACGACGTACCCTGACGTGCACCTCTCCAAAAATGTAACAACGCGTCAATTCTACGCGGACCGCAAGCGCCGTGATTGGTCTGCCAGAACCCCTCCCTTAGGTCAATAAATAAATAAACTAAATCTGTGATAGGAGTGTGTGTTCAGAAATGGGATGATAGTTTAATCCTTACATCTGCTATATAACACAATATTTTGTAGTGCAGAGATTGTTAATTTATTTTCTCATTAAAACCAAAGATGTTAATCAGTGATTGTATATCAAGAACATGGACACATTAGAGTGCATTTCGTTTTGTGATTTCAACTAAATGAATAGTCTCCGCAACAGCAATCGATTGAAGCGCTCGTCTGTGCATGAGCCAACGATACTGAAAACAGCGCCACAAGCATTTCAAAAATGCATTCCAGCACCAGATCGCCTCTTATTTAACTCTACTAATCAACTAGAGATGCTTAATTTGTATTACATACAACAACTTAAGCTGCAAGAAAAGCCGCTATCTATCGCCATGACGGCTGCTGATACTCCGTCAATGTAAACATGCTTCTTCTTCGGCTTTTGCCTTGATACTGTGGGTTACCATCAACATGCTCGTGGACACATAATAATAATAATAATAATAATAAATTTTATTTATATTGCACTTTACATTTAAAACAATCTCAAAGTGCTACAGGGTCAAGAGTTAAAATTAAGTTTAAGAAATTACAAGAAAATTATACATTTCAATTGTATGCCTTTTAAAAAGATATGTTTTTAAGTCCTTTTTAAAGACATCTGTAGTCTGTGGGGCCCTCAGGTAGTCAGGGAGGGCGTTCCACAGCCTGGGGGCAGCAGAAGCAAAGGCCCTATCACCCATGCTGCAGAGCTTGGTTCTTGGGGTTTGGAGGCTGTGTGAGGTAGCAGACCGGGTGCGTGACGAGGTCTGGGGGGTGAGGACTTCCTGTAGGTAAAGGGGGGCATGTCCATGAATGCACTGGTAAGTGAGGAGGGAGACCTTGTACTCAATTCTGAGTGGGACAGGGAGCCAGTGTAGGGATTTCAGAATGGGGGTGATGTGGTCATACTTGCGCACCCTCATCAGGATCCTGGCAGCGTTGTTCTGTATGTACTGGAGTCTCTGGATGCTCCTGCCAGAGATCCCGATGAGGAGTGCATTACAGTAGTCCAGCCTGGAGGAGACAAAGGCATGGAAAGCTTCTCTGCATCTGGTAGGGTGAGTGTTGGACAGAGTTTGGCAACGTTCTTGAGGTGGTAAAATGATGTCTTACAGAGGTGTTTGATGTGGGTGTCAAAGGCGAGTTGTGGGTCCATTTTAACACCTAAGTTGGTGACAGATGTGGAGAGCGAGATGGTTTGGCCAGAGAAAGTGATATTTGTGATGGTAGAAGAGCGGAGCTGATGTGGTGTGCCAACCAGGATGGCCTCCGTTTTGGAACTGTTGAGCTGAAGAAAGTTGAGCTTCATCCATGCCTCTATCTCCTCCAGGCAGGTGGTCAGTGTAGAAGTTGGCAGGGGAGCAGAAGAAGTGTGGGTTGTCTTGAGGTAGAGCTGTGTGTCATCCGCATAGCAGTGAAATGCTATGCCATGTCTGCTAATGATATTGCCAAGGGGGAGCATGTAGATGGAAAAGAGGGTGGGGCCCAGCACAGAGCCCTGAGGAACACCGCAGGTTACGCTGTTGGGGTGTGACTTGGCTTTGCCCAGGGCGACATGCTCAGTTCTGTCGGTCAGGTAGGAGGTGAACCAGTTGTGAGCGTGTTCTGAGAGTCCAATGGTGTATTGCAGACGGTGGAGAAGGATGTTGTGGTCTACTGTATCAAAAGCAGCTGTGAGGTCCAGGAGGATGAGTAGTGATGGGGAACCAGTATCTGCTGCCATCAGGAGGTCGTTGGTGACTCTGACCAAGGCTGTTTCTGTGCTATGACCAGGGCGGAAACCAGACTGAAACTTTTCATACAGTTTATTGTGTTTGAGGTGATCATGGAGTTGTGCTGCAACTATTTTTTCCAGAACCTTTGATAGAAATGGAAGATTGGAGATGGGCCTGTAATTGGAGAGAACTTCTGGATCCAGGGTGGGTTTTTTCAGTAGAGGTCTGATGACCGCAGTTTTTAATGCAGATGGGTTATGGCCGGCCTGGAGGGAGTGGTTTATGATCTTGGTGATAAATGGAGAGATGGCAGAGATGTTTGCCTTCAGCAGGGCTGAAGGGAAAGGGTCCAGGGCACAGGTGGATGGCTTCATTCATTTCATGATGTCCTCTACTTCCTCCTGTGTGGTATCGGAGAAGGAGCAGAGCGGCTGGACAATCTCAAGCGGTGGGTCAGCAGTTGGGAGGGGCAGGACACTGCCTCCTAGCGGTCTGCATGTGGAATTGCACATTGATGTATTTATAGTGCTTGTGTTCCACCTGTGTTTTGTCAGTCGTTGTACGTATGTATTGTTGTGGTGTCATGAGTTCCTTATTTTTTGTTCTAGTTTTCTCAGTAAATGTTCTTGCACTTAGATCCGCTTCCTTGTTTGCTCATTCCACACTCATTGTTACAGAACGACTGACCTAAACATGGATCTAGCAGGATCATACCAGGACCTATTGAGGGCTCTTTGTGCTGTTTTTCAGGACGAGCGGTCAATAGAATGTTATGTGGAGGAGTTTTTGGCTATCTGCCATCTCACTCACTTGAAGGAAGCCACTCTGATAGACTGTTTTTGGAGCGGGTTAGACAAAACATCGCCCAGCTGATGCCGTGGGAGACCGTTGGCTGGACCCTGGCCCAGTATATTGATCAGGCTTTGCAGCTGTGTGGATCTTCATTCACCGTGGGCGACGTGGAGGAGGATCCACCCTTAAAACATTGTTTTGAGCGTAGTCTACCACAGCCCGCAGCATCAGTCAGCGACACCGTGACTGGATCCATCCGAGGGCGGAGAGGATTGGTGTCCAGTGTGGACGATCCACTGCTGACTTCAGCACGAGTAGCTGGCATCCCGAGGCCTTCATTAACCTCTGCACTCTGTAGTACCCAGGTTGCTACACACTCAAGCCCGCCGGCTGTGACGCACTCAAGCCTGCCGGTTGAGACTCACTCAAGTCCGCTGGCTGCAACGCACTCAAGCACACCAGTCTCGGTGCTCTCTAGTTCCTCAGTTGCAGCGCTGCTTGACTCGGAGGTAGACTCTTTGATTATTGGTCTCCCTGTAATGGCTACAGCGATTTTGTGTGTTTGGGCTGCACACATGTCACCGAGGCAAAGGTGGCAGGTTTTCCTGAACTCTCTTTGTTTCCAGATTTTTCTGCTGCGAGCACTATTTTGGAAACTCATGGGATCTCTGATCCCTCTGTTATGGCCATGGACGTTGTTGCTGAACTCTCCTTGTTTCCTGATGCCTCGGTTTTGTCTACTGACACGGTTTTTGAGTCCTCTGAGCTCCAAGTTGCCTCTGTTTCGGTCGTGGGTACCATTTCTGAACTTTCTGTGTTCCCTGACAGCTCTGAGGCCATGGAACTATTTCTGATTTCTGTGTCCCCTGATGGCTCCTTTTTGGCTAAGGAGGCTGTTTTTTAACTTTCTGTGTCCCCTGACTTTAGTGTATGTCCAGCTGCAACCACAGAGAACTCTTCACTTATGAACTCCTTGTCCAGTTCATCTCTCCTGAACTCTCTGCCAACTCTGTCATGACCAAGGAGACAGATTTTGAACTCCTCGCCTGTCTCTCTTTGGCCTTAGGAGCCAATACTAACCTGCCTGTTCCTTCTGTTCTAGTTTTGCCAGTCTTTTCAGATCTGCCGTGGAGGGCTCCAGCCCTTGTCCAGAGTCCCGAGAGGGCTCCAGCCCTTGTCCCGCCATGGCTGCCCGAGATTCCTGATCCGCCATGGTCGCCCAACGCTCCATTACTTCACCTTTGCCTCCTTTCCACCTTCCATCTGGATTTTCGTATAGTTTTCTTTGAGCGTCTGGAAGCCACTCTTAAGGAGGGGGCTCTGTCACATATTCCCTGTGTTTGTGGACTTATGTTATTTCCTGTTGTGTGTTTTTGCTTTGTAGTTTTTCATGCTGATTTAGTTTTCCAGGTGTTTCCTATCTGTCACGCCCCCTTGTTACCTTGTTTAGCTTGTGTATTTATAGTGCTTGTGTTCCACCCGTGTTTTGTCAGTCATCGTTGTATGTATTGTTGTAGTGTCATGAGTTCCTTGTTTTTTGTTCTAGTTTTCTCAGTAAATGTTCCTGCACTTAGATCCGCTTCCTTGTTCTTGTAGACCCACATGCCTTATTCTATAGAGCTCTGGAGGTTAACGTCACGCAATCTAAACGCCGCCATTTTGGCTGGCAATCAGGGGAGCGCTATAGCGGCTTTAGCATTGATATCTATAGTGGTTGAGCAATAATTGAAAACCATACTGTTTAAACCTTACTATTTTAACATGGTGGACAGCTGCTGTGCGCCAGGATGCCAGAACAGATGGGGGAAGCAATGGAGAAATCATTTTATCGTAGTAAGTTGTTGAAATGCCGTGAATTTCAGTATATTCTTCATTCTAACTATACTTTTACTTAATCATGAATAACATAATTGCTTTTTTATATAAATAACATTCAGAAACTGTAGGCTATTTGAAACGAGAATAAGGATCAATAAATAATACTGAAACAAAAAAATAAAAAATTACATTTATTGATTATGACTGATTTTATATGAACAACATGGAACAATGGGACAGATGCACACACCGGTGCGCTGTTTTGGACGAGTGCGTGTTAACTGCTAACATGGTAATCTATTATGTTTTCTATTACTACATAATGTTTTCTCTCTTAAAATGTAAGCCAGTGTATATGTCAGCACTATCATATACGTATAAAGAATTGAAGTTTGTCATGTAAATGCAGTTCAGTCTGCCTGTTATTTTATTCTATCCGTTAATGTTACTCCTGATTGGAGGCTTCCGTAAATATTAGGCTTCAACTAAGTTTAATGGTGCATCGCAAAAATATTTAGTAGTGCATAAGTTGTAATTTAGACCCATTTATGTCAAAACTAGGCTAGTTGTAACTTGCGCACAGCTGGTGCAACAGGTATCCTGACAGGAAAGCTATCCTTTCCTTTATCCATGCATGTGAAAAGCACCCCAGGGGCATTAAAGGGATCTGTTATGTTTAATCTATTAAGTTTTGCTATGTACAGGTCTATGTCTTTTGAATTAAAGTGCGCAGTGAACTCTGTTGCCTTGAAACTCATGCTGGCGTCATTCATTTCATATTCCCTCCCGACTGTTCTTGCCTGCCAATATGGTATTGTAACCAGAATGGGTCAGGTGACGTCCGGAGCTCTATAATATGACTATTTCAAATTATCTTAGAAATAGACTTTTATTTTTTGATATTTTCTTTAAACTTCTCCAGATTACTTCTCCCAGACATGTATGAACTTTAGCCCAAGCCTGGAGAAACAGCTGCCTTGGCTGTATCTTACCGAATGCTAAAAGTCTCCTCAGCCTTTAAATGCAAATTAAGAACAAGTCAGATGTCATCTATGTTCACGGCCTAGAGCCATGCTTTGGTGTTTCACATTAGTTTAGGCTCACGCAATCAGGTCTGCTGCCCAGAAGAATGGAGCACTTTGCCAAGACCACTATTTAGAAGAGCTCAACAGTGCAATGAATGAGTGTCTGAATGTCCCTGTCTTTGACAGTAGGGGACAACCAGTAATGAGGCCAAATTACTGCAGAGTCTGTATATTTATGGTCGCTGTTGACTTGAATCATCTACGTACAACACTTCATGAACAACCCTGAACAATTAGTTGCTCATCACTAGAGTTTAATGGGAATGTGTTTGTCATTCAACAAGCAGAGTAAAATAGCACAATTGCCTAAAATGCATAAAAACCACATCTTCTCGGTCAAAAGAGAGAATTTCAGTGTCTGCTGTTGAGACGGCAGTGGTTAAAGTGAATTACTACTAAGGCATGTTACTCTACCCATGTGGGATGAAGCTCGCTCTTGGCTGCGTGACGTATGGTTAAAGTTCTATGTTTGTATCCCAGAGGTTGCAGGGTTCCTAGAAGGGAAGATTTATGGCCTGCATATCAATACACTATTCACTGACTGCCTGATGCATATTGCACAAAAAACACATTCTTGCTAACCCTTAACTTTTGAATGGTAGTGCATGTATGTCTGTATTAAATCAGTTGTCTGAAATATAATCTGTACATATGACTTTTGGATGGACAGTAATTCAAATTAAAAAGTCTACACACATTTCTGCTATAGATCCTGCGATGTTTGACTTTTGTGAAAATGTTCTGACACTGTCTAAACAATTTAGATTGATGGCCAATTCAGATGAAAGTCTACTTCATTGTATAAGACGTTTGTATAGGATGGTGTTTAACTTTTAATCAGCACAAACACAGCTACTAAACTGACAAGATGATGCAAACCTGCAATTGCTCATGTGAAACAGCAAATGCTTGAAAATAAATGCTTGCTTCACTGGTTTCAAGGGCTGGGGATGAATAAATGGTGTTGAATGCAAGGGCTCATATTCACTTTATCCTGGATCTGAAGTTACCACGAGTGACAATGCAGCTCTAATAAAGCCTTTGTTACGTAGGGACATTCGTGGCATAGGTGAGCTGAATTCCCTGAAGCACTTCATCTGAGGACTGGTAAATAAAGAGCATAAAATCCACATTCACTTACCCTGCCAGTGAAATATTACCAACACATAATACAATGTTCTTGACTGAAAACCCACCCTCTTCTTTCTTCTTCTTTGTGGTGTTCCAGGTCACTGTAACTGAAACGAAGGCTTGTACAAAAGGTTTAAGAAATAATCTACCCCAAAAATGAAAATACATAATTTATACATGCCTTCATTACAACTAGGTTAGATTACTGTAATGCCTTGTTCTCTGGCCTTCCAACTAAATCGTTGAGCAAGCTTTAGTATATACAAAATTCTGCCGCTCGTGTGCTCACTCGTACTTCTCCTCATGAACACATTACACAGGTTCTTTCTCAATTGCAACTGGCTTCCCATAAATGCGAGAATTGATTTCAAAATTCTTATTTTAACATACAAGGCACTTCACGGAACTGCACCTGAGTATGATCTCATCAGTCCTTATACTCCATCACGCTCTCAGCAAGAGCCTTTTCATACAAAGCCCCCCAGCTATGGAATGTGCTTCCTCTGCCCGTCAGAAATGCACCAACGTTGGGTAATTTTAAAAAGTTGATTAAGACACATTTATTTAAGACTAGCTTGCAGTTTCCTGATTTCTCTCTCCTTTCAATTACATCATTTATCTCCCATCTCAATAACATTAAGGGCCTCCAAGTTGGGTCCATCAAAGGCTACCTGAGTGGCATTCAATTTTTCCACAAATTGATTTATGGTACTCCCTCCCCAGAGATAAATAACTCTCAAACCTCCCTCCTGATCAAGGGGATTCAGCGATCACAGCCCACCCGCCCTGACAGTAGACAACCCATAACACTAGATGTTCTCACGAAATGTATTCATACCCTTCGTACAGGTTACCAGCCCCTTAATACAGCCTGCACACTCGACACCATGTTTATTTTAGCATTTTTTGGTTTCCTTAGGGGCTCAGAAATCGCGATCACCTCTAAATTCGACTCTAAAGTCCAACCCACGATCTCAGACCTATCAGTACTCGATGACGAAACCATATCATATCTAATCAAACGAAGCAAGACAGACCAAGCTAAAAAAGGCCATTTGATCTATATTTTCAACATCCCATCTCCAATCCAACCATACCAAACTGTTCTTGCGTATCTCCAAATGAGGAAATCTCAGGTAAAATCTTCTTCTGAACCCCTCTTCATAGACGCCTCCAACAAACCCATTACACGCTTCTGGTTCCAAAAACAGCTCAAATCTGTTCTCCAGCAATCAGGCACCTCCGTGCAAGATTTTTCAAGCCACTCGCATAGGGGCAGCAACAACAGCAGCGCAAAAAGGCCTCTCCCAGCAGCAGATCCAAGCTCTAGGAAGATGGTCTTCACACGCTTTCCAAAGCTACATCAGGACCGACCGGTACCACATTAGGAAAGCCCATCAAACCCTTATTAGATCTTGATCTCCTTTTGGATACTGCAAGAGCTCTCCAGGTCTATGCTTATCTTTTTCTTTTCTCCGTCCAGCGAGGCTTATCTGTCCGATACCGCGAGTCTTGATCTAATTTCGGATACTGCAAGATCTCTCCTGAAAACTTGATTTACCTTCCACCTGTCTACCAGCGAGACTTACCCATCTGACACAGCGAGTCTTGATCTCCCGTCAGATGCCGGCGAGAGCTCTCCTGGCCAGGTGTTTTCACTTCTCCTTCACCGTGCCGTCGGCCGATAGGACCCATTCACCCGACGCCAGGAAACTGATCCTGACGGAGGCCAGGTGGGCCCCCTCGGTCAGTCATTTCTTTTTTAATTACGCTATCCCGTCTATCGGTCGGTAGGGCTCACCCATCTGACGCCACGAGTCTTGATCTCCTGTCAGTTGTGGCCTGAGCCCTCCCGATCGGCCGTTTCCAAATAACGCGCCCCCGTCCACCAGCATGTGAGCTTCCAGCTGAGTTGGGTGGTTCAGTTGCTCCCCTTTCTTCGACCGGTAGGGCTTCTCTCGTCTGATACAGTGAGCCTTGGCCTCCCATCGGATGTCATAAAGAGCTTTCCCGATCGGCCTTTCTAAATTAGGGCTGCTCCACGTTCATCAGCTAGTAGAGCCCGTCCACCCGGCGATGTGAGCTCCTGCCAGAGGCAACACGGGCCCTCCTGGTCAGGTGGTTCCAAACCATGCTGCTCCTCATTTATCGTCTGGTAGGGCTTTTCCCGTCTGATACATTGAGCCTTGGCCTCCCATTGGATGTCGCAAGAGCCTTCCCAATCGGTGGTTCCAAAACAAGGTTGCTCCCAGTCCATCAGCCAGGAGGGCCCGTCCGCCCGATGCAGTGAGCTACTCCCATCAGTGGCAACACGGGCCCTCCTGGTCAAGCAACCAAGCTTATCAAAACGCCAGCCCACCAATTCTCTGCGTATTTGGGTTTTTTTCTGGTGGCTGTCCTCTGCTTTTGCATTTTGGGGGATACTCTGGGTTCGGGCCAAATTCCGAGCCTGGAGCCCTCCCCCGGACAGCACGCCAAATACGCATAATCTTTACTACATTTAATTTGATGTAAGTGTGAACTCGTGAAGTGATGTTTCATTAACAAATTTTGGGAGGAGCATGCGCAGATAATTAAAACCTAATTTAACACAAGTGGAGCATGTTCAGACAATTAAAACCTAATTAAACACGAGGGGAGCATATTAAGCTAATCAGTTTAATCAACGATAGGAGGTGGGTATATATACAGCTGACTTACCTTCCTGTCGTTGACAGTTTCTTAGCATCCCTCCACCACCCCATCTCCTCACTTTGATTTAATAAACTCTTATTATACATCAATAATCCATTTATTCAAATGCAGTGTAGTTCTATACTACCTCTCTCGGGAGGGATACTCTGGGTTCATGCCAAATTCCGAGCCTGGAGCCCTCCCCCGGACAGCACGCCAAATACGCATAATCTTTACTACATTTAATTTGATGCAAGTGTGAACTCGTGAAGTACGCAACACAGGCAACGACTATGGCGGAATCTGCTGTGCCAGCCGGCCACTTATGTCATCAATAAGTGAAATCAAGGTGTGTTACTATGGTAATCCAGTTCGAATTTTCAATTAAAAAGTCATCCCTTCCATCCCAAAAACACAAACACAGTTCTCGTGAACAACTCGATAGCATGAGCAGGAACATATTACAATTATGACAAGATTAGAGGGTTATATCGATCACGAAAAGAGGAACCAAATGAAACAAACATATATTAGGAGTATATTATCTTACTTTTCGGACACACTTTGGGAGCTGATGCTTGAAACAGACATTGAGGAGGTTTAAAGGCACCATGAATGGGTCTTTATCATCGCTGAAGTGAACGACAATACGATTGCAAATGGACAAACAAGTGAACATGACACTTGTGCATATTCAAGCAAAAGCCAGCATATATTAGTTCTGTGAAACAAAACAAAATCAATTTTACTCGCCTATTGAGAAGAAAAAGCAACCCCGATTGCAGGCCTTAGCGCTCCTTTAGTTCTCTCCAGCGCTGGAAAGCTGATACTTCTTGCCTGATCGTAAGCCTTCTTTTGTTTCATAGACATTTTCCACATTTGTTTTTTAGCTGCCATCTCTATCTTTCTGTCATCCTGTCATTGCTCAGCTTATGTCCTGGACACTGTACAAAAAAAATTGGAAAAATTGTGAACATTGATCATTACATATTGGCCCAATAAAGGACTTCCAAATAGTTATCCCCATGCAAAAAGATGCATTGTACTAATCATAGCTTAAGGTCTTCACTCAAAATTAAAATTGTATATTCACTGAAGATATTTAATTGTGCTCAGTCAATCTATGAAGTCGAAGTGAAAAATCCATATTGGGTGAACTAGTCCTACGTCCGAAAAACGGTATACGCATGCGCAAAATGCGCTTGAGGAAAACCGTTCGTGCGGAGATTTCAAATGCGGAGCGCGGGAGCGGCGGGAGCACGCAGACTGCTGAGCCAAACGGTGCTGAAGACCGAAACAAACATTCCCAAGAGAATAGAGATATTCATCGTCACAAGACGTTGGTGAGTATTGAGCACTGAAATTATTCTCCAGAGTTTTGCTTCATGACCCGGTATGAAGTTTAAAAGACATTTTGTATAATCATGAGTTCATGCATTCATTGGTTTCATGCGTGTGTTCTCGTTTACTACATAATTGTCTAATGGTAGCCATTAGTTTTATTTTCCTCATGTCTTAGCCTATATGTCTAATCGGTAATAAGTAAATTAAGTCATTTGTGTGATATATGCGGCATGCGACTGTTGAACACGGTGCTGTTAGATTGCATTTGGAGTCGGCCTCTTTCAGGGCTTAAGTTATTGCCTTTTAATATCAAACACGTCAAGCTCGTGATTTTTTCATTCGTCCATTCATTCGTCTCATCCTCATTATATAATGAAGAACTTCTGTTCTGTCATTTGCCAGATGTGATGCAGGGAAACTTTGCCATTAAAGTTAGTTTTTATTTTTATTTGCAGGTTTTTAGCCTATGCAGTGCCACGTTTTCTTCATCCCAAGACATCCTGTTATGCAGAAGACTTCTTGAATATTCAGAGTTTTTCCTTATTGAAAATAATGTATTTTCACCAAATATCCTGTGTTGGAATTTACTTGTTAATAAAGTAATATGATAAAATGTCAACCCTGCTTTCTGTGTTCTGTATTTTGCTTAATATATTTATGTTTTTAGTCATTTTTGTCTTTTGGGACAGTGAGAAATAAACAATTGTTACTACAATTTAAAATATTTAATTGGACCAACCTCAGTTTCACTGTAAAACATTTCTCCAATTAAAAATTTTCTAGTGACCGATCACGTTTCATTTTTTTAGTTGGCCAAATTTAAAAATGTAGATGTGATCGGTCACTAGAAAATTTTAAATTGGAGAGGCCTGACATTTTTTACAGTGTTGGTAAATTACATTTTTCCATTGGCTCAACATATTATTTCTAATTGAGCCCATGTTAACAGACTGTTGCCACAATGGATAAAATTAAATTCACAGAAATTCAATTTGGCCAATTGAAAATTTTAGATGTGATCGTTCACTAGAAAATTCTGAATTGGAGAGGCCTTAAATTTTTTACAGTGTATGTCGTGTCTTTTGAATAATGACGTGCACGGAGCGCTCTCTTCTCACCATTATTAGTAGACACGCCCCTTCCTGCTGATTGGCTACAGGTTTGTTTTGGTACTCGGCCCGAGACACTTTTCTAAAGCATTTTTCTTACCCCACCTTTAAGTGATTATTCGCTGATAATCTTCCCCTTTTCTGAAAACTGCTGTGACCAGATCATTGAGTAAGCAAGTTCAATCTAACAACCGAATCAATTTGATTCATAAACTGCTACATCTCTTATGATAGCTGGAGGTGGCTCAATTTATCTGATGCTTTATTGCTGCTTTTGTCCTTTTCGTTTGAAAAGCCCCATGCAACGTTCCTTCCAAATTTTTAATTTGTGTTTGACAGAAAATATAGCAGAATATGAGTGTGAAAAGTTTTGAGGGAGACTAAATGATCAAACTATTCCTTTTAGATACGGTTGAGGTAAAAGGCAACGAAATGAGCAATGAGAACAAGATCTTCTGCCCACAAGGCTCATACATATAACATTTATATTACTTTTTTTTTTTGTAGATGAGAATGCTATTTTCAAAGAGATTTTCTCTGCTGGCTGAAAACACAAGAGAAAACACAGATAAAGAGAACTCTAGCCAAGTCTATTCTTTCTTGATGAAAACAGATATGTCCTGGAGTCCAGGAATGGGAGTAAAATAATAAAAAGTGATTCCCTGAAGAGCCTCTCATGAGAAGTGCATCGTGGGTGATATTATTCTAACCAGGTATGATTACATCCAGGTCTACTTTCACAGGAGGAAACTGAAGCTGGACCAGAGTAAAGCAGCCGAGCGTGAGAGAGAGAAAAGGCATAATTGATCCTGTTTAATTTCTTTTTAAGATGTACCATTTTAATCTCACTGGTGCAAAATAGTACGCCCAGATCTTCAAAACACCTCAACCCAAAACCAGTTCTCAACAAATCCAGTTCCCAAATAAAGTTTTGAATTTACTTAATAAAGAATTTCCTTTAACCTCCTTTAGAGTTTTCTACCCTGCAAAATGTACCTACAGAACATGCAGATAAAACCACTTGACTTTACTATCAAGACCTTTATTTGTCAACCGTGCTTGTCATTTTTAGGGTGTGTTGCAACTCTTTGTTCTCTTTGTCTAAGAGCTTATGCAAGTGAAAGAATATAAATTCTCTCATCAGTCAAGTAGTTCCAGTTTGAACATTTTTGATGCAGATTTACTGAAGTCAGCATGAGACGTACATTAAGAAAGTAAATAGGTCTATTTTGAGTTCATGTCGACTCTAAATGTTGATTTAACAGAAACACCATGTCCAGCCAAATAGCTTACTTTTATCATAAACTGTGGGGAATATACTAAAAGAAAGAGATTCCTCAAAAACCACAGACTAATTTACGGCCTCAATTTGATACCAATGCTTTACATTGAGCAATAATATTCATAATAAATTAAAACAATGACAAATAGATTTTTATTTTGGCTTGTAGAAACCCTCTGCAAACAAACCCCTCAGACTTCTGACTCACTGAAAAGAATTGGAACTTTTTAGTTGTTGGCAGTGAAGATATCTAGCGCCGCCATATTCTGATTTATCCCATTTGTCTACAGCTGTTTGACTGACACTAAAAGCCACGGGAGGAAAAGCTGAATAGGCTTGTCTCCGCTTAAACACATGACGCTCTGCTTGTGTTCTAATCCTCCATGCCCTGCACCACAGCAAAATATTCCCTCATAGTTCCTTATCAGCCGAGGCACTTTCCTGAAATCAGACCAAAAAAAGAAATAACACTTCCCTTTGGGCCTGAAACTTTTGCACTAGTCAGGCAACATCTGCAAAGGATCACAGAAATCAGGCACCCAGAAGACAAACAGTTTTGTCACTGTCCTAATAGATAAATATCGTAACAGCTGCACATTAACAACGCTAGCATTCTGAAAATGCCACTCATGAATGCATGCTAAATTGTTTTGGACAGAATGGTCACACTCACACTACAGTGAACGTATGCTGGCATGGTTGTGCGCCATTCAGAACTGAATTGAGAATGTTTTATCAGGCACACCGATAAAAATTATTATATGGTGAAGTAAATATGACAGAAAAAACTAATGTAATTTCTACATGAATAAGTTAGTTCAGGAAATAAGTCAACTCTATATTAGTACTCAATTTAAGCTTGTAGAAATTAAAGCGTACATATCAACTTTATAAAATTAAGTAAAACTAGTCAATTTTTCTGATACTGGTGTTGCCATCATGCACTGGGGTTTGAATAATTAATGAGGTGGATTTTTGCTGTTTTCCAGCTGTATTTACACTGTTTTATCATTGCTTTTGTTGTTGGGTTTAATAACCTGACATTTTGTACTCAAACTCATTCATACTCATAAACGATCCATCATATATGTTATCGTCACTGTGCGCGCGTTACAACTATTACATAGATATGGCGTCTACTAGGGGTGTGACGGGGGCTGCGTCCGAAAACCTAGGCAGCTGACTCGTTGCCTTGCTGCCTTATCAGACAATGACTCTGCAGGCAGCGTTTGTGCATGAAGGCATCTCACAAAACTAATCTCGGACAGACTTCTGATGATCTACAGCTAAATATAGAGAGCTTTGGTGAGAACTAAACAAATATTTAATTACTACATTAGTAATTTCTCGCTAGAAATTACATCAGAAGTGGAAAATGTTGGTAAAAAAAAACCCTTACATTTACACACAAACTGACCAGCAAACGCAACTTTCGGATGCCTGTCACAGAATGGAAGGCACAGGACTGTGGGATATCAAACGCAGCAAAGGATACATGTATACTGCCTTCGAAAAATCGATCAGATGAAGGCATCTCAGGAGACAGGAAGTAAAGCTAACATTAGATTTGGAAGTGCCTTGATGCCTTCCTGCCTTGAAATGTGTCCTCCGAAGGCAGCATTTTCCAGGTTTCGGACGCAGCGGAGATCTCGTGCCACGCTCCCTATTCACAGAGTATGCACAATCGCGAAATTTAAAGTAAACGGGAGCGCGCATTTAAACTTGATTTCAATATGTTACCGCTGTTTGAAAGCGGCTCCCTGAGGCGTGTGGATATCTCCCAATATAAAAGCTAGCTCAGTATCATGCTTAAAGAAAAATGTGGTAAAATTATAGTTATTGTTTGCACTTAATATCTATGATCAATTTGTGGGAAGGAGTTCAGAAGAAGCTCATGTGCAGTTCTAAGGTCTGAAGAGACAATCATACAGGAAAGAAGCTAGTCAGTTGAGTTTTTGGCAAAACCTTTACAGTGCTTGTTGTCTTTTACTGCATATGATAGTTATACTGTAACAGTAGAACTGAAATGACATTCATTACAAGATGATGAGTTAAAACACTTCAAATGCACCTGCAAACAATTTGTCTAGTCATGCATTTCATCATTGATTTCTTAAAAATACTATGTTAAAAATCTTGTCTCGTCTCGTTCTCTTGAACCCAATCTTGTGTCTCGTCTTGTCTCGTGAAATAAGTGTCTTGTCACACCCCTAGCTTCTACACAATATCTATTGTTTTATTTACTTAGATGTTTTTTATGTAAAACACTTTAAAAGCATTGTTTAATTCAGTGTAACATTGCTTGTGTAAAAAGTATTTCAAAGGAAACTTCAACTAAGTAGATCCTAACTGGAGGCAAGCTTGCAGTTGAACCAGTTAATACGAGTGAACAAAACTTGACCCGACTTGATTTGAACAGAACTCACCAACAGCAGTTTACAGGGAACAATACTAGACAAGGCAAACATGAGGGCTTAAATACAGGACTAATTACTAAACAAGACACACCTGTGAACATTCAAGACAATGAACCAATAGGTGTGTTCGACATCGGCTGCGGCCGGATGCAACTGATCGGCGAGAGTAGCCATGTGCAGACGGGGAGGAGCTGCAAACGGAGATGTGAAGTTGGACACTTTCTGCTTCCCGCAGTGCCGCTTGCGCTGCGTTTGCATACTTTATCAGCTGAAGTTAAATAAATGCAATATTTGGCAATACACAGATGTTTCAGAGAGTTTTTGTAATACTTTATGTACTGATTAATACAGTGTGTGTTTGTACAAAAATAAAGTTCAACATATAAGCCTACACTATTAATGACGTGGGGGTCTACGTTTTAATCAGTTTTATTTTGAAAAACATGACAATATAACATCTGTGTTATCTTGTCATATGTTTCATATGACATCATATGTTTATCTGTTATAAAAAACTGATTTGTGCGCATTAGTGGAGCTGAAGGTTTTAGAATAAACACGAAACACACGTGATCGCTGTCATGCGGTGAATCTGGCCAATAGTGGAACAGCTGTGTCGTCATCAGAGTCCGTGCAGCCGCTCTGGAGACACTGCACCGGCTGTATTAGCCGACTGCTCTCGAAACGCTCTTGCGGTACTTTGTTGACTTACGTCACTGTCACGTGGCATCGGCTGCCTCTAGTCGGACAAAATTTCTAACCGGCATGCACTGAAGTCGAACAAGCCTATTGACAACATAGTACACATGACAAGGGAAGCACATGACATGATCACATCAGGGCGCAATGGAATCACATGACAAACCAGGAAACATGACAGTCTAAACCTCAAAATAAAACATGAACATAAAAACAAAATAAAGACACTAGACATTACAGATCCACCACCTCTAAAAGTGGCTCCTGACGCCCAACCAAACATCACAAAACAAACAAAAGTCTAGGATGGCGGGCCAGGCCCGTGCAGGGGGACAAGATATGGACCATGGCAAGGCAGTGGTGGGCCTGTGCCATGGGGCATGGACGGACCTGGACCGCGGGGCAGTTCAGGAAGCCATGGAGATGCAGGAAGTTCAAGGGACCATGGCGGTGCAGGAAGTTCAGGAAGCCATGGTGGTGCAGGAAGTTCAGGGGACCATGGTGTGCAGGAAGTTCAGGAAACCATGGTGGTGCAGGAAGATCAAGGGACCATGGAGGCGCAGCCTTATCCAGGTACCTACTGCCCCCCCCAAAAAAAATTATTGGGTGGAGCTATGGGGTCATAGCCTGGAGCAATCTCTGGATGCTGTACAGGGGCTGGAGCCATCTCTGGACACTGGTCAAAGGGGCTGGAGCCATCTCTGGATGCTGGACAGGGGCTGGAGCAATCTCTGGACAATGTTCAAAGGGGCTGGAGCCATCTCTGGATGCTGGTCAGGGGCTGGAGCCCTCTATGGACGCTGGTCACGGGCTGGAGCCCTCTATGGACTCTGGTCATGGTGGAGCCCTCGCTAGACTCTGGTCATGGGCTGGAGCCCTCGCTGGACGTTGACAGGAGACGTTGCTGAACTCTGGACATGGACATGCTGTGGCAGGGCAGTCGTGGCATGAACAAATCCTGACATGATGGTTGGGGTGTGGAAACATTCTAGTGTAGAGTGCACTGAGGGATTGAAGGGCTCCTCATCTACAAAACCCACAATGAAAGCAGAGCCACTCAACAGTAGCGCATGGTCGATGTATTGAACCAATGAATTCCCCCCTGCCCCTCCCCCCCTGGGGCATGGGTGGGCATGGGCGGACCTGGGCCGCGGCGCAGTTCAGGAAACCATGGATGCGCAGGAAGTTCAAGGGACCTTGGTGGTGCAGGAAGTTCAGGAATCCATGGTGGACATTACATTGACAAGGAAAAATTAAGTAAATTTTACTTAAAAAGTAGAATGAAATTAATTTTTATTTAAACCTAGAAAAGCAAAGTTTGTCATGAAAGACTTGAATGTTGTTTTAACAAAGCAACGTTGGAATTTTGAAAAAGTGAAGAGCGTTGAAGTTTGATGGTTTATATATATATACAGTGAGGAAAATAAGTATTTGAACACCCTGCTATTTTGCAAGTTCTCCCACTTAGATATCATGGAGGGGTCTGAAATTGTCATCGTAGGTGCATGTCCACTGTGAGAGACATAATTAAAAAAAAAAAAAAAAATCCAGAAATCACAATGTTTGACTTTTTAACTATTTATTTGTATGATACAGCTGCAAATAAGTATTTGAACACCTGAGAAAATCAATGTTAATATTTGGTACAGTAGCCTTTGTTTGCAATTACATCGGTCAAACGTTTCCTGTAGTTTTTCACCAGGTTTGCACACACTGCAGGAGGGATTTTGGCCCACTCCTCCACACAGATCTTCTCTAGATCAGACAGGTTTCTGGCCTGTCACTGAGAAACACAGAGTTTGAGCTCCCTCCAAAGATTCTCTATAGGTCTGGAGACTGGCTAGGGCACACCAGAACCTTGATATGCTTCTTACAGAGCCACTCCTTGGTTATCCTGGCTGTGTGCTTCGGGTCATTGTCATGTTGGAAGACCCAGCCTCAACCCAATGCTCTAACTGAGGGAAGGAGGTTGTTCCCCAAAATCTCGCAATACATGGCCCCGGTCATCCTCTCCTTAATACAGTGCAGTCGCCCTGTCCCATGTGCAGAAAAACACACCAAAAGCATGATGCTACCACCCCCATGCTTCACAGTAGGGATGGTGTTCTTGGGATTGTACTCATCATTCTTCTTCCTCCAAACACGTTTAGTGGAATTATGACCAGAAAGTTCTATTTTGGTCTCATCTGATCACATGACTTTCTCCCATGACTCCTCTGGATCATCCAAATGGTCATTGGCAAACTTAAGACGGGCCTTGACATATGCTGGTTTAAGCAGGGGAACCTTCCGTGCCATGCATGATTTCAAACCATGACTTGGTGTATTACCAACAGTAACCTTGGAAACGGTGGTCCCAGCTCTTTTCAGGTCATTGACCAGCTCCTTCCGTGTAGTTCTGGGCTGATTTCTCACCTTTCTTAGGATCATTGAGACCCCACGAGGTGAGATCTTGCATGGAGCCCCAGTCCGAGGGAGATTGACAGTCATGTTTAGCTTCTTCCATTTTCTAATGATTGCTCCAACAGTGGACCTTTTTTCACCAAGATGCTTGGCTATTTCCCCGTAGCCCTTTCCAGCCTTGTGGAGGTGTACAATTTTGTCTCTAGTGTCTTTGGACAGCTCTTTGGTCTTGGCCATGTTAGTAGTTGTATTCTTACTGATTGTATGGGGTGGACAGGTGTCTTTATGCAGCTAACGACCTCAAACAGGTGCATCTAATTTAGGATAATAAATGGAGTGGAAGTGGACATTTTAAAGGCAGACTAACAGGTCTTTGAGGGTCAGAATTCTAGCTGATAGACTGTTATTTCTGGATTTTTTTAGATTATGTGTCTCTCACAGTGGACATGCACCTACGATGACAATTTCAGACCCCTCCATGATTTCCAAGTGGGAGAACTTGCAAAATAGCAGGGTGTTCAAATGCTTATTTTCCTCACTGTAGATAGATAGATAATATCTTTTAGGCAACCTCAATCTCCTTTTTAGAGGAATGTGGTCTGGAAGCTGTTCATGGACATACAGGTCTCTTACGCAAGTACTGTTGCAGATCATGGCTTCTCGTTATGCAGTTGAGTAAGAATCTATTTCTTGTGTTAGATGTGTCCAGTTTGATTCAAAGAGAGATTAAACAAAAACGTACGTACAGCAACATTACAAGTAGAAAAATGAAAAGTGTAACAGACAGCATAAGCAATGATTTGTAAACATAAGACATGAAGAAAAGATGTTACAAACGTGTCTCTCGTCATTCATGTTTGGATTATGGTATTTGGCTTCTTGTTTGGATTACGCTTGTGATTGTATGTTCTTGGAATAAAGACTGCTTGCTAAAATCTTGCACTTCTCATCGTCCCCGCAACACCCCATGACAGAACGAATGCCTGCCTGCAAATGCATGGATCTAGCAGCAGTTTCTCTTTTTAGTTTTTGTCTAGGTGACAGAGTATTTTTGACTTTTGTGGACTTTGTGAACAGGTTGAGGTTAATGACACTGCATTTAAATAATTTTTTTGCTTTGGTTTAAGGGAGGATATGTCTCATTTAATGCCTCACCTTACCCCTCACTGGACTCTACCTCAGTATATTGGCTTTGCCCTTCTGCTGAGTGGTTCAGCATTTACTGTAGGAGTGGCTGATGAGGAACTTGACGATCCTACAGTACACACTAAACTAGAGTCTCGTCATGTCATGACCAACACTCTAAGGGCGGTGGTCAGGTTGAGTCCAGTGATCTTAACCCTTTTGCACATACGATCACACAGGTGTTTTCAGTCTTGGCGCTAAGGGGGGTGGTCAGGTTGAGTCCAGTGATCTTAACCCTTTTGCATGTACGATCACACAAGTGTTTTCAGTCTTGGCTGGTCCCTTGAGAAACAGCGGGTGCTCTTTGCCACCGCGGCTATTTATCTGTGGCAAAAGTGCACATGCCAGTCTATCTGGGTTCACAAAACCATTCAGGTGTATCAGCACGATACACAGAGACATTAGGATTATTATAGGATAATTATAGGAAAGTTGCTGGACGCTAAAATGAACCTCTCCATCGACACTTCATGACCTACACTCTAAGGGCGGCGGTCAGGTTGAGTCCTGTCATGTTAAAGGATTAGTTCACTTCAAAATGAAAATTGTGTGATATTTTACACATCCCCATCTCATACAAGGTGTTCGTGTCTTTCTTTCTTCAGTCGAAAAGAAATTAAGTTTTTTGAGGAAAACATTCCAGGATTTTTCTCCACATAATAGACTTCAATGGCAACCAAAATGGTTTTGTACGTATGAATAACATATGATAATAAGATATGAGTTATTTAAACACTATTTGTGTCTTGTCTAACATCAAATCTAAGATAACTAATGCCATTTTATAGAAAATCATCCATATGAACCATGCGTGATTCAGCAATAAAGCCTAAACTATTGTTGGAAATCTCAGAAGCGAAGACCAGGAGACTCTGAGGTATTTTCAACAGGATCCTTTATTGAGATCTTTTCTTAAATTTGTAATCCCACATGCAGCATGGATTGTGAATGAGAAAGCTGATAGATAGCAAGAGTTAGATAAAGTGGAGAATTCATGTGTTTGGGATGGAGGTCACTACACGTCTCAATTATCGCAAATTTATTTGAATATTATGAAATTAATCTATGAATTTACCTACAGCTTTATCTGTTGCTATATCTTTCATTTTTAGGTGGAAATTATGAGTCAGATCTCTTACTGAGCAACTAATTGACACACTATTACTGGTGCTTAACAGTAACATTATTGAGTTAAGGCTTGCTGAACTAGATCAGTGGTTCTCAAATGGGGGTACGTGAAGGCAATCCAGGGGGTATGTGAGATTTTAAAATATAGCCTACATAAATGTAAAAAGTAGCATCCATTTAAAAAAAAGCAATCCATGCATTCCTTATATTAATGAAAATATAAGTTCATAAAATTAATTTTATATTCAGTAGGCTATTCAATTTCATTATCCTAAAAACCTCTCCCCCATAGACCCCCAAAAGTCTCCCCCATACCAGGATGGTTTGACCCAACCTCTCATATTGCCTTGCATCACCTGTCAATCACTTGGGTCAACAATAGAGTGACCAGACGTCCCCGTTTCCCGGGGACAGTCCCAGTTTTTAATTTTCTGTCTACGGAAATGTCCCCGTTTTACAGCTTGTTCCAAATAACCGCAGATATATTGGAAAACAAGCGCCCAACCAACATCATAAAGCAGCTGCTGGTTTTAGGAGCAATCGTGTAGTGATTATTTTCACCAGCAGATGGCGCTGTGAGCTACGCTGACTCTACTTGGTCGCACACGCGCCGCTACTAATTCATGAAGAACGTACCAAGTCGAGAGCAGACAGATATCAAATATCAAAAGAAACCTCGTTATCGCTTTCAAGGTAGTAACATACTAATTATTCGTTTTTAATTTAAAGTAATATTGTTTGTATGTGCTTTATGACAGAGCCTACAAGGTGTGGGATTGTTTTGTCCCCAAAAGTTCTGCAGTCACAATGCAGTGATTACCACACATCTGAACTATAAAAAACCCTTAACAATTACACTTGCAACCAATACATGTGCAGAATGCATATACTTTCTGCTTAAAATAATCCTAAAATGCAAAATAACAAGACCAATTAAGGATAGTAAGAATTATTTTCAAGCATAAACGTAACAACTTTTGAAGTAAAAAAAGTAATTTATATAGTATAAACTTAAATACATTTATAAAATGTTACAGTATTTGTTGAATAGTTTTATTTATCATATTTATGTTTTATTTTTGTAATGTGTTTTCGTTAAGTCATGTTACAATATTGTTTTGAACTGCTTATTTACATTGGTTAGCTTACCTAGCTAACTTTTTTCATTGTTTTTTGTTTTGTTTTGTTTTGTTTTTTAAATTGTATTAAATCCAGACCAAAAATCCTAGTAATCAAACTAAATCATAATAATTATTAACGTTAATAATAATATAGGGACTCCACAACAACAACAAAAACATTCAAAATGTATTGTCCCTGTTTTTTAATTAAAATGTTATAACAAATTAGATTTGTGATATTTTGACCACTCAAATAGGAAATGTCCCCGGTTTCCATTTCAGAAATATGGTCACTGTTTTCACTACATTTGTTTGAATCACTACATTTTAGTGATGAGAAATATTTGCAATAGATTTAGTCATGGATTATTATCATTTAAAATGTTCAAAATAGTTTTTTTTTCTTCTTCAAATGTTTGAATTTTGTATGTGTTTATCTGTTCCAAAGTTGAATCAATCAGATACTGATGCCTCAGTGCTTTGTTTTAAGTATTATTATTTTTTTCAACCAAAATGCTTTGCGCTGGTTAGGGGGCACTTGGCTAAAAAAATATTTCAAAGGTTGAGAACCACTGAACTAGATGATCGTTGATTGCCTCATATCAGTCACTTTAATCAGAGCATTATTTCTCTTAAAACCAGTTTTTGAATGACTAAATTAATATGGATTAGGGTGACAATATAAAACTGAAGATAATCATTGTCACATGTCTTTTTATCATTTAACTAAATGTTTTGCAATAAGATGCATAATGCCACACAGGTGAATTGTTACTTTTTGAACCAGTTCATTCACATGAACCGATTCAGTATAACAAATCTCAATCTTTGCACACTGCTTTGCAAACATGCGACTCAACCCTGGGAAAACAACCATGATTAATAAATATTACAATTACACTCATCCACACCTTCACAAACAGAAAGGCTGACAGATCCATATTAACTTGTTTAAATGGTTGATCATGTTTGTGTGTTGTCTAGATGCTCAAGTTAAGTTTGCTGGTACAATGCAACCATTGAATGACCAGGGTATTCCTTCAGCCACGGCCTGACCAGCAATTATATTGTTGTTTTAGGAAGTGTGTCCACAAGCTTATCTGATCTGATTGACCGAGCCAAAGCAAAGCAAACAGCTCTGACCGTGTCAGAGGGGGAAAAACTCAGACATGCTGCCAAATTAAACGAGACTTTATTCAAGAGCTGTCTGAATGGTGTTTGAGCATGTAGAGACAGCAGCTTTTAAAGTGATCTTGTTAAGTACACTGAAAAGATGTCTTCACATCTGTTGTGCTTTTCTGTTACATGCCTGGCCCTGGAATAAGCAAGTCTCCCATTCAATTTTTATTCAAAAACATTTTGTGCTACTTATGTACCAAGTAATGTATGAAAAATTCAGTAAGATACAACACACATGGTAAATACAACAGACTGGTTTAGCTGGTTCATGTACTACACAGTTAGCATGCATGTTATACATGAATCTGTATAGTCATGGTGAATTATAGTTTCCCAGGATTATCTTGTTTTGAAAATCTGACAAAGGCAGCCATCATGACATTCCTTTACACGATTTACAACTAGTTTTCTTGTACTATATACACTATACACTTTGTATTTAAGCTTTATTAAATATTTAAGTATATTTAATTACGGAAGTGTAATACTCAAGTTTAAGGGTATAGATCTATAATTTATATTATTGGTTTGCATAAATTCTAATTATGCTTTGTTGTCAAAAGTACAGACTGCAATACCAAGTTGGTACTGAAATGTAAAAAAATGTGACGCTTTGAGCACTGTTGAGCGGAATCGTAAACACCTCTGATTGCCCATTGTGCTCACGCACTCATCCGATGTGTGATTGGCTACAATGATCAACGCACGGAAGTGTTTGAAAGTGTTTTGAAAGCGGGAGCGGGAGCGGGAGCTTTGAAAGCACTTTGAAAACATTCAAATGCTCCCGTGTATATCTGTGTAAGCGCTCTGTGAAAAGCGTCATGTATATTTATAACAAGTTTTTGAAGCGCTGGTCATTGTAGCCAATCACAGACATATTTGATGAGCGTGTGAGCACAACGGACAATCAGAGCTGTTTACGATTCTGCTCAAGCGTCACATTTTTTAAATTTCAGTACTGACTTGCGGTCAGTACTTTTGACAACACTAGTACAAAGTAGCCATTCCTGCTTAAAGGAAGGGTGGCAATTTTCGGAGCAGCTAGCAATAGCAAGCTAACTTTGAAAGTATAAGATCCCACCCTCCCCCTTCAGAGCATCTCCAAAACCATGCCTCCTTCAAAACACATGAACGCACACAGCAGAGTTTGCAAAGCTTCACGAGATGAGAGACGGTGTTAAACTACCTCATGTCTCAAAGCACGTAATATTACAATAATAATGAACACAAACAACTTAAAGAGCACTGACCTGTACCACCTGACTGCTGCAGATTCATTTCGGCGTTGATAGTGTTGCCATTGAAGTGCATAAATTCGAGTCATGAACCACCACAGATTTCCATCTCTTCCTAATTACAGTAGTTATGGCGTGAACGCAACATAAGCTCATTGTTTTAGTTCAGGAGAAACTGTAAGGGTTTTTTTTACACTGGGCACGTTTGTTGCGGTCCGAGCCCCGCAGCGTTTGTTACGGGTGGTGTGGTGCAGCAGAGACGAGGAGATCCAGAGCTTCCACAAAAGATGGATTTATTACAAAACCAGAATACATAACACACACACCCGAGTATAACATTTAACAACGGACAAGTAGTGTAGGGAGTGAGTATAATATAAAGGAGTGCTAGATGATGACGCACATGTGCAGGGGATCCAGGGAGAGCGGGAGAGACGATGAGGAAGTGAGTTCAGGTGTGAGATAGGGAGGATCATGGGAATTGGTGTCACAGATGTGACAGCGTTGGTTTGGTTTCACACTCGAACCCTGGTGGACTTGTGTTCATCTTACGTCATCACAAACGTGCAAAGCACATGATAGAAAACAGAACGCGGTCAATATATTGTTTTTTTCTTAATTTGGTGCTATTATGAGCAGCTGAGTAAATGACACTTGGGTTTACAGTATGTTTCGCATGGCTTTCTGCTGCCTGCAAACAGACTCTTTACAGGAGACAATGGATTGCCATTCATTTGCTGCCTTGATTGCACTCGCTATGCGCAAATGCAATGATTGGATGAACATTTTATGTTCCTACACCTTCCACAGACGATATTTATACATATAAATGCATTTAGACCACTTAACTTAAGCCCAATTTATACTTCTGCGTCGAGTGTACGCCGTAGCTACGTCATAGGCTGTGTGTTGCATGCGTAGCCTACGACGTAACCTGATGTGCACCTCTCCAAAAATGTAACAGCGCATCAATTCTACGTGGATCGCAAGCGCTGTGATTGATCTTCCAGAACCCCTCCCTCAGGGGTACACATACTCCCTCAGCACGTGTAACTGCACTTCGACGCGGACAAGGACGCAGAAGTATAAATGAAAATCGACGTGCAGCCCACGGCGTAGAGGCTACGGCACAGGTCTGACGCAGAAGTATAAATCAGCCTTAAAGGTCCCGTTCTTCGTGATCCCACTGTTCAAATTTTAGTTAGTGTGTAATGTTGCTGTTAGAGCATAAATAATACCTGTAAAATTAAAAAGCTCAAAGTTCAATGCCAAGCGAGATATTTTATTTAACAGAAGTTCCCTTTCAAAGCCTACAGCGAACGGCCGGCTTGGACTACATCCTGGTACTTCCTTCATAAATGACGTCGATAGAACAGTAGAACAGACTAACCTCCGCCCACAAGACTATGTGCAAAAAGGGGGCGTGGTCTTGTTGCTGTCCCACGTGGAGAAGAGGACGTGTCGCGTGGAGAAAAGGAATTGTTGCGTTTGAGTGCGTTTGTCGCCATGTCGTCGAGACGCTGCTATTTTCATCCCGGAGTCAAATCACCTTTGTTTGGCTTTCCCAGGGACGCTGTAGAGATCATTGAGCGCATACATCACCCCGTTAAGAGGCGTGACCTTTCCACGTGCGCTAAGCTGCTGTCGAATCACAACACAGGAACCGTGACACGTTCGCTAAGCTGCGGTCAAATCACAACACGGGAACCGCTGGCACAATCAGAACTCGTTACGTATTTCTGAAGGAGGGACTTCATAGAACAAGGAACTCATCAACCCGTTTTTAGGACAGTGAAAACAGCGGTATACAGATAAGTAATTTGTGTTAAAAATACTGTTTTTTTTTTACACACGAAACATGAACACATGTTATATTGCACACTGTAAACACAATCAAAGCTTCAAAAAACACGAAGAACGTGACCTTTAAGTGATTGCTATCAGAATGTGAAGATACTTTCAACCAGCATAACAAAAACATTTTCTAGAACAAATGGCCTACCCTGCCTTTAATGTAGCATAGCCTATAATGGTATTAAATTATTAAATATGAATTGAACTAATTCATTAGTATAATTAAGATTTAAATATCAATAATCATTATTATTTAATATTGCTTTGATAATAACAATACTATTGTCACGTTCACTCCAAGGGATGAAAGTAATTCCAATATAAAAGGTTTATTAAATCCAAGTGATGAAACACAAATGAAACGGCGTGCACGCACAGACAATACTGGACAATGACCATGAGAAACAGAGGAACTTAAAGGATTAGTTCACTTTAAAATTAAAATTAGCACATGATTTACTTACCCTCAAGCCAATTTACTCCACACGGCTCCGGGGGTTAATAAAAGCCTTCTGAAGTGAATTGATGGGGTTTTGTAAGAAATATATCCATATTTAAAACTTAAATATCTAGCTTCCGCCACACCGCCTTCCATATTCAACTTATGCAGAAAGTGTAATGCCCATTGCAGTTCAAAATGCTTACGCTATGTCCAACGTCATACGTCACGCTAGTTATGCTTTTCCCGATGGGTGATGGCTTGAGGGTGAGAGAAAATCATGGGGTAATTTTCATTTTAAAGTGAACTGATCCTTTAATTACACTAGGTGATGAACTCAAATTGCAAACAGGTGGGCTTTAATTAGGAACATAATGAAGAACCATGACAACTGATGAAAGACGTGCAAACAGGAGACGGCAACAAAGAGAAACAATGAAAGTCCATGAAAAGCAAACTAAACTAAACATGACAACTATTCAAAATGATTATTTTATTTTCATAAAGCATGTTTTTATTAATACAATATCATAAGGATAATACTTATTTGTTTTGTGCCAAAAATAGAAATAGCACATTTTATTCTGGTGGTGCTGAAAGCGAGATCAGACTTTAGGTGCTCGAAAGTCTTGAGAAGCTGCTTGGAAAAAATGTTGGTAATGTTAATTTGAACTTTCGCTCTCTCACGTGCACAGATCTTTGAATATGCCCCATTATTCCCCATAAGGATGAAAATGCAGGCGTGATGCAGGATTGTTGTCTGTTATAAGTCAGAGGGTGTGTTAGATTAAGTCTGAATCAGAGAGATTCATTCCACACCAAATGCCTCCACTACACTAATGGAGCCTGACTTTCTCTCTCTCTCTCTGTGTGTGTGTGTGTGTGTGTGTGTGTGTGTGTGTATCAGCTTAAAAATGTAAGTGTTTGTGCTGCCTTAAAATGTTAAATTTAGTCAACTTGAAATGTAAAATTGTAAAAAAGTGACAACACCCTGGTATCCATTATTTTTCTACATAGACATTTCTCTTCCCTTGCTTTATTACAAAATATTTAAAGATACAAATAGTTGTTTGAGAGTATTTGGGAAACTGACTCAATTATAGCCACAAAATAAGGCAAAATAAAAATAAAACAAAAGAAACAAAAATGATTTCCTAGTTCACACTAGAGCAGGGGTGTCCAACCCTGGTACTGGAGAGCTATCACCCTGCAGATTTTGACCTGAATCAAACACACCTGGACCAGCTAATCATGGTGTTCAGTGTGCTAGATAATTACAGACAGGTGTGTTGGAGCAGGCTTGGAACTGAAATCTGCAGGACGGTAGCTCTCCAGGAGCAGGGTTGGACAGGTAAATCGTTATAACACAGAGTTTATTGAACCGAGGCAAACATAGTGACAGGAATGAAGACTGGTGAGTGAATGATCAGGATATACAGATATAATGATGACTTAGCTGGAAGTAACGGAAATGTCTTTATATGGCAGATGAATGAAGAGGAAGCCAGTAACAGACGGATAACAGAAGACGAAGATGGATTCCTAGGTAGCAAGTAACGGGTAGAGTCTTGTGGTGTTCGTAAAGGATGAGACCAGACAAGGGAGTACAGGAGAAGTGTCTATATGTTGGTGCCATGTTGGTCAATGGCATATCCCAGAAAGTGTACGGAGGTGGTATGGAACTCGCACTTATCCAGCTTGAGGTATAGATGGTGATGGCGGAGCTTCTCGAGGACCTGCGTCACGTGGAGGCGGTGTTCGGTCAGGTTCCGGGAAAAGATGAGGATGTCAATGTAGACAATGACGAATCGTTGGAGGAATTCCTTGAATACTTCATGCATATACAGGTGCTGGTCATATAATTAGAATATCATCAAAAAGTTGATTTAAAAAGTGAAACTTGTATATTATATTCATTCATTACACACAGACTGATATATTTCAAACATTTATTTCTTTTAATTTTGATGATTATAACAAACAACTAAGGAAAATCCCAAATTCAGTATCTCAGAAAATTAGAATGTTGTGAAAAGGTTCAATATTGAAGACACCTGGTGCCACACTCTAATCAGCTAATTAACTCAAAACACCTGCAAAGGCCTTTAAATGGTCACTCAGTCTAGTTCTGTAGGCTACACAATCATGGGGAAGACTGCTGACTTGACAGTTGTCCAAAAGACAACAATTGACACCTTGCACAAGGAGGGCAAGACACAAAAGATCATTGCAAAAGAGGCTGGCTGTTCACAGAGCTCTGTGTCCAAGCACATTAATAGAGAGGCTAATGGAAGGAAAAGATTTGGTAGAAAAAAGTGTACAAGCAATAGGGATAACCGCACCCTGGAGAGGATTGTGAAACAAAACCCATTCAAAAATGTGGGGGAGATTCACACAGAGTGGACTGCAGCTGGAGTCAGTGCTTCAAAAACCACTACGCACAGACGTATGCAAGACATGGGTTTCAGCTGTTGCATTCCTTGTGTCAAGCCACTCTTGAACAACAGACAGCGTCAGAAGCATCTCGCCTGTGCTAAAGACAAAAAGGAAAAAAAGTGGTCCAAAGTTATGTTCTCTGATGAAAGTAAATTTAGCATTTCCTTTGGAAATCAGGGTCCCATAGTCTCGAGGAAGAGAGGAGAGGCACACAATCCACGTTGCTTGAGGTTCAGTGTAAAGTTTCCACAGTCAGTGATGGTTTGGGGTGCCATGTCATCTGCTGGTGTTGGTCCACTGTGTTTCTGAGGTCCAAGGTCAACACAGCCATATACCAGGAAGTTTTAGAGCACTTCATGCTTCCTGCTGCTGACCAACTTTATGGAGATGCAGATTTCATTTTTCATTTCACGCAGCTGAGGCTCGCGCCTGTGAGTTCATGAATTGTGTTTACCTATTCACTTAGCCTATAAATTGCAGTTGTGTGATAGATAAACAGCAGCGATGCATAATTCTATAAAAAGGATTAACGCGCGGGAGAGAACCCATCTATCAGGCCACAAGTAACATTAAGACTTTTCAATTCCAAGTGCGCGTTCATTCTGTAAAGCCGGGAACACGCCACCAGTATTTGTCAGTCGTGATAGTGTAGGGGTAAGGTACGTGGCACTAAGTTTTGACGCAATTTTACCTGAGGTTCGAATCCGCCTTTTGCCGAACTATCTGTAGTTCCTTTTCCCATTACATATCAGATCGGAAAGGCGCTTATTTTTCAAAATATTTGAAAAGTGGAAATAAAGTGTCTAACGTTTGTTGTAACCGCTGCTCGTGTTTTGTATGTGGACAGGTTGTAGCTAGAGTTTTGGTTTATGTTGACAGTGATAGTGAAAAATATCAGTCTGTGAGTAATGAATAAATATAATATACAAGTTTCACTTTTTGAATGGAATTAGTGAAATAAATCAACTTTTTGATGATATTCTAATTATATGACCAGCACCTGTAGCCTTTGGAAGACTAAAGGTGAGTTGGACAGGCCATAAGGCATGACCGGGTATTCATAGTGTCCTGAAGGTGTAACTAAGGCGGTCTTCCACTCTTCACCCCAGCGTATAAAAATGAGGTTGTATGTGCTCCACAGGTCCAGCTTGGAGAGCTGCCTGGACCAGAGGAAGTGGATAGCTGTACTTTACCATTTGGGAGTTAAGGTGACAGTAGTCAATCAAGCCTCTGTCCTTCTTGGCCACAAAGAACCCAAACCAAATTTGAACCCTCTCCAGCAGGAACTGTATGATTTTGAGGTCCAACTTTTCACACCGAGGACAATTGAGGGACTCAAACAACTACTAAAAAAGGTTCAAAGTTCACTGATGCTCCAGAAGGAAACACGATGCATCAAAAGCTGGGGGCTGAAAACTTTTAGAATTTGAAGATCAAGGTAAATTGTACTTAATTTGTCTTCCGGGAAACATGCAAGTGTCGTCTGATGCTTCCGAAGGGCAGTACTAAATTAAAAATAAGAAAAATTTGGACACATTCATCCTGTTCATTCATCCTGTTTATGCATCGTGTTTCCTTCTGGAGCATCCGTTAATGTTTGAATCTTCTAGCTGTGTTTGAGTCCCTCAATTGTCCTCAGTGTAAAAAAAGATGCTGGCAAACTGAAGAATGTGCAGGACATGGAGGATTTTTCTGAAGGACGGTGGGCAGTTTAACTGCTCAGGACAAACAAGGGACTCATGAACAACCATCACAAAACAGCCATGGATCATCCAGGGAACGACACAGTATTAAGAATCAAGGGTTCATAAACTTTTGAGCTGGGCGTTTTTTTTGTCTTGTGAACTATATGTAAAATTTTTTTTATGTAAAATATCTTATTCAGGTCAGCACTAGGTAAAAAAATAACACATTTTGTATGATCTCTCTTATTTTGTTAAAATTATTCACAGATTCTGCAAGCGGTTCACATACCTTTTCTTGCAACTATACTTTTTTGTGTGCCAGAAATAAAATAATTAAAGAAAATGGTTAAGTGAACTTGAACTTGAACTAATTTTTCAGTAAAATACATTGTGGCAAGCAGCGACGCTGAGGGAGCGGAGGAGTGACAGGAGCATAAAGGATTTTACGTTGTGTTTTGTTTACGTTTGGTTATGTGTGTGTGCGGCAGTCGTCCGTGAGGGGCTGCCGCCTTTACTTTCATTTTATTTATTTGATTAAAGTCTTTTAAATATTCGCCGATTCCCGCCTCCTTCTTCCCATATCATACTATACTACAATACTACATACATGATTAAAATTATTAATTTTTTTAATAACTTGCCTGAAGTAGAGCTTTCCTGAGAGAATTGTCCGGATTTGTTTATATATTTAATATAAGACGGTGGCACACAAAAAACAGAGCCACCACAAACTCCTCATGCTTTGTTGAACCCTCTGAACCTGTTCCTCTGGAGAGGGGTTCAGAGGCATTAAAGGGCCTCAGCAAACAAAAGGAGCACTGTAAAGCAGTTCATTTCCTGTTGTTGCTTCTTTATCCCCACCTTGAACATTTGCCAGACTGTGGATTTAGTGAGAGATGGAGGCAAGAAGATATGAAGGGTTAGTAGATGTTCCAGCAGAGTCCCAATTTTTTCCCAAAGGTGTGTGCAGTGTCCAGACAATTCATTACAAAATGTAAATATGTTCCTTAAGTATCCTCAATGATGTTCAAGATACCACTTCTGTATGTTTTGTGGTTCTCAACAGGAGGTTGCAGTGAAGCTTGCCAAGCTGATGTTCTGATACTTTCACTCTAGTCTTTCATCATAATAGTTTGTATTGTATCTGGTTACCATAACAAAAAAAACTTCACACACTTGCTGCCGCTCCCTGACGTCCACAAATATTGTCTCAAGTGAGCAATCTAGCCAGCTAAGCTTGAGAAATGGCCAAACAAAAATGTGTTTTCAACAATGAGATAAAATAATCTTTCTTCACACAACATTGGAAAATGCATTTGAGGTTTTGCCGTCACTATAATAGTAAATGTTCTGGAAATTGCAGGTCCTAGTCGGACAGCTAAGCACAAGACACACTGCACTTTTGGCCCCACTTTATATTAGGTGGCCTTAACTACTATGTACTTACATCAAAAATAAAGTACAATGTACTTACTGTGTTCAAATTGTATTGCAAAACACCTTTGCTGATATTGAGGTGGGATACGGGTAGGGTTAGGGACAGGTGTGGTGGTATGGGTAAGTTTAAGGGTAGGGTTTGGGGTAAGGGAAGTGTCAACTGTGTAATTACAAATGTAAAAACATGTATGTACAAAATAAGTGCATTGTATCAAATGATTAATTAAAATGTTAGTACATAGTAGTTAAGGCCACCTAATATAAAGTGGGTCCATAGATAGTTCAGCAGAATGTTTTCACATTTATGCATTTGGCAGACGCTTTTATCCAAAGCGACTTACAGTGCCCTTATTACAAGGGACAATCCCCCTGGAGCAACATGGAGTAAAGTGCCTTGCTCAAGGACACACTGGTGGTGACCGCTGGGATCGAACCAGCAACCTTCTGCGTGTCAGTTCCATGGTTTAACCCACTGGACCACCATCTCTCTTTTCATTTGTAAGTACTTTTTAGGTTTCAATGTTGTGAATATTTTGTGTAAAAAAATGAATGACGTGATGAAATGTTTTTAAATTGACCATCCATTCACATGCAAAGCTCAATATACTCACAAAATACAGTTCAATTTGATCATGTTTTAAATTTAAGGAAAATGGAAGTAGGTGTTACAAACAGAGGTGGCACGGAGAACAGATGGCAGTTGTGAACCAGGAAGTGAGCGGATAAGGTGAGTGTCAGAAGTGCAAGTCCAGCTGAATGTCAATGTAGATGGGTGATACTGTACTCTTGATTGCAGGTTGAGTGGGGGATCAGGATGATAGGACGATGGAGCGATGGAGACAAGATGAGGAAACACTCAGGAGATTAGGCAACAGGTAGGTAAGGCAGGTGAGCCCGTAGAAGCAAGCATTAGCGTGAGCATGTGCAAACGAGACCGGACAGTGACTGAGTGAATGCGTGGGGCTTAAGTGCAGGCAGTGATTGCAGTGATGATGAAGTGCAGGTGCGTGTGATCAGTACTCAGGTGAAGGTGCACGTTGTGTCTGGGAGAGGGTGGAGCCTGGCGTGCTTGTGACAGTAGGAGGGAGCTGCCTAAAGGGTTGAAAGGTGTTGGGGAGTAACTAGTTGTAACGGCATTACACAATTTAATTACAAAATAAATGTAATCCATTACAGTTACTGAGAAAAAATGTGTAATTAAATTACAGTTACTTATGAAAATGTTAACGTTTACAAATGGGGTTACATCTGAATATTTTCTGCAAAAAGCTAGGATATATTGAATGCCTCCTGCCTCCTATTATGGTGCCCCCTGCCATTTAAAGGCTGTTGAGTGAATCAATGATATTCTGATTGGTTCTTGTTTGAATTTGAAGCGCACCACGTCTGCCAATGACATCAATCCACATTGCCGCTGAAAGCTTTAGGCTACAACCTGTTTGAGAGTTGCCACCTTGCCGAGTGATAAAAACGTGTCCTAGTGCTGGAAATTTTAAAATCATTTCATCCAGAAATCATATTTAACCTCTCAAAAGGTGCTAAAAAGAGGTGCTCAAGTCTGATTTTGTGGTAGCTGCGCTTTAAAATGATTATAATCTTAATTCAAGTGATGAAGTAATCAGTGTTGAGTACTACTGTAAAATTAATCCTGCCTGGTTTAAATGTATGAAAATGATTAACAGTTGAAAACTTTTTAGAAAAGTAATCAAAAAGTAATCAAATGTAATTAGTTACATTACTGTAATATCCTCCTGGGACCCAGGAATAGACTTTTGTCCACTGTAGTGGACATTATATTTTAGTGAATTCCTCTGACATCATACATGTCACATGTCACAGTCTGGATGTCCAGTAAAGAGCACATCCGGGGCTTTGCAGAGATACCAAATGTTTGGAGGTTTCATCAGGACAACAATTTCTTCTTGGTCTTTAAAAACGGCTGACATTAATGTTTAGCACTCTTATGGAAAATGAAAATATTTTGTAATTATAATTTAAATCAGATTAATTTTCAAATTGTTTGTTATAAATCAACATTTCAGGAAAATGTTATGGGGTTTCTAATCAAAATATGACTTTCTATTACAAAACAGGGCATTGATTTCATAAATGTGCAGTGTAGTGGACGCCAGGACTTAAATCATGTTTATCAGGCATTTTGGAGACATAACAAGTGAATAGGGAAAGAAATTACATATCAATATACCTCTGAAATATTAGATAGTATTATGAAAATGTTGCCAATTATTCCTCCCATTAATACATTTCCTTACATGTTGCACCAACACATTAATATGCAAATTCGATGCAGTGTATAGATATATTGTATTGGATGGGAAAATCCAAGTATGGCCATTTTACCCACATATTGCATAAAGTAAAATGGTATATCAATGCATTTCGTTACATCTTTCATAACATAGTTCAGAATCATCTTTAAACAAAGTTTGTTTAAGAAAAATCCTGAAACCTAAAAATTGATTGGTGAATGAAAAATAAATTCCATTGTTTTTGCCTATACATGCAATTTCATGTCCTGGTGTCAACTACAGAGGACATATCATAACATATGAATAAAATATCATTTTTCAAAAATGTTTTTTTTTCCCCCATTTGTTTCTTATGCTCTAAACAATGTAATGACATGAAAAAATACTAAATTCAAAAAAACGTTTTTTTCTGGGTTCCAGGAGGATATGCTACTCATTACATTTTAGATAGGGTAACTTGTACTCTATAACCTTGCATTTCCAAAGTATCCTTCTCTACACTGGAAACACACAACCTGCTGAAAAAAAACATCTTAAACCAGCATAAACTTGTTTGCTGGTCTTCCAGCCTAGTCAGCCTGGTCTGGTTGGTTGGTTGCTGGTTGGTTTTTGGACAGTTAAACCAGGCTGAAAGACCATCTTTAACCAGCTAAGACTACCAGACCAATGTAGGTCCCCCGGTAGGATAGATTTAAAGGAGTAATTCCTTATTACTTTATCAATTAAAATATATAGCTTCCGCCAGACCACCTTCCATATTCAACTTACGAAAGAAAGCGTAACTGGCGCGACTTATAACTAGAATGTAAAGTAAATGTTTTGAACTGCAAAAGGTGTCTACGTTTCTACGCAAGTTGAATACGAAAGGCGGTGTGGCGGAAGCTAGATATTTTACTTCATAAAACTTTGAATATGGATATTTTTCTTACAAAACCCTTGTAAGGGTTTGTCTTTATTAACCCCCTGGAGCCGTGTGGAGTAAGTTTATGATGGATGGATGCACATTTTTGAGCTTCAAACTCAATGGACTGCCATTATAAAGCTTGGAAGCATCAGGCTATTCATTTATAGGCCTATCATTTATTTATATATCATTTATATAAAGCCATATACACCTATGATGGCTTGAGGGTGAGTAAATAATGTAAATAAGGTAATTTTCATTTCAATGCGAAATACTCCTTTAAACAGGCTTAAAGCAGGAAAGGAGGTATTTTGTAATCATGCGTGTTCACGTCTGAACACGTTACAACATATTTTACTTCCCCCAACCAGCAGCTCAAGTTCAGATTGGAGGTGTGATAGAACATTTTGTAGGCTACCTGTACTTTTACAAGATGTACCTAGGCTACATAATAGATTTTTAACTTACAAAAAACTGACACTAGTCATTTTATTCTCTGAGACTAATCATTTTAGATTAGAATCTTAGTTTAAGTGCAGTACTGTGAATTGTAACATGGCATTTTCTTTCCAAATAACAAGTTTGCCTTAAAATACACATTAAGTTGATCTTTTGGTAAGTTTTAGCATCCTGGACAGGAGTAAAACAAATGACATGTCAGAGCCTAAAAACATTCACTCAGTACATCTGGCTTCTGAGCGATCACAGTCTGTATTTAGAAACAAGAATGACAAAACCTTGACTCAAACTTTCAAGAATTTAAGTAGAAATGTACTCATTGACGACTCATCTTTGCGTGACTTAAGGTTAGTCATTTTTGCTCAAGCTAAAAAAATGCTTCTTCTAATCTGAGACCAATTCTGCCCTCTAGTGGATCATCAGAAGTCAACATCTGTACAGTACAGTAGTTTGTTTTTAACAAACCAGTCGGTCTACCTGCTTTCTTTAAAACAAATATAACCAGAAACTTAACAACTGCTATCGACGTCATTAGTTATTGAGATTCTATCCATCACAACAGTAAAACATTTGGACTAATTTTCTAATAAAATAAAGAGTAAAAATCTTTTATAAATTGTTGTTAATATTACATATTCTTCATATGAGGGATTTCTCTTTCCTATGGGAATTAATACATAATGTTTTCCACTACTGAAGTGTGATTTTTATTGCATAATAATCAATTTTGGAGAGTAACTAGTAACATGTTACGTAAATTTAATTACAAAATTGTCACATGTCTGTTTTGTCTTTGTGTAAGCACATGGCTGGTATTTGTCATTGCTGGGGGGTATTCCAGAAAGCAGGTTATGTGACATACCCGGGTATGTTTAAGAGTAAGTTAGCGGATAACCTAAAAAGGAGGTACATTTCAGGGTATGTAAGTAGCCATATAGCAACTCACTCTCTGAACATAACCTGCTCCGGAGCAGCTCATGATCCTGGGTTAGTTTGCAACTGTCACCGTCCAGCTGGCAGAACACCTGAAATTATCATAAATTATGTATCATTTGAAAGCTTACAAACTCAAAATTCATCCTGTGATACCCGTTTTGAAATGGAACGTTGTGTTACCGTGGAAATGGTACTTTAAATTCTTCTAGCGGGCTCCTCCCCTAGTGGGCGGTGTCATGTTTCATATTACAACATTTATTTTAACTACTTTATTATCAAACTCTTTTCTAATCTTGACAAAACACATATCGTCGGAAAGGTCTGAGTCTCAAGATTCCATATTTGGTGACAGTTTTGTGATGGAAGTGACATTTGGACAGAAATTCACAGGAAAATGCATCAAAAAAACAATCAATGGAATTTCAATGACACCCGGTGGCTATTTGTGGTACAGTGCCTAAGCAAAATCCCATGGGAACTTACATTTTTGTGATATCAACTTCAAATTTGGAACACAACTTGGTTAGACATATGGCTTTGATTTTATAGTAATTTTAGATTAAAACATATTTGTAAAATATATATTTTATATAAAATAAAAAATATTTAGTGCAGTATTTTTTATTTACAGTAAATTTAAACTTCCATAACTTTTTCATACTTTCATATTTTGAAAATCATATTTTGCTTTCACTTCATCAATAATCTGCCGAGTGTCTGCTTTAAAACAAGACCAAACTTAGGTCTATATTCCGAAGCATTCTTGAATTACAGACCTTTAAGTTTGGATAGTGCATTTTCATGTGTATTCTCAAAAAGGGAGGTGACAGTTAAGGGGTTAAGAGGTATTCAGATGTGATTTATATAATTAATATAGTTATTAATATAACCAAATTTGTTTCAGTTATATAATATACAATATTATATATGAATTCTAAAGAATTAGAATAAAAAACAAATTAAAAATAAGTTTAAATGTTCATTCAATTAAAATATATTTATTATTTATTTTATTGTCATCTCACACATGGATCTGCATTCAATTAAGTAGCATCAAACAAACAATATAATTTTTTAAAGATTACTTATTAAACGAAAATATGATTTCACAAACATCAAATAGGTGGCGAGGTGCACTAATTAGGTTATGCAAATCGCCATTAAACAAAAGAAGAAGAGGAAGTAGAATGGCACTTTTACTTGGCATCTGTTTCCATGGTGAATCATCGATTCGTTGCTCTGTTGAGGATGTGTTGTCTGTTCACGGTTAACATACTCTGAGTTGTCTAAACTTACTCACAGATGCGTTTTTGGAACCAGTACACCTTGAGTAAGCAAGGTTTGGGATAATCAACCGAGTGTTCAAGGTATATATGGCGGTAGGTTAACCTTGCTTTCTGGAATACAAAAGTGTGGATGGGGCCTTAGTGTCCTAGTGTTTGCAGTCTTGTGTTGGATTGTTGTCTTCTGTTACCCTTCATGTAGCCTTTAATATGAGACACCAATTTTTCAGGAGTTTAGGACACGTATGCTTATTCAATAACGGTTTTATTTCTTATTTGGTTTCTGTATATGCTTTATTTTTTTGTTTTTCCAACGGCATTGTTAGATGGCACTGTTTTCTGTCATAGCTATGCAAAGATTTGATTTCAAAAACAGTATCATAGCTATTAAACTCTTTCTTGTTATGATCTTAAAGCTGTATTTAACCTCAGAACAATCTCAAAGAGAGGTGCTAAAGTCTGATTTTGTGGTGGCTGTGCTTTATTAAACTAAATTATGATAATCTTAATTCAAGTGAAGAAGGATTTTGAAAGTTTGACAGTAATCAGCGTTTGATAGAAAAGTAATCAAAAAGTAACCCAATGTAATCAGTTCCCTTTCGTTCAGTCACTACGACGTAACGTTAGTGACTAACGAATGGGAGTTTTGCTTAGAAGCCAATCATCTTCGAGAATTTAACAACGCCCAATGGCCACCACTGATCCCGCCCCCGGGCGGTGAAGGTAGCCACACGCTCTCTGGGTCGGGTGATGTCCACAGCTGTGGTCCAGGAGAAACACCTGGCCTTACCTGGTGATGTGGGGGACGTTGAGTGGGCCCATCTCCTCAACTTGCCCATATCCCAGGCTTGTCTCTTCGGCGGCGCGGCTGAGAACTGTGGCCAACGGTTCTCGGCCGCCCGAAAGCAGACTGAGGCTGTAACACGTACTGCCCCGGCGGCCAGCTGCTGCACCCAGCCGCTGGCTCAGTTGCCTCAGCCCGCTCACCACCGAGGGCGACCTCCCCCCTCCCGGCCGGCCCCAGCAGCAGCCTTCACCTGGGCCGTGCTGTGGAGGTGGTTGCAGGATGACGCCCAGTCCGCTCCACAGCCTGACTAAACGCCAGGCTGGAGGTGGACAACTCAGAGATGGGGTCCAGTTCTTTCCAGGGGATGGTAGCAGGGCCTCTCCTTCCCTGGGCTAGCAGCGCTTGGAAAGAACTCATGTCCCTCGTCCCTCTCTCTCGCCAGCCTACTCTCAGAGCAGACCCCAGTGGAACGTGCGTCCTTCCCTGGTCTCCTCTTTGCAGCCGCAGTGACACCGCTCGGTCTGCTTCATATGTGACCGCTTCAGCATTGGCTTTGTGATCGAGTCCCGAGATGGGCATGGCGGTTTGACACGCTCCGGGTCCTAGTAACTCGGGCCTGCCTTCAGACGCTCACCCCGTGGTCGAACCTTAGCTTTCTACAGGCAGGTGTGCCCTTAGAACGAGTTTCCAGGCATGGTGTTGTATCAACAGATGCCTCCATCACGGGCTGGGGTGCCATGTGCAATGGACATGCTGCCGCGGGCTCCTGGACAGGACCCCAGCGCCGCCTGCATGTCAATTGCCTCGAGTTGCTGGCAGTACGGTTCGCCCTGTACCGCTTCCGAGCGTTGCTGAAGGGTCAACATGTACTAGTCCGGTCAGACAACACGGCCACAGTAGCGTACATCAACCACCAGGGTGGTCTACGCTCCTGCCGTATGTCTCAACTCGCCTGCCATCTCGTTCTATGGAGTCAGTAGCATCTGAGGTCCCTTCGTGCTGTCCATATCCCGGGAGAACTGAACTGTGCAGCCGACAAGCTCTTGCGGTCTCAGCACCTCCCCGGAGAATGGAGAATGGACCCCCATTCGTTAGTCACTAACGTTACATCGTAGTGACTGAACGAAAGGGAACGTCTCGGGTACGTATGTAACCCTCGTTCCCTGAGGAGGGAACAGAGACGTAACGTCCCTTTGCCACATCCGCTGTACTGCTAAAACGGCCGGGAGTTTAGTCTTGGCTCCGCAGCAAATAACGTAATGTGATGTTGCCAGCGTACTTCCTTATATACCCACACGGTGGGGCGAAGTTACGCATGCAAATTCCTAATGCCCATGGCATTGGCACTGCCATTGGGCGTTGTTAAATTCTCTAAGATGATTGGCTTCTAAGCGAAACCCCCATTCGTTAGTCACTAACGTTACGTCTCCGTTCCCTCCTCAGGGAACGAGGGTTACATACATAACCGAGATGTTACATTACTTTAATAAAGTAATTTAAATAGTTACAGTACTTTGTAATCTGTAACCTATTTAATTTCCAAAGTAACCTTCCCAACACATAGTAATAAAGCCAGTCCAGGTTATGGACTACTCACATCTACTGCATGAAAGAGTATTTAATGGCCTTTTTTACCATACAGGGAGTGCAGAATTATTAGGCAAATGAGTATTTTGACCACATCATCCTCGTTATGCATGTTGTCTTACTCCAAGCTGTATAGGCTGGAAAGCCTACTACCAATTAAGCATATTAGGTGATGTGCATCTCTGTAATGAGAAGGGGTGTGGTCTAATGACATCAACACCCTATATCAGGTGTGCATAATTATTAGGCAACTTCCTTTCTTCCCTTTGGCAAAATGGGTCAAAAGAAGGACTTGACAGGCTCAGAAAAGTCAAAAATAGTGAGATATATTGCAGAGGGATGCAGCAGTCTTAAAATAGCCAAGCTTCTGAAGCGTGATCATCGAACAATCAAGCGTTTCATTCAAAATAGTCAACAGGGTCGCAAGAAGCGTGTGGAAAAACCAAGGTGCAAAATAACTGCCCGTGAACTGAGAAAAGTCAAGCGTGCAGCTGCCAAGATGCCACTTGCCACCAGTTTGGCCATATTTCAGAGCTGAAACATCACTGGAGTGCCCAAAAGCACAAGGTGTGCAATACTCAGAGACATGGCCAAGGTAAGAAAGGCAGAAAGTCGACCACCACTGAACAAGACACACAAGCTGAAACGTCAAGACTGGGCCAAGAAATATCTCAAGACTGATTTTTCTAAGGTTTTATGGACTGATGAAATGAGAGTGAGTCTTGATGGGCCAGATGGATGGGCCCGTGGCTGGATTGGTAAAGGTCAGAGAGCTCCAGTCCGACTCAGACGCCAGCAAGGTGGAGGAGGAGTACTGGTTTGGGCTGGTATCATCAAAGATGAGCTTGTGGGGCCTTTTCGGGTTGAGGATGGAGTCAAGCTCAACTCCCAGTCCTACTGCCAGTTTCTGGAAGACACCTTCTTCAAGCAGTGGTACAGGAAGAAGTCTGCATCCTTCAAGAAAAACATGATTTTCATGCAGGACAATGCTCCATCACACGCGTCCAAGTACTCCACAGCGTGGCTGGCAAGAAAGGGTATAAAAGAAGAAAATCTAATGATATGGCCTCCTTGTTCACCTGATCTGAACCCCATTGAGAACCTGTGGTCCATCATCAAATGTGCGATTTACAAGGAGGGAAAACAGTACACCTCTCTGAACAGTGTCTGGGAGGCTGTGGTTGCTGCTGCACGCAATGTTGATGGTGAACAGATCAAAACACTGACAGAATCCATGGATGGCAGGCTTTTGAGTGTCCTTGCAAAGAAAGGTGGCTATATTGGTCACTGATTTGTTTTTGTTTGGTTTTTGAATGTCAGAAATTTATATTTGTGAATGTTGAGATGTTATATTGGTTTCACTGGTAAAAATAAATAATTGAAATGGGTATAAATTTGTTTTTTGTTAAGTTGCCTAATAATTATGCACAGTAATAGTCACCTGCACACACAGATATCCCCCTAAAATAGCTAAAACTAAAAACCACTTCCAAAAATATTCAGCTTTGATATTAATGAGTTTTTTGTGTTCATTGACAACATGGTTATTGTTTAATTATTAATGTTGTAAAATTAATCCTCAAAAATACAACTTGCCTAATAATTCTGCACTCCCTGTATATGAAATTAAAACTTTAATTTAATTTATATGAACTGATTTGTGTCTCTGCTGGTGTCAAACAACAGCTGCTGATAATGAGACTTCAAATACAGTTGCTACAGGCCATAAATACCTGAAGCAACTGCATGCTTGACAATAAAAAACAGACATTTCATCACCTGGATGTCTGCCCTGACTCTTGGGCTTCTCTCTGTGCAAGTTTTCTTAGTAATACCACCTCTGTTTGCATGCAAACCTCTCCTACAATGTACCTATAGACTTTGACCTGCAGCGCATCACGATAGAAGGTCTGGCAAATCTCTTTGACTCAAACACACCATGGCTTTATTAACACAAACACATCAATCGTGTGCTGAAGCAGTTTGAATCCTGCATTGCAATGGCACAGTCTCCAACATTTGCAGTCCAATGTAAACGGCACCAGCAGTGTGCAGAATATCCTTGCATGGACTGACATATGCGAGCATTGCTTTGATTGACAGGCTGTATCCTTTTTCAGGGCTTGGATCTTCGTTTGGCAGAACGTTGCTGTAATACCAACCATCCTCCTGCCCACAGTCTGCACTTCATACACACTGACGCACTGTCTGCCTTATTGTGGCTCAGTTATGACAGGTGCTGCTAATAGCGTCTGTACTCCTCCAGGTCTGTGCTGATACATGCGTTCTGATGGAATGTTGGAATCGTGTCCTTCTGGGATTCACGTTGGGGGAGGAAGAGATCACTTTAAAAGCAGCCGGCCCACCATCACTGACAGGCAAGAGTCCAGTCTGGGCAATGAGCTCTGAGAACAGTGCTGTGTCACTAACAAGATCCAGATATGAGACAGATGGCTTTTAAAATTAAAGGAAGCAACAAAAAAACTGAGAGCAGATAAGAAAAGCAATTTAAATTTAGAGTAATGTGTCTGGATACTGCAGCTCCTCCACCTCCACAAAATTACAACTGTTTTCAGCATTGATAATAATAATAATAATAATAATAATAATAATAATAATAATAGATGTTTCTTGAGCAGAAAATCAGCATATTAGAATGATTTCTGAAGGGTCATGTGACACTGAAGACTGGAGTAATGATGCGGAAAATTTTTAAATATAGCTGCTTTACTGTATGTTTGTGTAACAGTTAATCTGATTTTGGTTCTGTGCATTTCAGTTCTGTGTCTGTTTTCAACCCGTTTCTTGTGCTGTTCTGTTACAATCCGTTTCTTGTGCAGTTCTGTTACCTTGTGCTGTGTTCGAAATCTTCAGCTCTAGTAGTAAGGAAAATATTTATCTTGAACTCTCTTGGAAACTAGCTTGTAACGAAATTAAATAATTTAAAAAGGAATTTATACCTGTATGATATAACGCTGTAGCCACATTGAATCAGCGGTTTGGAAAAGTTGTGGGCGCCATCTTCTGGCAAGAAGCAGGAATTCATTCGACACGTGATTCTCACAGTGCATTATGGGTATTCTCTAGCTTTTGAGCGTACATCAGTTGTACACTCGTTATTGCGGTGCAATGTGGGATTGAATGAATGCACTCAATAACGTCCACTATGGTTTCAGAAACCACTACAAATGGGTGTCCCCTAAAATAGTGCCCTATTTAAAGGGTAACTCAACCCCTGGTCAGAGCCTAACTCCACCCACTTGCAATATTTGAAAATGCTGGAAAAGTGGGCAGAGCCCATCTGAGACCCGCAGTGACGGGTTAATTGACAGCTGTCAGACTTGCAAAGAATGACTGGAGTGATGCCAGTAGCTTTGCAACAGAGCGGTCATTTGAAGTAGGGGACATATGCTATCCTGATCATTTTCAATACTCGCAATTCCAACTCCTGACTCGCTACAATGGTGTTGACAGAACAAGATGTTTTTATACCAGGGACTGAGCCTATGCCAAGGGCGTGGTGAGCTCGTGCCAGCCGTTGGAAGAGCCAACATACGTCATGATGGCAAACAACGTTGAATAGGAAAATTCAACTGCAGTAGCTACTGTTCAACCTTAAGAGGGTAGCACTCAGACGTTTTTACACCATATACTGTATTGTAGAATTAAAACACTTTATACCCAATTGTCAAAACATTTACTTGAATCAATGAACCGCACTAACAAAGCCCTAGTCTTGCAGATCATTAACTAAAAATAGTTGTTTTAGGGTTTAGTTACCCTTTAAGGGTATAGGGGGCGATTTCGGACACAGCCTTGGTTTCTTATTGTTTGTTTGGATTGATTCAGGTGTGTCTCGTTTGCTTGATTAGTTTGAGGCATTTTTATATAGTGCCTTACTGTGTACTATTGGCCACAACCATATCACCCTGTAGTCTGGGAAAACTGGGAAAACTAGGTTGCTGCTGGAAGAGGTGTTAGTGAGGCCAGCAGGGGGTACTCACCCTGTGGTCTGTGTGGGTCCTAAAGGCCAATTTATACTTCTGCGTCGAGTGCACGCAGAGGGTACGGCGTACCCTACGCATAGACGCGTTGGATACGCCGTACCCTACGCCGTACCCTGACGCGCACCTCTCCAAAAATGTAACAACGCGTCAATTCTACGCGGACCGCAAGCGCTGTGATTGGTCTGCCAGAACCCTTCCCTTAGGTCAATAAATAAATAAAAAATCTGCGATAGGAGTGTGTGTGTGTGTCCAGAAATTGGATGATAGTTCCTTACGTCTGCTATAACACAATATTTTGCAGTCCAGCGATTCTTTATGGTAGTAAATAAATACATAGATCCGCTGAGTATAGTTTATTTATTTTCTCATTAAAACCAAAGATGTTAATCAGTAATTGTATATCAAGAACAGGGACACATTAAGGTATATTTCGTGAATGAAGTCTCCGCAACAGCAATCGATTGCTCGAGTCACCGCTGCTGAAAACAGCGGCCACGAGCTCCGCATGATTTCACAAACACATTCCAGCGCCAGATCGCCTTATTTAACTTTACTAATCAACTAGAGATGCTTAATTTGCTTTAGATACAACAACTCAAGCTGCAAGAAAAGCCGCTCTCTCACTGCTGCTGATACTCCGACATGAATGTACAGATTCTTCTTCGGTTGTTCTCTTGATTACACCAACATGCCCGAGGACACTGCCTACTAGCGTCTGCATGTGTAACTGCACATTGACGCAGACAACAGCGCAGAAGTATAAATGCTCACGACGGCGTCGGCTACGCGCGTAGCCTACGGCGTACACTACGGCGTACACTCGACGCAGAAGTATAAATTGGCCTTAACACCTCAGTATAGTTATTGGGACACTATACTGTCAAAAAGCACCATTCCTTGGATGAGATGTTAAACCGAGGTCCTGACTCTGTGGTCATTAAAAATCCCAGGATGTCTTTCGAAAAAAGAGTTGTGGTTTAACCCTGGCATCCTGGTCTAATTTGCCCATTGGCCTCCTAATCATCCCCATATATACGGATTGGCTTCATCATGTCTCCTTCAACGTCTTCTCCCCTCCAATAAGCTGGTGGGCGTTCTGGTGCACTATGGCTGCCGTTGCATCATCCAGGTGGATGCTGCACAATGGGGGTGGTTGAGGTGATTCCCCCCTTCCAAAGTGCTCTTGAGGGGGCAGTTGTGGTCTAATGGTCAGAAAGTCCAATACAATTTTCAATACTGGCAGGAAATAACTACGATGCCCTTGTGCAAGGCACCTAACCCCCAGTCACTTCCCGGGTGCCACAGCAAAAATGGCTGTGCAACTACAGTACAATGGCACCAGTGCGCTCACCACACACCAGCTATAGGTGGAGAGGAGTGCACATCATGGGTTTCTCGGACAGAGCTTGCTGATCGTCGTGGGAAGGCGCTTTTCCCGTGGGCGATCTGACAGCTGATGAGACTTATCTGCAAGTGCTCTAGGGATGGCGGTGAGAAGGGAGATCTCGGCCATCCCGACCACGTATGCTGAGCCGAATGAAAGTTATGGAACACGCTGCAGGCGGGCTGCAGCTGCCGTGTTGGCGCATTAGAGGAGAGATCGCTCATGTTAGATTAAACGATCGATTTCTTCCCGGCCATAAATCATCGGCTCAGTTGGGCTTTTCATTCCTGATCTTCCTATTTAGATCGAGCAGGCATGGGATAGCCCATATTCGGTTCATATTCACTGACATCAGCGGTATGTCGCTGTTAAATGGCATCCCTGACATGACATTAATGGCAGGGCATACGCGGCAGCGGGTCGGCTACTTCTTACTCCAAGGCAGTGTTGCGTTTGCACCGAGCAGGTTTGCTGAGGGATCTCGTTCAGAGGATGTTCCCCTGAGGCGGTGGTCGCGCACCCTGGCGGAGTCTGGGCCCGAGGGCCAGCATCGCAGAGGCGCATTCGGCAGTGTCTGAGGACCTGCATACCGCTGAGATCCGGGTCCCAGGCAGGCGAGAGGCGTCACAATCCAAGGACCGGTGACGGGGTCCAAGGGCCAACATCGCTTCTCGTGCACCCCCCCCCCGGTCGAGGTAAGTCCCCCTTGAGAGGGAAACTTACAGAACATTAAGAACATTAATCTTATGTTGTGTAGACTGTATGCTCCCCGCTGAGGTTTCGGGGATCACAGGATCATTTGGAGGAGACTATAGGACCCTGTAGATCCCTTGTTCGTGGTTAGAACTATTTTTAGAGACACCATTAAGTGGTCTGTTTAGAGCTAGCTTCGCTAGTAGAGAACCAGCCACCCCTCTGTTCACTGTGCGCAGTGAATAGACTTGCTGCGGTGTGCGAGTAGCTGAGGCCACCGCTCATTCTGGCGGTTATGTAGCGCACTGCTAGGCGAGTGCAGGTTCTTCTAGTTTAAACTAGAAGCTGGTAGCCACCTGAGGATGAAGCGTTTAGTGTCCCTTCTCGTGTAAGACTTTATAGCGGGAGTGTGGGTTCAGGCTGATGCATGAACTGCAGTTAGATCTATGTCCAGCCCCACGGGGCCCCTGAGTTGGATGCTCGGGAAACTAGCATGGTCTGCTACCAGGTGGTAGGCTTCTCCAAGTTCCCCTGAGGGAATGAGTCCCGGTTTCCAGCTACCTCGACAGCTAGCTTTGACTGTTATCAGGTAGTAGGCCTCACCAGGCCTCCCTGAAGACAAGCTCCTCTGTCTGGGTGCTCGGGCAGCTAGCATGGATGGTTATCAGGTGGCAGGCCTCACTAGGCCTCCCTGGGGGAACGAGTTCCCAAGGCAGGGACACATAACTGGCTTTACGCTGACAGCTAGTGGTTACCTGCTATAAGGGTTCCGGCCTTAGCCGGCAGCACCTGAGGGTGGTCCCTAGTGCGACGAGGCGCAGCTTCTGCTACGCGGTCCCTTCAGGACAGGGACCTGCCAGCCTACAGCATGGTTTACCTACCAGGCAGGCTTAAGAGCTCCCCTCATGGAGGGTTGTCTGCGAGCTTACAGCCGCCTAAGCCTGATCAGATGGTCGCAGGCCCCTCTCGGTGCCTCCCAGTAGGATCAGCCCGTAGGCCTGTCTGGCCTCCTGAGCGCTTCTGTGAGATAAGTGCTTGGTAGATCCTAGAATCGAGCAGCTAAACTCCCCTCGCTGGCAAGGGTTGGAAAGTGCTATGCTGAGCGCTGCTCTCCAGGATAACCCTGGGTTGGTTCCAGGCCTTTGAGCAGCCGGGGTCAGACGGGGTTCATGTAGTGTATGATGGTTCCTAGGCTTATAGCTAGGGCTATGACCGTGCCTGCCTGCCAAACAGTCCCTTCAGACGATAAGATAGTGTCATGTTTGCAAGGCGCCCTTATATACTTCCTGGTCGCACATTGATGACATCATAGGCTGTCGCCGGTCAATAGGATTGCCGTGATTCGATAGTAGTTCAGACACCTGTCACGCTGGAGACGTTCCCCGTAGCGTCAGCTGACGCAGCGTCTCGTTCCCTGTTCTCAGGGAACAGAGGTTACATACGTAACCTGAGACGTTTTCCCAGGAGGTCTCCCATCCAGGTACTGACCAGGCTCAACCCTTAATTGCTTAGCTTCAGTATACAACCAGTCTTAAGCTACAGGGTGATGTGGTTGTCCGTTTGCTTAGGTATTTAAGATGTGTGTTTCTTTCAGTTGATTGTCAGTTCTCTTTGTGTTTTAACCGGTTGTTCTGGTCTTGTTTTCTTGTAAAGTTTTGTGTGTGTGTGTGTGTGTGTGTGTGTATGTGTGTCTATTGATTTGATTGATTAAAGGACTGTTTACTGCTGCACCTACATCATCCCCTCAGTCCTCACCATTATTGTAATCGGTTGTGACAGTTTGATCAAATAAATACTGCCTTAGTAAGCACAAAACACATCATAAACACTAGAAAATGTTGAAGACCTTTTTTCAATGGCAGTGTAAAACCTGTTTCAACCCTTAGAATAATATTAGTCTTTATATGAGAAATAAAGTCACAATTATGAAATATAAATCTGCAGTTGTGAGATACAAAGATGCATTAATGGGTCAAGTGTTGACGAAAAAGATGCGTCTTCAGCCGTTTCTTGCAGACTATGACTTGAGTTAGGCAAGCCAATCCACCAGCTTGGAACAGTCAAGGTAAAAGTCCATGAAAGTGATCTTGTGCCTCTTTGTGATGCTTATATTTCTCCAGGAACACTCGTAGAAATAAAGTATCCGTGTATTTGGCATCTAAGAAACCTCCATGAAGATTAATAAAATGTTTTTCACACTAAGACTAACATGGTTCATGTAAGAACTGTTTGCTGAAAGGTTTCTTTTATTGCATTGCTGTGAAAACACACTTTTTGGAACCTTGATATTTAAGAGTGCAGAGAGGATACATTACTAAGCATATTTTGAATGAGTGTCATCACTCTAGATCAGGGGTCTCAAACGCTGCTCCTTCGAGGGCTACCATCCAGCAGAGTTTAGCTCAAACCCAAATCAAGCACACCTAAACCAGCCAAGGGTGTTTATTGTATAAAAAGTTAGTGTGTTGGAGCAGGGTTGGAAATTAAGTCTGTGGGAAGGTATTCCTCCAGGAGCAGGGTTGGCTCTAGATTGTTGTGATTTTAATATATTTTGGTCTCTCTTCCTGAATAGGAAAGACATCTTGGCAACAACACATTTATTATGTAAAAGCACTTTAAAAATAAAACTGAGTTGAATTATATGCAATCCACCTTTTAGATGGATCAGTGTTGTGAACTACATCATAATAATGTTAACATATTCATGTTTTTTTTGTTGATAGATCTTATATCGGCCATATCAGACAGGGCCATTTCAGATCTTAAACACTGAAATATTCCCTGCACTAATGGGAAAGAAAATTACCATCCCTCATCTAACAAAATTTGCTCTTCTTTTAAAAGCTCATGAATATTTTAGAGATTTTGCTGACATATGACGTTCATCTTCAGAGAGCGACTAGCCTAAGTTTTTTCATTTCCCAAAGAAAAGTGAGTGCTTAGCAAAACAGTGCCTCTACTATCATTTGTTTCTTTGGACAAACAGTGCTATGTATAAATAAGTGATTAATAAAGTTTAACGTTTAGGGGTTTGTTCAAATCTACATGAGCAATAGTAATAGTCATACTTATGATAGGCCTACTTAATACTTCTCTGTATTTATCATTCCATATCATCACACTTTGAAAACATGGTATAGAATCATTAACATACCCCAATCAAATAATTTCAGATACTCCTATGAAAATGACACAGTTGTAGCCACAAGGAGGCAGCATAATCTGAAAGTGTACTGAATCTTACAGGCTGTTTATCTTTCACATACTGTTACTAGTTTAGTAATTATTAATTTTAAGTAATTTACACAACTCGGAGTGAATATGCAGAAACACTTTGAATAGTTTGTGTTTGGATATCAAGAAAAAGGATTAGTTTAACCCTCAGTTTGTCAATTTCAAGTGTAAAAAGGTTATTCAGTTTAGTGAAATTAGCCATCAATTGAAAAATTTAGGACACAGTGGGCCTCTGGGATCAGCTTCCTAAAATAAAATAAGCAAATCAGGGTCAGCATCTCCGTCTGAAATATTTTTCACAAGACGCGAGGAACCTCTCATGACTTATTTATTATTGAATTAAACCCTAAATAAATAATCATCCTCGCTCTAAAAACAAGACTGTACCTTATCAGCGAAGCCACTACATCAGGTTTATCCAAGGAAAACACTCCATGTGTCTGATCTGGTTCCTCTCAATTATTTGATAAACCAGCTGTTGTGTTACAGCATGAGAAGAGCATCCTGCCTTTGTGCTCTGCAGTGACAGGATGAGAGAAATCAATGACAACAAAACAAGTGATTAGGGACAAGAAAATAAGCAATTTGTGTGTTTGGAAACAGTCCAAGTCATGAATTTATCAGTCCAACACTGCATTCATTTCAGACCCTCTGAAGTATGCTGGTTTAATTTCGCTGCAAGGCACTGGAATGGGAAATGAGTGTTATAGCCTATATGTCTGGCAGGAAGGAGTATGTAAGCCTACAGGATCTCATCAAATCTGACAGATAACAATTTATGATTTCCAAACAAGCAAATGTAGGCTACATTTGAAAAGAAAGGCTTGCAAGAAAGTTCAATATTGGACCTAAATCATTTAATTTCAACTACTAATCTATACTGTTCATTCATTTTGTACATCAACTCCCATTTAACACCAGGAACTGTTATTGGCACATTTTGAGTAAAACCTGCACTGTAAAAACTGTCACAGTCACAGTTAATGGTTGCTGTATAAATATGAAGGAATTTTCCAAATTGGTATTTTACAGGTGATTAAGGCTACCTGTATTTTGAATTATACATTTCAACCAGATGATCCCACAGTAGCTGCACGAATCTCAAGCTGTCTGGCAGACATCTCAGCATCACCTCTAGCTCAACCTGGCAAAGACTGAGCTTCTCGTCTTCCCTGCCGATCTGACTCTACCCCACGATTTCACCACCCAGCTAGGTTCATCTTTGATTAACTCATCAAGGTTGATCAGAAATCTTGGAGTAACCTTTGATGACCAGCTATCCTTCAAAGACCACATTTCAAGGACAGCTCGGTCATGCAAGTTTGCGCTGCACAACATCAGGAAGATCAGGCCTTTCTTAACTGAGCTTGCAAAACAGCTTCTCGCACAGGGCCTGGTCATTTCTAGGCTTGACTACGTTTGAGCCACGTTTCCACTATGGGAACTTTCCCCTGGAACTAGGGACTTTGGGGTGGTACTCGGTGTGTTTTGACCACAGGAACCCGGGGTCTAAATAAAGATTTCCCCCTCAAAATGGCCCTGATTGCGAGGTAGTACTTTTTCAAAGTTCTGGAACTTTCGGGGGTGGGACTTGGGTGCTGAACATGCTGATTGGTTGAGCTCACGCAGCATTTGATTTCAACCTAAAAGTCAGTTGCGGTGTGTGCAGTAAGAGTCGTTTGCTATTTTAATCAACAATGGAGTTTGAAAAATAAGACAGATGGACGAGGTTCAGGCTTTATTAAGTTTATTTGTAGAGGACGAAATCCAGTGGGCTCTGGAAAGTTGCGTGCAGTCCTACGTCTCCAGACTAATCTTCACGGTACTTTAGACCACAATGGAAACGCAGACAAGTAGCAGGACTGGGGGAAAAAGAGTTCCTGGGACAAATTGTTCCGGGTAATTTAGGTGGAAACGGGTCTTTAGTCTCAGCCTCAGACGTCACGGCCACGGACCGTTGGCTAAATGTCTGATGAATGTGGCACACTTATCTGGAAACAGGAGTTTCGAAGTCTTCATCTGATTGGTTGAATTCTACAGGATGTCCGCGAGACGAGTGTGTTGCATTCTTTAACGGTCCGCCCAGAAACAAAGAAGAACACCGTCATGTTTACAACTGTGACAATGAGCGCTTACCAGGATCAACTAAACACTGGATTTTCAAAAGTATGTGAAGTTTGCTGCTCCATTGTTGCAGTAAACTTGAACAACAGTCATGAATGAACAATTTGAAGACGCACGCCGGTCTGTTATTGCAGGGACATCGACTTTACATTTCACGGCCTTAAACATGATGCAAACGAACTGTGATTGTCAGTGATAACTGTGATTATCAGTCAAACTTCCTCTTGGGCGGTCCTTGACCAATAAAAGCTGCGATGGAGTCCAGACCTTCTGCTGTCAGTCTGAAGTTCTGGCTACGGGAGACTACTCCTGGCTGGACTTTCATATTGTGCAATCAAACCTCTTCAAATGATTCAGAACACTGCGGCTCGACATGTCATCAACGAGCCCAAAAGCGCCCATGTCACACCTCTCTTTATCTCTCTGCACTGGCTACCACTCACTGCTCATATCAAGTTGAAGACATTGCTTATGTAACCCCTCCTGTTCGAACCGGCCGCTCCGAGCGGGACTCAAACTCAGGTCCGCCACTGGAAACCACTACGCTAGGGGTTGCAGCCTTTAGAGCATATGACTCTCATGCCGGATACTTCCACTCGCTCTTACGAGTCTACATCCCTACCAGAAGCCTACGATCTGGAAATGAGCGACAACTCTTGGTACCATCACCTCAGAGAGGCACAAAATCACTCTCCATGTTTTATGCATGTTTGTTTCACTATAAATACCTGGCTCATAAGAGTTATTCGTTTAGCAATCGCACTTACTCATTTACCCACCTACTCATAAGAATCCTCCATTCGGGATTTGGAATGCACATAGTTCAAGCTTGTCTCATGGTTTAGATTCAGTGAATAGTAGTGCAGGAAACCTTATGTGGCAGAGAAACAAGCGCGCAGCCATCTGTAGGTTTTTGTCTTCGAACATCCGTTTTACCGGTAGCTCTCTATATTTCTATGGCATCGCTTTCGAAGAGTATTTTAGCTGGTGAAATGGATTTACTTATTGTAGAGTTAACGATCATGAGCATTGTAATGTTTGAAGCGGATGTCATAACAAATGCCAGTAGACTGAAAAGATTTTAAAACGAGCGGTTCATTCATAAAACCCTACACTGTAAAAAAAAATTTTCTATATGGCACCAAAAATGGTTCTTGGCTCGTAATCATAGGGGAACCTTTTTAAGTGCTATATAGCACCAATTTTGGTGCTTCAGTGGTTCTTCAGCGGTTCTTCAGAGGTTCTTTGACTAAGGTGCTATATAGCACCGCTAACTAAGGTGCTATATATCACCGCTACCATATACAGAACATGTTAAGATATGGTGCTATATAGCACCAAAAGTGGTTCCCCTATGATTACGACGAAAAACCATTTTTGGTGCCATATAGAACCTTTTTTTTTAGAGTGTAAGATCTTACCTTTATGCTGTGGAAAGAACACGAGCACAGCGCTAAAAAGGGGCGGCACATGAGGGCTGGACGATATGACGTTTTAGAGCTGGACGATATGACAATACACATAACATTGATATAAGTGATCACCTGGATTTAGACCTACCTATATCCAGTGTTGGGGGTAACGCATTATAAGTAACTTGAATTACCTAATCAGATTTCAAGTAACTAGTAAAGTAACGCATTACCTTTAAAATTTAAAACAACATATCTGAGTTACTTTTTCAAATAAGTAACGCAAGTTACTTTGTTTTCCCATTCATTGACTGACAGCCCATTCATTCTCTTGTCTCTTGGGGAAAAACCATAAGTGCAGAGGCGTTGTGTTTGAACATGAGGATTATTGTAGTTCTAGACTAAATTTACTAAACTAAATCAGAAAACTAGGCAAACCTCCAATAATTAAATGTTAAATAAAACACATATATTTATGCATTTAATCTTACTTTATTGACCAGTTTACTTGCTGCTGACATTCGATGATTCAGTTAAACCATAAACAAAAATGACTTTAGATTTTTTGTTTTTATTGGTGAAGTAAGTGTTCAACTCCTGTGTCCTATTCTTCCGTTATCCAGAATGACAGCTGAAGGGTTTGTTTGAGCCGCGCCCTCTACTGTACACGTGTGAATTTGCATTTCTTTCAGCCTCTGGCTTCAATTTTGGTGTGAAAGGGTCTTTACATTTGCCCAAAAATAGAACTTTTTTATTATATAACAAAACAAGCCCAGCCCAGGTGAGAAAAAGTAAGGCAAAAGTAACGTAGCGCATTACTTTTCTTAAAAAGTAACTAAGTAACACAATTTGTTACTTTTTAACGCAATACTGTAATGCATTACTTTTGAAAGTAACTTTCCCCAACACTGCCTATATTGTATTTACAGTGAGGAAAATAAGTATTTGAACACCCTGCTATTTTGCAAGTTCTCCCACTTAGAAATCATGGAGGGGTCTGAAATTGTCATCATAGGTGCATGTCCACTGTGAGAGACATTGGGCCCTATCTTGCACCCAGCGCAATTGACTTTGTACACCGACGCATGTGTCATTCCTATTTTGCACCCGCGCAAAGCGCGCTTTTCCCTCCACAGAAGCACGTCGCTAAACTAGTGAATGAACTTGCGCTCCCTGGGCGGTTCAGCGCAAAAAAGGAGGCGTGTTCCGGCGCAAACAATCCCTGGTGCTATTTTGCTGTTCCATTAAACAATTGCGCCACTGACCAGAAAAAACCTAGTCTAAAGTCAGTGGCGCGTTGTTCATTATGCTATTTTAAGGGCGAATGCTTGACCATAGCGTGCACAACGCGCATACACTTTGCTCATGTAATCTACACAGATGCAACAGTTATTTTTGCAAATCATAAATTGTTACACTAAAAAAATATTAACACATGAGATGACGGAAATCATTGTGGTGTGCCACGAAGATGTGAAAAAATAGGCATAAATCTAGCTTACAAATTATTCAGGCTAATTATTTATTTAACCGACGCTATTTTGGGTGGGTTTCTCCCATTCCCATACAACACAACTTCTCTGTCTTTCACTGCTCTTACAAGAACATCAGTCTCCTCGGCTGTGAACCGCTCCTGGCGTGCGCCTGGTAAATACGCCATAATAATAGCAATCCATAATGGAACTTGCGCACCTGCTTTTAAAGGGAATGTTGGATGACGCTCTGATTGGTTTATTCACGTTACGCCCAAACCACACCTATGAATAATGAAGCTACTTCAGACCAACCCATTTTAGATTTGCGCCGGGCGCAAGAGCCATTTATCCCGCCGGGAAAATAGCAACAGCGCCGAGACCCGCCCACAAAGTTACTTGCGCTTTGCGCTTTGACACTTGCGTTTCAGATCGTTAAAATAGGGCCCATAATCTATAAAAAAAATCCAGAAATCACAATGTATGATTTTTTAACTAAAAAAGCAGAGTTTAGCTCCAAATTGCCTCAACAACTGTCTGGAAGTTTCTAGTATGCCTAATAAGACCTTGATTAGCTTGTACAGGTGTGCTTAATATATATATATATATATTGTGTGTGTGTGTGTGTGTGTGTGTGTGTGTGTGTGTGTGTGTGTGTGTGTGTGTGTGTGTGTGTGTGTGTGTGTGTGTGTGTGTGTGTGTGTGTGTGTGTGTGTGTGTGTGTGTGTGTTTTAATAATTGAATTGAAGGAATTGAAAATAATCAAAGATATTTGAAATCCAACAAAAAATGTGAGAGGCCTGTAGGCCACATGGGGTCACACCTTTACAGAGGGTGGAAATAGACGACACATTTACAGTTTTCTTCCATCTTTCTGATAACGTTTCTTTAGTCTTCTGGCAACCCTGCAGATTGAACCATCTGCAGGAGTCCACTCTTACAGAATAAAACAATCTAAATAAAACCTATAGTAAATAAATAAAAACAATACAAGTAGATTGAAATACGTACAATGATTAAAATAAAATTATATTAAAATAATATGCCGTGAAAAAGGAACACAAGGATGATCATATTTGACGGTCTGTGGCATCTGATCTACAGATTGTGTACACGCGGTGCACCCCTCAGCAGCATCTAGCGGCTGATGCGAGCATCGCTCTCGGATGAGAGAGAGACAGAAGGGGAGAGATAGAGCAGCTAGAGCGCTTCACTATGGACCAGCACGGCCGCTGCGCTCTCTGACCCATCGTCTACATTCACATTTTGCTTGAACAACTCTCCAAACACACAGGTAGGCGAGCACAACACTGCCCGGGTGCAGATCTTTAACATTACGATCACACATATCCATGACGGCACAATGGAAATGCGAGGAATAGCGCAGATCATCTTGGCTATCGTGGGCACGGGTGCGTGGAGACGCTCCTTCCTCCAGAGTCTATGGCAGAAATGAGTCTCCCCATGGATATGATGATGGCAGGGGTGTGTGCTGAACAACAAAGCCGACAAAACACTCAGTTAGGACGCGTAAAACGTGCGGACAGGTCATTCATTTGGATAGGAAGATGCTTGTGCAGTCGTAAAGCGAAGTGAAGCGTTTGCAGACGCATGCTACGATATAATGATGCAAAGGCGATGTGTGCAGAAATGTTCAGGAGGTGTTCAGAAATGTTCAGTCTTTATGCAAAATATAATAGTGAAATTTCATTCAGATTCATAGTATCGAGAAACCTGTAACAAAGAGCAGAGCGTTTGGTGCGCACCTGAAAGGGTTAATGCTCGAAAGATGCTGAAGTAGGTTATTCGAGCTAGTCACCCTAAGCATGCATGAAGTTGTTAACGCAACCCTGTCATTGGTTACTAAATAGAATGAAAGATTTTTGACAGTTGAAATGAAGAGTCAATGTATGTGTGTGTGTGTGTGTGTGTGTGTACACTCTGGACGTCTTCTAGTCATCTGGATCAAGGGAAGAGTTTAGGATGTTGGTGACCTATTTAGTTGTAAGCGGGGCTAGTTGTCATAATTATTTTCTCAGGGTGGTTTAATTTTGAAATTCAGTTTTTGAATTGGCACATGTAGAAAGATACTTTACATTTATCGCATGCTGACTTATAATGATGCATGTTGTAACAGTACACACACGGAGAAAAGGGGTGTCAAAATTGTATCTTTAGGGGTACAACAGCTTGTCGCTGCAGCAGTACCCTTAAAAGGACATCTTTGTACGTATTTGTACTTTAAGGTACTAATATGCACCTTTTAGAAGTAAAAAAGATGTTCTTTTAAGGATACTGCCCCAGCGAGAAGCGGTTGTACCCCTAAAGGTACAGTTTTGACCCATTTTCTCTGTGTGTATGGGGTAAGTTGTCACTGTGAGAAACCTACCATTGAATAGCACATTACAGATTGGCCTAATAGAAAAGCCTTGTTAGTTCAAACAGTTGGTTAAAATCTCCTTTCTAGGTGTGTCAAAACCATTGCTAGAGAAAAGAAGCAAAGAAGCCTAAGATGATAATGATGAGAAAAAAAAAATGAATGACAACATTCCAGAGTTAGTTTGTAGCAGGGTAAGAACTGGAGCGAAAATGCATTTTTACATCCGTATTACATTTTCTCCGGTCTTCATGTAGATCTTTGCAGATGTGCCCCCGACATTGTTTCTCTTGCCCACGTACATATCCAAATTTAGATCCATACATCGACGGATAGGACCTTGTGGATCATGTTAAGTAGGCTGAAAATTATAGATACTCCCAGAAGAGGTGGAGCCCGTCAGAGCCTTTGTAACTGTCTAGCTCTGTGCCACTATGGCATTACAGATTCATAAGCTGCAGTTTGTATACCAGTGGTTCTCAAGTGGTGGGTTGCGACACAAAAATGGGTCACCAATCTGTTCTGATAGGGTCGCTGAGAACAGAGAAAAAACAAGGCCAAATGCTCGATTTTCAATGGGAAAACCCTTTATTCGTTGTTGTTGAAGACACTATTTGGCACTTCATGTTCATGCATTTACAAAATTGTCCATTACTATTCTGCCTGTGTCATGGTAATGTAGTAGTTGTATATTGTTGAAAGCATGCAGTTCATGATAATATTAATACATCTTTATTTACGTTTCTGCAATAATCTGTTCTATTGTGTCACCACTTGATTTCCATTGTAAAATCTGGGTCCTGAACTGCTGTAGCATAGACATGCTTGCCTTTTGAACCTTATGTTTGATAGATTTGACAACCACTAACTGATATATGTAAATCAGTCAGTAGCACTGTAATCTTGAAGAAGAAACTGAAAAATGCTTTGTTTTTGGATTGGATGGTGTTGAGTCTTGAGTCATCGATGCATCATAGAGCCAGCTGTCTACTTCCAGCACAGCTGCAGCAGACCACATTTATACCGTCAGGATTGCTTTGAAACATCTTCAGCATCTTCTGCTGGAGTCCTTTAAATGATCAAAGCTTCAGTTGCAATTAGGTCTCATCTGTTACCCGGATAAATGCCCAGGAATAGCTGTAGATGTGCTCGTTTTCAAACAAGCACAAACTAATGCAGTAATGAGGAACCACGTAAAGAAGTAAAGGTTTAAAAAGGCTTAAATAAGATGCTTATTATGTTATTATGATCTCTGTTACTATCATTTGGGCTGACTTAACTGTGTGACATTAGAAGTACGTCAACCGTGTATTGATTAGAGATATATTTGTGAGGCCAACATTTAGCACTAGCAGGACACATTTACGTTTTTACCATGTGAAAGTAACAAAGAAATATAGAGTTTGATGGATATCAGAGCAGGACATTCCACAAAAGTTGTTTTGCACCGATGTCAGATGCATTTTTTGCTGAATAATCTGATTAGTGTTGCTGGTTGTTCTAAAACTATTAAAATGTTTTTCGGTAATTGAAATAAAGCGAGTAGTAAAAAAAATAAAAAATTTAATTTAAATGAGACATATTGCATTGTTTTCTATCTGAAATAAGTTTGAAATAAGATTGAGTACTAAAGTTACTAAAACTGAATTTAAAATAAATGAAAGCTATATAAATATTCTTAAAAAGTAATCAAATATATAGCTGCAAGCAGCAATTAAGGGGCAAAGCACCTCCACAGAGGCAGAATGAGGAGCTAAAAATCGACTGCAAAAATTAGGAAATTTTTTTTGAGAAGATTTTAAGCAAAATGGCAAATACAGTCACTTGTAATGTGATATATTCGCTTATTACTTATGACCAATAGGTGGCGCTGACACCAAATTGATCTGGTGTGGTCAGTGTTGGTTGTCAATTACCGACATAAAGTTTGGTGTCAATATGTCAAATCTTCCCAGAGATACAGCCTCAGATGCAGTTTGGCATCAAATTTGTTAATATGTTAGACTAAACGCTTCATCTATTAACATGAAATGTATAAAATTTTGCTGGCAGGGTCTGAAGATGATCTGACTCGAATTTGGTGAAAATCAGACAAATTGTCTAGGAGGAATTAGAAAGTATGTTTTTAATGAAAATCTAAATGGAAGACAGGAAGTTTGGCCGAATATGGCAAAATTGGTATACAGTATATGTTCTCGGCATGACCCAAGTAATATATTAAGATTTCATTACAATACAATAGGCAAAACTAATAGAAAACTTTTAGCATTTTTAAATGTCAAAATATGACCGCAAGTTGGTGCTGCCTCGAAACTTTCTGACATGGGAAACCGTTGGATACCATTCGACTCTGCATGCTTCATCGAATCTAAAGAGACCCTCATGATTTTTGGTCCAACTTTTTAAATGTTATAAGCACAAAAATGGTTCAGAAGTTATTAGCATAAACATGAGTGCAAATTTGGACAGTTGGTGGCGCTAGAAGGATTGAGTTAGAGACTCCAAAATTGCTGGGGTTAATGTTCAGACTGTCCTCTATTTGTGTGCCAAATTTCACAACTTTTTACCATATGATTCTATGGGCTGCCATAAACTCGAGAGCGGAAGAATAAGAAGAACACTAACAGATACAATAGCTGAGTCTCATTTCGAAGGCTGCATTCTCCAGAGTTTGCGGTTGTTGACTGCATACGTCATAAAGGATGTCTTATTTCAGAACAGTAACTATTATAAAATTGACCGCTATTCCTAGTAAATTTCCTGGAAATTTCTTAATGACTTTTGAGTATAGAGGTCAGTTTACTGAAATAAAGCAAGCTCAATGATATGCCACCGACAAATGCGACCTTCCAAAATTAGAATGAAGACTGAAAATATAAAAACAAAAGCTAATTCAAAATATTAATAAATACCTTAGTAGACACAGTATATAAATAATTCTAATAACGCCAAATCTGATCTTCTGGTTTGTGTCCAGAAGTACACACGGATACATTTGCAGTAAACTGTGTCTGTTTTAACTGAATTACATGCTTTTCTACAGCAGTTTCTCGGCAGACATTCTTTCAGTTTCAGTTGTTCTTCGGCCTAATGTTTCTCATCCTTCAGCTGTCAGTGGTGTGTTTATCATCTTGAAAGATGGTGATGTAAACAGTGTTTCCTCAGCTTGTTATTTGCTTGCTCGTCCTGCTGCTTAATAAGTTAATTGTTATATTGAGACAACAAACTGAAGTATGTCTGCTGGGGAGCTAGTTTCTTTCTAAATCAACATGCAGTAGCATGCAAACAATTTTTCAATTAAGAGTGTCAAAGCAATTTCTTGACATTTAATTACCCCCTTAATTGTGTCAAACAAAAAACATGCAAACACCAGCTAGAATAATTGTAGTAGAATAATTTGTATTGTTATTCAGCAGAGGCCAATACTTATTGTGTGCAATTGGTATAGATCACCCAAAAATTTAAATTCCATTATTTACTCACCTTAAAGGTGCTGTATGTAAGTTTTTGACTGTTCTAAAAAATTTAAATTGTCAATTGCATTGTCAATTGCGCTCGTTCCTGTTGCGTGTGCTTAAAATGGCAACCCACGTGAGCGTCGAGTCTGAGGAGGAGGGGGTGGGGCAAACAATATTTTGAATTTGGACTGCAGTACCCATTTTAACCACTAGCTGTCATTCTTACATACAGCACCTTTAATGCTGTTCTAAAGTGTGTATTCAAATATACATGATAATTATACACAGTACACACATATATTATGTAAACACAAATTTTTATTTTGGATGCGATTAATCGCATTTAATCGTTTGACAGCCCTGATATATATTATGTATTATGTTCCCCAATATAAAGAAAAGCCGCGTTTCCACCATAAGAACTTTCCCCAGGAACTAGGGACTTTTGGGTGGCACTCTGTGTGTTTCGACTGCAGGAACCGGGGTCTAAATGAAGTTCCGGGTAAAAATTTCCCCCCTCAAAACCCTGCTCACGAGGTAGTACTTTTTCAAAGTTCAGCTTTCGGGGGTGGGACTTGGGCGCTGAACATGCTGATCGGTTGAGCTCACCCAGCATTTAATTTCAACCTAAAAGTCAGTTGCGGTGCATGCAGTAAGATTTGTTTGCTATTCGAATCAACAATTTATTAATTTAAATTAATAAACATTTATCCAAAGCTACTTACATCTGAGGAATACTGGGAACAATCCATCATGAAGAGGCGAGAAATCACAAAAAGTGCCTGAAATACTACGTTTTGGACATTACCCAGAGCAGCACAAGCTAGAATAGGGAGGAAATAGAGATGAGGTTAAGTGCTTGCGGAAGAGCTGTCTTCCGGATGAAGGTCTTTCCACCAGCAGGGAACGTTGAATGAAAATGTTCTGGAAAGGGATTTAATGCCTCTCTGTGATCTTCTCCTTCTCTGCCTCCTTAGCTGAGCGAAGGGTTCTGGTGGGGGTGTAGACTCGTTGGAGTGAGTCGAAGTATGCGGGTGCTGAGTTTGTGATGGATCTGTAAGCAAGCGTCAATGCCTTGAACTTGATGCAAGCAGCGAGTGGTAGCCAGTGCAGAGAGATGAAGAGAGGTGTGACCTGAAGACAAGACATGCCGCTGCGTTCTGGATCATTTGAAGCGTTTTGATCGCGCATGATGGAAGTCCAGCCAGAAGCGCATTGCAGTTGTCAAGCCTAGAAATTACCAGGGCTTGGACGAGAAGCTGCGTTGCATGCTCTGTTAGGAATGGTCTGATCTTTCTGATGTTGTGCAGCGCAAACCTGCATGAACAATGAAATTTAAAACAATACGACCGATGGACCGCGACGAGGTTCAGGCTATATTAAGTGTATTTGCGGAAGACGAAATCCAGTGGAAAGTCGCGCGCAGTCCTACGTCACCGGACTAATCTTCATGGTATTTTAGACCGCGATGGAAATGCAGACAGCAGCAGGTCTGGGGGAAAAATGTCCCGGGTAATTTCGGTGGAAACGGGGTTAAAGTCCTACAGTTTTGGAACAACATAAGGGTGAGTAAATGACCATTAGGGACAGTATTTTCATTTGGTGTACTGTCTCTTTAAATCATGTAATGCCTAATCAAAAGCACTGAAAGAATCCTCATGGAACCAGAATCATCAAGTGGATTCAAATCAAGAATGATTAAATTCCTCACGATTCCCATCCCGAGTCACAGCCGATCACGTAGTTAAGAACTCTCCGGCTTGGCTCAGTGGAAGACATGTTATTAATCTGATGGCTGACAGGTGAAGACGGACCGCAGTAATCTGTGATGTGATGTGAGGTACTGTGCTGTGCTGCGATCACACCTGTTAGCACAATAGCAGAGGCTCAGACAGACTGAGAACAAGACACTTCAATAAAACGGCCTCTTTAACTGATTGAGCCTCTCACTGGGGATGATTTGGGTTCAGCATCAGCTATGTGTTGCTTCACACATATTGAGATCCGTCCCTGTGATGTAATTTCATTTTGTGAGAAGTTTATTTAATTCCAGAGGTTGACTCATGGTCTGCACGCATAGGCTTAAGCATTTGAACTCTCATCTTACAGACCCGGTTAATTATAGAAATGACTGTGGAGTTGGTGTGCTGAACCTTTGTTTGAAATGAGGTAAACAGCTCTTTATATTTTTGCATTATGATTGGTGGCATTAAATTCAATTCCTCATTTCAAATAATAGGTGATTCAGTTACATCCGTGGTCTGAAGACCATTACATTTGAAAAGGTGTCAGAATCATGGCAGTTATTCGTGACAAAAAGTAATAATATTCTCTGGCTGTGAGCTATCAAATAGAGTATAGTGTCACATAGACAGATATTAGACCATTAGAAGAAGTCGATCCACTTTGCAGTTTATCCTTGTCAACAACAACAGCCCACTTATAAAGGAAGGGAAATCTGTAGAGTAAATGAACACAGTTCATTTATTTATTGTGTTATTTAGGGGTGAGGAGGTTATCAGAAATAGTTGATATTTAGACTGGGTAAACCCAGCCTGATCTGTCGGCGATTTGATTTCGCCCTGCAACTGGTACATTTCTACTGCTTCTGTTACACATTTTCGCGGGAACCAATCACAGACTGGCTTATCCACCTGGCGCGCTATTGGCGGGTTTGACACAATGACGGATAGAGAAGCGATGGGTCGTTGCCGTTCACACCTCACGTTTTTAACTGACATGTAATCAACCAATCACAGTTCGTTTTGTTCCGCCTCATGTTTAGGGGCGTGAAATGTGAAATCGATGTCCCTGCAATAACAGACCGGTGTGCATCTATCACTCTAAAAAAATGGTGCTATATGGCACTAAAAGTTGTTGTTGGCTCGTAATCATAAGGGAAGCCTTTTTGGTGCTATATAGCACCATATCTTAACAGGTTCTGTATATGGTAGCGGTGCTATATAGCACCTCAGTCATCCCAAAGAACTGGTGAAGAACCGCTGAAGAACCACTGAAGCACCAAGATTTGGTGCTATATAGCACTAAAAGTGTTTCTTTGGTTCGTAATCATAGGGGAACCCCTTTAATTGCTGTATAGCACCAAATCTTGGTGCTTCAGTGGTTTTCCAGCGGTTCTTCACCATTTGTTAAATTTTTTTTGAGTGATAAACAATTCATTCATGAATGTTGTTCAAGTTTACTGCAACAATGGAGCCGCGAACTTCACATCATTTTTAAAATCCAGTGTTTAGTTGATCCTGGTACAACTGGATCCTGGATCCAGTTGTAAACACGATGGTGTTCTTCTTCCATGAGGGAGTTTGAAGTCGCGGCATTTGTTTCTACGTGAAACGTTAAAGAACGCAACACATGCGTCTCCCGGACCTCCTGTAGAATTCAACCAATCAGATGACGACTTCGAAGCTCCTGAAGTGTTTCCAGACAAGTGTGCCATATGCATCAGACGCTCAGCCAATGGTCCGTGGGCGTGGCGTCTGAGGCTGAGACTAGGGTAATGTTAACTTTTGGGTTGACCTACAAAAATAAACCATCACTGCAGAGCTCTATTATGCAATATTAAAATATGCATGTCTAAAGTGTTAAAGCATCATAAGGTTTTCTTAAAGGGGTGGTAAACCACGATTTCAATTTTCTAACTTTAGCTAGTGTGTAATGTTGCTGTTTGAGCATAAACAAGATCTGCAAAGTTACAACGTTCAAAGTTTAAAGCAAAGGGAGATATTTGCTTTTAAAGAAATCAATTTCTAAGGACTACAGCAAACGGCCGCTAGGGACTACTACACATTCCTCCAGGGTTGCTGACATCACCAGCCCCAATATTTACATAAACCCCTCCTCCGAGAATATGAAATAAGGGGGGGGTGAGGCCATTTTGTATCGCCGCGGGGAATAGTTGTTATGGTAGGCTAGTTAGTAGGCTGGAGTGTTGTTGCCAATGCCGACGAAATGCTGTTATTTTCATCCGGATTGCAGGTCCACTTTGTTCAGCCTTCCTAGGGACGGGGGTGCGTTGCAGTGCGTTTAACATACAACGTTATATGCATGCGTGTATGAGACAGAGGGGAACACGGTCGCATTTGCAGCAGATATATGCTGCCCATCATAAATCAAAGCATGAGACAGACAGGGGTCGGAGGAGAAGACCGGAAAATGTGACATAATGGACAATATTCGTCTGTATTTGCAATACACAAGCCGCGGTTCAGCTGCACGAGACAAACACTGCCAGGAGACGGGCGCGCGCGGCTCCCGCTGCACAATTCACAGAGGAACGCTTCCACAATCTTCACGAGTTCAATGCAGGATTCTTACAACGGCTTGTCCTGAAAGATGGATTTAAAAACAGAAGCTGTTTACGGGCCACAACCTGTTAGTGTGATTTATTTTTCATCGATGTGTTTTCCTGTAATAGTTCGTATTGTTAATTGTACGTTGTAGCAAGGAAGTAAACCGATGACAACGCTCATTTGGCTCTGCAAACCCGTTTGTTAAATGCTCATTCATACTTAACGTTATCCGACAAACACCTAACGTTACAAACTTTTTAAAATCTCAACAGCGAACTTGGCATTAGTGTAAATTATTATTTGATTAGAGCTTTTATGTATTGTTTATCTACAGGCATGCTAAACATTGTTCTGTGTTTGATTTGAATACTATAGTAAAGCCAATGTTTAGTGTTCGTTCTTGCGACAGATATTTGGCTATAATCGTTCTAAAAATACAAAAGTAACAGTGCCATTCAGTAGCGATCACTATAGATCCGCAGTCTTTACTCTTGAGGACTGAACAGGTTCTGCTTGATCATCTTCACTAAAATGGTCTGGGTCTGATTCGGGCTCAAATTGGTATGGTTTTATTGATGCCATTGTACTACCCAAAGCACAGGCTACCGGTAAAGGTAAGGGGCGTGACGTTTCCGACAAACGTGCACTAGGCGGTTAGCGAATCACAACGCACTGGGCCAGCTAACCAATCTGAGCCCATTGTATATTTTTGAGGGACTGGCTTCATACAACCCGGAAACCATCAGACCGTTTTTACAAGGAGGGACAGAGCAGTGTAGAATAAAGGATAAAATATATGAAAAATAATGCAATTTTTAAAAAACCAAGCATGAACATGTTACATTGCACCCCACAAACACAATCAAGCCTTCGAAAGAATGTGTTTTACCACCCCTTTAATGAATGACAACAAAGCCATAATGTATGAACTGCTGACTTTAATGATTGGTTCAAAACCACTGATTCATTCACGAATTAAACACTATTAGTCTACTATAGTTTTGAGACTAATGCATCAGTGACTTCTTTTACAATACTGTGATGCTCATTCTTGTAAGCTTTCAGAAAACCTTTCTAAAAAAAAAATGTAAGTAAAAAGTTTAAGATTTATAGACCTTATGACAGGTGACAGACAGAATGATAGATAGACAGATAGATAGATAGATTTTAATTGTTTTATTTAATATCATAGTTTGTGTGCGCTCTATTAATCGTGGCAGCAGTTATTCATCAAATGATGATGAAATGATGGAGAAGAGTGTTATAACCTGGCATATATCCAGATAAGAAGCGTAGAGAAAAACATTTTAAATGGACGATTCAAAATCATTCCCCCATGCATCTTAAAAGCAGACAGAAAAGGAATGAGCAAGAAGATATATTAGTAGATAGTATACTGGTTTGTAACTTCCAAAGTAGTAAAGGTAGGGCTCCATAGAGTCTATGAGCTGTGTGCATTGGGGATTTCTTTATTTAGAGCATGTTGGGGCTGGGGGATCAGGCATGCCTGTGATTAGCCTTTGGATGAGCTCTATTTAGACAGCCAAAGCTCTCTTGTGGAACGACGCTGTAGTAAAATCCAGGACCCGGAGACAGCTGGAAGACAAGCTAACAAGCAGAATCGTCTTTGCATACAGTGCGTCTGAACTCGCCACACTTTTCCACATTGAGCTGAATGTTCAAAGCTGCAACTAAGCCTCAGCTCAGGATGTAAGCTAACTGTTCACGTCCAAAGTCAGACTGGTGCTTAAAGGACACCTAAAGGTGGACGCATTCGTGAAGCTAGAAGCAGTTTTGTTTCTATAGAGTCCAAGGCCCCAGGGGCCATTAGCTAAATCTGCTTGTGCTTTGCGTGCCTAATTGCATGCGATAAGAGGCTATTAGCGTTAATAATTTACCTAGAGCTCCCTCAGAAACAAACATCTGGCCCTGATGTACACTCATTTGTGCAGACCTTAACCTGACCCACACGTTCTCTGGTGTAAAAGCAGCATGTGGCCATTTGTAAATCCATTAATCAGTGCGAGCATCAACAGTGATGGCCCCTTAAAGACGAGACTCCAGATTTGAACACTTGTGCACACTGATTTAAATCAGGGCTGGATGGATGCCACAGGACATGCTGTTGTAACATGCATGTTCAGTTTTAGTTTCTTTTCCTAGTTCCTAGTTAGTTTCCCTGTTTTCTCAATTAATTTGTTAACCACGCACCTGTTCTGTTTCACTTTTGATTGCGTTCTCTGTGTATATGAGCCCTTAGTTTCCCTAGTCCTAGGCTGAATCCGAAATCGCCGCCTAAACCCTCATTCACTATTCCCTACGTTAGTCCACTAATACAGTTCACTTGACGGAGTGCGTGAAGTCGGACAGCCGCTGAGTGTACATCGGCTGTACTCCGGCATTTTGGGAGGATGAATCCGATATTTTTTTAAACCTGGTCCCAGAGTGGATAAATCTGAAAACGACACCCTTGCATATTCGTGTATACAGCCAACCCGTATATTTTGTGCAACAGTGATGTCATCACACCACGTCCAGCACGGGAAAGACTAGAAAGGAATACAACTACAGGCACTGGGTATGCGCACATCAGTATTGCGTAATTCAGTCCTTCATGAAGCTTTGAAGCGTTATGAATCAATGAGTCGATTCAGCGGTTTGGATTGCCAAAGTCACGTATTTCAGCAGTTTGACACGCGATCCGAATCATCAATCGACTCGCTGATTCATAGCATCATGATGCTGTGTTTTGAAATCGGTCATCACTATATAAGTCGTTATTTAGTCGTTATATCAAATGTCTGTTTTGTATAGCTACCTCTGTAAAACAGGAAATTATTTATTCATTTTTCAAGTTGTAGCATATTCCTTTTGTAAAGCTACAGAACTTGTTTGACTCAATGTTTTGTAAATTTGAGCTATGTGTTTATTAAGGTATTCAATAAAACTGTGATGTAGTGCTTTTTTTCTCTTTTTCATCAAACCGCAGTTTTTGCAAGTTCCCGCAATTTCATCGCATAAAATTGCATAAATATCCCGCATTTTTCATCGCATTTTTTAAGAAAACATGCCGCATAATCAAGGATTTTTGCCTGCAACAATCACAAAAAAAAGCTGCATTTTTCTGGAAGGACTGGTAATTTAATGACTGTATTTGCTAGGGATGCAACAATACAGTTAGTCCACGGTTCAATACATACCTCGGTTTTTATAACCACGGTTTTCGGTTCGGTTCGGTTCTGATGGCTTGTCACATCAGTTTTTTGCTATTCTATTCTTAGGCAACAGGAACAGCAAGAGGTTAAGGAGAAAAAAAATATATATTTTTTTGCAATACTCTTTCTTTATTTTACTTAAAGGTCACGTTCTTCGTGTTTTTTTGAAGCTTTGATTGTGTTTACAGTGTGCAATATAACGTGTTCATGTTTCGCGTGTAAAAAAACAGTATTTTTCACACAATTTACTTATCTGTGTACCGCTGTTTTCACTGTCCTAAAAACAGCTGATGAGTTCCTTGTTCAATGAAGTCCCTCCTTCAGAAATACGTAACGAGTTCTGATTGTGCCAGCGGTTCCCGTGTTGTGATTTGACCGCAGCTTAGAGCACGTAACTTGCACGGAAAGGTCACGCCTCTTAACGGGAGATGTATGCGCTCAATGATCCACTTCCCCTGGGAAAGCCAAACAAAGGTGATTTGACTCCGGGATGAAAATAACAGCGTCTCGACGACATGGCGGCAAACACACTGAAACGCAACACTTCCTCTTCTCCACGTGGGACAGCAACAAGACCACGCCCTCTTTTTCGCGTTTTCTTGTAGGCGGAGGTTAGTCTGTTCTACTGTTCTACTGACGTAATTAAAGAAGGAAGTACCAGGATGTAGTTCAAGCCAGCCGTTCGCTGTAGGCTTTGAAAGGGAACTTCTGTTAAATAAAATATCTCGCTTGGCATTGAACTTTGAGCTTTATAATTTTACAGGTATTATTTATGCTCTAACAGCAACATTACACACTAACTAAAATTTGAACAGTGGGATCACGAAGAACGGGACCTTTAAAAGACTTGAAAACCCTTACTTAAACGTAAAACTTTACTTAAAAAAACACCCTTGTACACATTCCTAGTGTATTGTATAATATAAAATAAATATATATAAAGATTTACACTGGCAGCTCAGAGCTGTACAGCAGCATTTAAGTATGAGATTGAATGAATAAATGTAAAATAAAACACTACATAGACTTCACTATAAAATATACATTGATTCTTATTAAAGCTACTGTATTACAGTTCTTCAGTCAAGAGCAGTGAGTCATTTTCTCTTTTGTTGTTTTATCAACCACTAAAGGAACAGTTCACTCAAAAATGAAAATACTGTCATCTATTATTCGCGCTCAAGTTGTTTTAAACCTTAATAAAGTAATTTCTTCTGTTGGACATCAAATATATTTTGAAGAATGTTGGAAACCAAACAATTGCTGGTCCCCATTGTATGAAATAACAATATGGATGTCAATGGCTACCATCAACTGTCTGTGTTCAACAGAAGAAATGAATACAGGTTTGGAGTGAGTAAATAATGACATCATTTTAGAGTGAACTGTCCCTTTAAGGACAAGCGGCAGCGTGTTCATTAGGCTGCCCTGCTGTCAATTTAAGACTTGCACGCATCTAATACAGACACACGCCGATTTACTTTCACTTTAGACATAACCAACTGTGTTTATGTTAACCTTGTGTGTATTTGACAGTATTTGCGCAGTTAGACTACTTAGTCCAGTAATCACTTGTTTGACAGGCTTTTAGTGCGCGCGCTCGGAGTAGTACGGAGCCTGGTGCTCTACGCGCAAGGCTTTAAAACGCATGCAAATAATGATCTTTCTTGATTGTGAATATCTATAGTGTTCTGTGAGTATAACTCTACCACTAATGTGATGTGAATGTATGTCGCGTTGTTCAGTATATTGGGATGGAGGCAAATGATTGAATGTGTAGAAAAATAATTAAAAATGCAAAACCGAAAAAAACGCAATTCACAAGCGCGTATTGAACCGTGAATGCCGTACCGAACAGTTCAATATTATATTGAGAATTGTGGCATCCCTAGTATATGCATTATTGTATGGGTAGGTTTAGGGTTGGGGTAGGTATAGGTGCTAATAAAACACAATCTGGTAAGTAGCTAATTTATTTGTTATTTTATTGTGAGAATTTGTCTCACTTCTGCCATTGCTGTACCCCTTTTAGCCACAACTCTTCTTCTCTGTTTTTATTGTATTTCTGTGGCAGAATTACAGCGCCACATACTGGCCTGGCATGTTTACTACATCGTTTTGAGTCGGTTTTAGTGCTCTTGTGTGTCCGCGGATATTTCTTGAAACAAGGGGGAAAAAAAGATTGGATAGGGAAAGCTCTGGTTTCGTGTGGAAGAGGTCTAAATAGGGAGCAAACAAGGCAATAAATGAGGGAGGACAGGTGGGGCAAATTAACCAATTATCAGGTAACAAGAGGGGAGTGGTCAAGACAATAGACCCTTTTCAAAGACTGTGATGATGCGTTTTAACGGTAATCAATATCGTAAATCCTGCAACGTTTTTTGTATTTTCATTTAAAAAAATATATATGTACATTTATTACACTAATACTTTGTATTTTATTATTTTTGCATCAAATTACAAAAAAAGTTACTTCTGTGAGGGCATTTGTAATAGTGTCTATGGAAGTGATGATAAAAATCAACATATTTCTCTCTTTTGACTGCCGTTATCAATCTCTGTCTATTTTTTCCCTCTTTTTGAAAGTTGTGAAATCACTATCGTAGCGTTTTTCGTTTGCTGTTTGAGCAAATGGGCACACAAAATATTGAATGTATTCTCTCATTTACAGCTATAATATTTAACCCAACTATGACGACTTCCGCTCTGAGAAACCCGGAAATGTGAAAAGGGTCTATAGACATGAGAGCACATGGCACCAAGAAACACATAACAAGCCATGTGTTCACACAAAACATGACAATATAGCAGTGTCAGGGCTCTGTCACAAACCCAAGAGCAAAACTAGACCAAAGTGACAGAACCCTGACACGATGTCCCTGCAATTACATACCGGCATGCATCTACAAATTATTCATTCATGACTGTTGTTCAAGTTTACTGCAACAATGGAGCAGCGAACTTCACATCATTTTGAAAAACCAGCCTTTATTTGATCCTGGTAAGCGCTCATTGTCACAGTTGTAAACTGTGTCGCGGCATTTGTTTCTAGCCAGACCATTAAAGAATGCGACACACATGTCTCCCGGACAACCTGTAGAATTCAACCAATCAGATGACGACTTCAAAACTCCTCAAGTGTTTCCAGTTAATTGTGCCATATGCATCAGACGTTCAGCCAACGTTACGTCTGGGGCTGAGACCACCCTAGTCCATTTGTCCGTTATCGCCTATGTTGAATGTGGTTGTGTTTTAGTTTATCTCCTGCGATCCCCTGAGTTTTCTGTGTGGATTATAATAAAGACTGCTTTTGTTTCTACCTTATAAAATTCATATAAAATGCATACACTTCACAGCTGAGTGTACATAGTGCACATTACACAGTGTATAAGTGCATAGTGTGTAGTGCGTCATTTGTTAACTTGCTGAAACTGAGTTTTTGTAAACACTGGTTGAATGACATGAATATTAAAATACTTAATATAATTAGTTTTTCAAATATTTTAAGTCTGATTTTTATCGTTTTTAAAAAAATATTATTTTATTTTACCCAGCCCGAATGTTACAATACAATATTGTTTGTTATTATCATTATTATTAATAGTAAAAAATATATAACAAATATCCAATGTCATAGCTGCAAGGAACATCAAGTGACCATTTCTTATGCTGATCTCTGTTTACAAAGCCGACTCTGTGCCAGACCAGGTCATAAATCATTTGTGGCGCTTTGATGGCTCAGCGAAGGGAAGAGGAAGTGCATGATGAGTGCTGGTTAGACACACAGGAAGCACACAGGGACACTTATCAAAATGATACATGTGTCTGTTAGTTTCGTCTTCACATGAGGTTGAGCATTGACTTGAGTTTGCTGGAGAGAAGTGACCCTCATGTCAGGAAGATGCCCAGGGTCTTTATGCATCAGACTGTCTAGACGTGTTTACATGCAATGAGGAGAACTGCTTTCCCAGGTGAGCGACGTGTGGGACTATTAATTTTTCCCAGGATGCCAGGAGTGTGCTTTCATATATTAATAGCAGTTTTCCACTTGGGTTATTTGCAGAAGGCAAGTGAATCATTTGATGAAATAGTCTGCTGCTGCTCTATAAATATGTCAGATATGACATTTCCTGCTGTGTGTATGCTGATGGCAGAGAGAGAGAGAGATAAAGAAGGATGAAGACTCCAAAACATTGTTATGCTCCTAAAGAGCTGCAACCAAACACTGCCCGGCCAATTTTTTTGATTTTGTGTAATTTCCAGTCAAGCTGCAATTTTGTCAAATGATCCAAGAACAGTGAAGATAATATTATTTAATTGTCTGTATATACACTGCCCGGCCAAAAAAAAAGTACCTGTTTGGATTTAAAAAGGCAAATGCTTAAGAATCTATGATTTACTCATTATTGCAGTGATTATTATGTTTCTAGCATGTTATTGTCACCATTATGGTCTGTTTGCTTCATTATCATGGACTTTTAGTTTGTTTTTGATTGAAATTGAATCAAGTGGAATGATATATCCTCGCTCCCTTTAGCGTCACTTCAAATCGTCGTCAATTAACTGCTGGATTTAGTTTGTACGTCGGGATTCTTGACTACATTACACTCTAAAAAAAAAAGGTTCTATATGGCACCAAAAATGGTTCTTCGTCGTAATCATAGAGGAACCACTTTTGGTGCTATATAGCACCAACATTAACATGTTCTGTATATGGTAGCGGTGCTATATAGCACCTTAGTTAGCGGTGCTATATAGCACCTTAGTCAAAGAACCGGTGAAGAACCTCTGAAGAACCACTGAAGCACCAAAATTGGTGCTATATAGCACTTAAAAAGGTTCCCCTATGATTACGAGCCAAAAACCATTTTTGGTGCCATATAGAACCTTTTTTTTTAGAGTGTAGAGATAACTATTTATATGGTAATAGTTTCAACCTCCACAAAATACCACATTTGTCCGTATTTTATTTAATATTACCAGTTATTATTAACAACACATTTTTCCCAGTTATAAACTGCTTTTTATTTGTTGTATAGTACACTCTAAAAAAAAAGGTTCTATATGGCACCAAAAATGGTTCTTGGCTCGTAATCATAGGGGAACCTTTTTTAGTGCTATATAGCATCAATTTTGGTGCTTCAGTGGTTCTTCAGAGGTTCTTCACCGGTTCTTTGACTAAGGTGCTATATAGCGCCGCTACCATATACATAACATGTTAAGATATGGTGCTATATAGCACCAAAAGTGGTTCCTCTATGATTACGACGAAGAACAATTTTTGGTGCCATGTAGAACCTTTTTTTATAGAGTGTATTACAGTTTGTTTCTTTCATTTTCTTGTGCTTTGATATAATTCTGCAACTGTCAGTTGTTGTTTTTTGACATACATTTGTGTCTTGTACATGTAAACATAATAATAATAATAATGAATAAACTGTGGCAAGATGTGAAGGGGGAGGAGAATTAATATGTGCGTCACGTTTAGTCAATATAACACTTCCGCAAAGGATACACCTGTGTATCCTTGCTCATGACTCCTCAGGAAGCCTTCTCACTCCTCGATCCTCACCTCATTGACAGACACTTTTGGACATTGGTTCGGCAATCGCACACCGAAAACCGGACTTTAAATTCATCAGTGACAACCCGCTGTTTACAAACACGGCAGCGGAGCCCTTTGTGTGGGCGGCCCGACCGCGCAAACGCAGCCGGAGAAGAGGAAGCAGAGCCGGCGTGCTCATCAGAGTAAGACGCCGCGCAAACCGACCCCCGCTTCCCAGTATTTTACTGGCTAATGTTCAGTCTCTGGAAAACAAACTCTGCGAGCTGAGAGCACGGATCTCTTTCCAACGAGAGACGAGGGACTGCTGCATTATCTGCCTTACAGAAACTTGGATGTCTGCTGAGATTCCAGATTCGGCCATCGAAACCACGGGGTTCTCCGTGCATCGAATGGACAGAGAAAAAGATCTCTCAGGGAAAAGCAAAGGCGGGGGTGTATGTTTTATGATCAACAGATCGTGGTGTGATCAGAGGAACGTACATTCTATCAAGTCTTTCTGTTCTCCTGATCTGGAATTTCTCATGGTTCTATGTCGACCATTCTGGCTACCGAGGGAATTCACAGCGGTCATCATCACAGCTGTGTATATTCCCCCACAAGCCGACACAGACCGGGCACTAAAGGAACTGTATAGGACAGTGAGTGAGCAGGAAACCGCGCATCCTGAGGCTGCGTTTATTGTGACTGGGGACTTTAACAAAGCCAACTTCAAGCGCATTGCACCTAAATACCACCAACATGTTAACTTCAACACGCGAGGGAACTGTGTCTTAGATCACTGCTACTCTCCCTTCCGGGATGGTTACAAGTCCCTCCCGCGCCCACCATTTGGCAAATCGGATCACAAATCGGTCCATTCTCCTTCTGCCCGCATACAGGCAGAGACTGAAACAGGAAGCACCCGCCCTCAGAACCATCCAGTGCTGGTCGGACCAATCGGACTCTATGCTACAAGACTGTTTTGATCACGCGGACTGGGAGATGTTCCGGTCGGCCTCTGATGACGACATCGAGGTCTACGCTGATAGCGTAACGTGTTTCATCAGGAAGTGCGTAGAAGACGTTATTCCGACCAAAACAATTCGGCTGTACCCAAACCAGAAGCCGTGGCTAAATGGGGATGTTCGCGCGGCACTCAATGCGCGGACCTCCACTTTTAACTCCGGTAATGCGGAGGAGCATAAACAAGCAAGTTATGCCCTCCGGAAAACCATCAGAGCAGCAAAACGCCAGTACAAGGACAAGATTGAAGGACAGTTCAACACCACCGACTCCAGAAGCATGTGGCGGGGAATTAACACCATCACGGACTATAAAGGGAACACAAACTCCACCGTGAACACCGCTGCCTCTCTCCCGGACGAGCTCAACACCTTTTATGCTCGCATTGAGGGAACTAACACCGCCCTCGCGGAGAGAGAGCTCGTGGCTGAAGATGCAGAGGTTAGTTCACTCTCTGCAACTGTAGCGGATGTAACCCGATCCTTCCGGCGGGTGAACATCCGTAAAGCCGCGGGTCCAGACGGCATTCCGGGCCGCGTCATCAGAGCGTGCGCGAACCAACTGGCTGGAGTTTTCACGGACATTTTTAACCTGTCCCTCTCCCTGTCTGTGGTCCCCACATGCTTCAAAACGTCCACCATTGTGCCTGTACCTAAGCAATCAAAAACCACCTGCTTAAACGACTGCCGTCCTGTTGCTCTGACCCCCATCATCAGCAAATGCTTTGAGAGACTAATCAGAAACCACATCTGCTCTGTTCTCCCCCCCTCACTGGACCCACTGCAGTTTGCATACCGCACAATCCGCTCCACTGATGATGCCATTTCATCCACTATACACACTGCTCTCTCCCACCTGGAAAAGAGGAACACATATGTGAGAATGCTGTTTGTAGACTACAGCTCAGCATTCAACACCATTGTGCCCTCCATACTTGACATGAAACTCCGGGCTCTAGGCTTAAACAGCTTGTTATGCAGCTGGATCCTGGACTTCCTGTCAAACAGACACCAGGTGGTCAGAATGGGCAGTAACATCTCCTCATCACTGACTCTCAACACTGGAGCCCCTCAGGGCTGTGTTCTCAGCCCACTCCTGTACTCCTTGTACACACATGACTGTGTGGCAACCCACAGCTCCAACACCATCATCAAGTTTGCTGACGATACGACGGTGGTAGGTCTCATCACTGACAATGATGAAACGGCCTACAGAGAGGAGGTGCACACTCTGACACGGTGGTGTCAGGAGCACAACCTCTCCCTCAACGTCAGCAAGACCAAGGAGCTGGTGGTCGACTTCAGAAGGAATGAGAGAGAACACCGCCCCATCACCATCGATGGAGCACCGGTGGAGAGAGTCAGCAGCTTCAAGTTCCTCGGTGTCCACATCACAGAGGAACTCTCATGGTCCGTCCACACCGAGGCCGTTGTGAAGAAGGCTCATCAGCGCCTTTTCTTCCTGCGACGGCTGAGGAGGTTTGGAATGAACCGCCACATCCTCACACGCTTCTACAGCAGCACCATAGAGAGCCTGCTGACTGGCTGCATCACCATCTGGTACGGCAACAGTACCGCCCGCAGCCGCAAAGCCCTGCAAAGGGTAGTGCGCACGGCCAGCTGCATCATCGGAGGTGAGCTTCCCTCCCTCCAGGACATTTATGCCAGGCGGTGTGTGAAGAGAGCTCAGAGGATCATCAGAGACTCTAGCCACCCGAGCCATGGGCTTCTCTCACTGCTGCCATCAGGCAGACGGTACCGCAGCATCAGAACACGCACCAGCCGACTCCAGAACAGCTTCTTCCCACAAGCAATTAGACTACTTAACTCCTGATCCATCAGGATCATAACACACACTGGACAGAATATCACTCAGCACAACCCACTGTAGATACACACACATTATATACACATTTATTTATCATACAGCATCTATTGCACTTTGGATTTCAATTTGTAAATAATATTGTATACTGTACATTGTATATTATTATTATTATTATTATTATTATTATTATTATTATTATAGCGTAATGTATATTGTTTAGTGTATGTTTAGTGTATATTGTTTAAAGTATATGTATATTGTAAGTATGTGTATATTGTTTAAAGCTGTGAGAACTACACTCACATTGTGTAAATTATTTATTGTTTATTGTAGTGTATACTGTGCTGTGAGTAATTGTGGGCACATCAGATGTGTAATCTGATGTTGCTTTAAATGTTGTACATGTCATGTCATGACTACTATGTTGCTCGGAACTGCACCTAAGAATTTCACCTACTGTTGAACTTGTGCATATGGTTGAGTGACAATAAAGTGATTTGATTTGATTTGATTTGATGAGTGCCCACTACTGGAGGAACCTTTGCAATGGACTGAACTGGAACGTCCGAAGCCCTTGATCACTTCGAATCCACTATGGAGTTGATTTATTATAATTTTTTTTCCTTTACAAAATTGTTTAATGCAGCATTCTATATGTATATAGGTGTATTTGGGTTGTTTTAAATGTTTTTAAAAATAATAAAAATATCATAGAGTTGTTTGTGGTGGGGTAAATTAAATGCGATATGCGGTGACGTCACAATCGTGTTGCATTGTGGTGTATGAAGCTGCCTGAAGTGTACATATGAAGTAGACTCGCTCCCTCTGTCAAAATCGAGGGAGCAAGGGTCTGTCCATATAAACTTCCCTTGTCCACTTCACGAAGTGGAACGCACTTCAAAAGTGCTTAGGGAAGTTCGCAAGTGTGTGCCTAAAACTGGAGTGGAACACAGCAATTGTGTTCCTTTGTTCAGTTTTCCCACTCATCGTTATTAGTTCATATGTGTCAGCTGTGTTCTATTCATCATCCTCATTTGTGTTTGCTATTTAAGTTTGTCCCTCACACTCATTCTCTGTCTGATCACCATTATGTTAAGTTATGCTGTGTGTTTACCTGTCTGCCTGTTTTGGAGTACCTGAGATTAAACTATGTTTTGAACATTATTCATCTGTCTGTCTGTCTGTCTGCCTGTTTGCAAGCCAACCGTGACAGTTATATGTTTGGCAACAGTTTTTCTAACCCTAATTGTCAGAGTGTGTAGCTTTTCATTTCTAAAACAACCATTTAGGAAGACACATCATGGCAGGATGACAATGTTGAGATTCATCAGGCTCAAAATGTGAAAGAATGGTTGGGAGGGAGCATGAAAAATCATATTTCAAGCACAAATTGGCACCTCTTCAAGACCTTAACTTCATAGAAAGTCTATGGGATGTGCTGGGGGATACTTTACAGAGTGTTGGACTCTTGCATTGTCAATACAAGATCTTGACCAAAAATCCATGCGCCTCTTGATGGAAATAAATGTTATCTGCCAATACGAATCCAGCACTCTGTAAAGTCTCCTCCAGCACATCCACTTTCAATGAATTGGTTCTTCTTGCTCCCTCTCAACCATTCTTTCGCAATTTGAGCCTGTTGAATCTTATCATGGCCATAATCCAGGACAATAATATTGTGTCTTCCTACATGGTTGTTTAAAAAATTAAAAGCTACACGCTCCATCAGTTAGGGTTAGAAGAACTGTTGCCAAACATATAACATAATAGAAACATAATAATCATTACAATAATGATTAAATCATAGACTCTTAAGTCTCCTGCTTCTCAGATTTTTCTCTTGAGAAAAAGACTCCAGAAGGGAACCGGAAGCTACTAGAGGGTCTGTGCAAACTTCCAAAGGTGCTGCAAAATGACTTGGAATTCTTTAAAATAAGAAAAAAATTATTAAAATTATGTTAAAATCACTCAAGATCTAGGCCTACAACATAATTTTTCTGCAGCGCTGAGCTCTCACTCGGACACTTTCACTGCAGCGCAGAGGTCTGCGTGGATTGATTTTTCCATCCCACTACTGCGAGTTTCATTCCACACCCGCCCACTACTGCCGAATTCTACTTCGAGTAGGTACACTTGATCCATGTATACAGTGAATCTGTTCTCACACAATCCTGCTTAATTAAGGGTCCATAACTAGGGTCCTACATTTTATTTATTCATCACTATAAGTATGCACACACAGCTGTTTATGCTTTTGAATATAACATTTATTGTAGATACGTTTTTACGTTTTCTCAAACAAACTGTTTTTTTAAAAAAGTTTTATTTAGAATCCTCTTGAATCCTGTCATTAATTGTGATTAATTACTTGGGGTTGGAGAAAGGAGACAGTCTGGTAATGGAGTCCAAAAGCTTGAGAAGCACTAGAGTTTCAGAAGTGATCTCAACAAACAGTGCTCAGATTTCAAAGTCTGCAATTGAAGGTCAGATATCTCATTATGAGCTCAAGCATTTCTCATCAAATTCTTCCAAGACCAAATGATCTTAAGGATGCTATCCACATGTATTACTGTACATCAACAACTAGCTACGTTTACATGAACACATTTTGTTTAAATCTGACTTAAATCATTCAGATTGATGAATCCGAATATAGTGTTTACATGAACACTACATAAAGGGAATGAGTTATATCACAAGCTTCAAATCGAAATTGTTCTTTGGACGAATATACAGAGTTTCCTGCTGTTGCCACATACTAACATCATCCTACCATTGCTTATTTTCTTTGTTTTAAAAAACAGAGTTAATATTTACCTATTTAGGGTTCTAATTAGGAGACGACGAGCACATGAAGCTTTGTAAAGCCGTACAAACGCCCTTTCAAACTCCCAAAACAAATCGTCTGTGGATGAGAGTCTGAAGCAACGTTCTGCAGTCAAAAAATAACATTATACTATATATATATAATATAGTAATTGTCCCCTAAACATTCCCAGAATATCCTGAATGTTCCCTGAAGGTCTGCCAAATAACGTCCTCCAACCCTTAAAATAAATCCACATCATGACCATCTAGGAACGTTCTGGGAACGTTACCAGGTGATGTCCTTGACACCAGCTGGGACATTGAGAACGTTCTGGGAACATATTCCCAAGTCAAATATGTTTCCCTAATCATTCCATTCATTATGCCATTTCCACGTCATTGCACTTGGGCAGAACTTTTCACTTACGGTTTTCAATCTGATCAAGGGCTGCGTCCGAAATCTAAAAAGAATGCTGCCTTCGGAGGATATATTCCAGGGTAGGAGGGCATCAAGGCACAATGTTAGCTTCACTTCCTGTCTTTTGAGATGCCTTCATCTGATCGTTTTTTGAAGGCAGCATAGATGTGTCATTCGCTGCCTTTGATATCCCACAATCCTGTGACAGTTGAGCAAAAAAATAAAGATGGCATCTGAAAATTGTGGTTGGTGGTCAGTTTGTGTGTGAATGTATGATTTTGGCCAACGTTTTCCAATTTCTGATGTCATTTCTAGTTAGAAATTAATATTGTAGTAATTAAATATTTGTTTAGTTATCATCAAAGCTTTATCTATTTTGCAATAGGTCATTAAACCGCTACACTGCCTCAGAAGTCGAAATCAGTTTCGTGAGGTGCCATTGTGTGCAATCTCTGCCTTACAAGTCATTGCATGATAAGACAGCGAGACAATAAGTCAGATGCTTAAGTTTTCAGACACGGCCCAAGTGTACATGTCCTATCAAACAGATAAGAAAAGGTTAAAACCATCCCTACAATCCGAATTCAATTTTGGCCAATTCATTCCGATTGGCATGCTTACATGTGACTTTTGTTATTCCGTCTGTGCTACTAGTCCGATAACAAATGGATTATTAGGGTCCATGTAAATAATTTGTTTCTGTTTTGATTTTTACCAAGGAATTTTAGGAGGAACATTTGATACAGTATTTTTGCTTTTATTTCTTTTTCCAGTTAAAACATTGAAACATCCTTAAAACAAGTTAAATTTAACTGAGAACACGTGTACCAGTATAGGCTAAGACTTATCAGCTTTTATCTTTTATTGTATTTCAGAAAATATATTTTAAATTTTATAGATTTTTTATATCCCAATTTTGTGCAAAATTGTTTTGCACAATGTTAAATGTCAAATCAGCAAAATGATTACATGTAAATGCTTACACTTAATATAAAAGCACATACCATTTATTTATTTATTTATTTCAGTGTGACAACTCCTGAGCTATAAAGGAGCAACTAAAATGTTCCCATGGGAGATGATACCAGCTCAGTGATGAAAAGATTAAATAGTTATTTTCATTTCAGTCTGATTGGCATCACTGTTCTTCTTAGGTTTGTGTGGATTCACTGATAAAATGTCCAAGGCAGCAGAACTGTGACGTTTCAGGCCAGAGACATGGTGTTTTGATCACTGATGCTGGTACTTGATGTCGTTTAGCAGTCCGTCATGAAGCTGCATTCACGAAGAATGATATCCAGTGGGTGCGGTTTATATGGCATAAATGAGACGTATGCTAGGGCTGTCTGCAGTGACGCAAACTCAAGACATGAGTCATCATCAGCGCCGGCTTCCCATGAGAGCTGTTTATCATACAATACAGCAGACTTTGGACTTACAGATGCAGAGCGAACACTGTCACGATTGCACAACCACACAGCAAACTCAAATGTTGTATGGTGCGGTACTGATTACATCCATGATCTTTGTATAACAATGAACTTATGAAAAGATGACTGGAGAACACAGTTTTACTGCACTGTTGTCACACTGCATAGCTGGCCATTGTCTCAAAATAAAGCCCATTCATCCTAATATTCTGCTTACTGTACCACATTATGTTTATGCATGACTGTTTATCAAGTAAATAAACACATAGACATTAATAATTATTTAACTTGAAATCTGTATTACCTGGCTTGCAGATTAGCTCAAAGCTCCTAATAACTATTAGCTCCTTGGCCTAGCAACAAAATGGGCACATCAAAAATATTATTTAGTATTATTACTCTGCAATCCCTGTTACGTTTTCTCTGGACTAGTTTGCTAACTTGTTTAGGTACAATGTGACATGTCTTCCTCTATTTCAGGGATATATTAATATTAATATTAAAATATTAAGTTGAAGTACCCCCTAAAATGTGTACATTAATATTTCAATAATTTAACAACACATTTTCACGGTTCTCTGATATTGGTTAATGGCCACATGACCTACAGGTAAACAAATAAAGGTAACACTTTGCAATAAGGTTTAATTTGTTAACATTTGTTAACATGAACTAACAACAATTAACAATACTTCAACAGCATTAATTAATCTTAGTTAATGTCAACATTTACTTATACATTTTTAATACATTCATACATTGTATCTGTTAACATTAGTTTATGAACTGTGAATTAGCATGATTTATATATATATATTTGTGTGTGTGTGTGTGTGTGTGTGTATGTATGTTGTATATACACATATTGCCAAAGGTTTTGGGACGCCTGCCTTTACATGCACATGAACTTTAATGACATTCCATTCTTAATCCGTAAGGTTTAATATGGAGCTGGCCCACCCTTTGAAGCTATAACAGCTTCAACTCTTCTGGGAAGGATTTCCAAAGTCATGTTGGAATGGGAAGGGGTCATCCCCAAACTGTTTCCACAAAGTTGGGAGCATGACATTTTCCAAAATTTCTTGGTATGCTGAAGCATTAAGAGTTCATTTTACTGGAACTAAGGGGCCAAGCCCAACCCCTGAAGAACAACCTCACATCATAATCCCCCCTCCACCAAACTTTACACTTGGCACAGTGCAGTCAACCGCCAAACCCAGATTCGTCCATTCAGACAGAGAAGCGTGATTGGTCACTCCAGAGAACACGTCTCCACTGCTCTAGAGTCCAGTGGCGGCGTTCTTTACCCCACTGCATCCGATGCTTTGCATTGCACTTGGTGCATGGAAGCCCATTCCATGAAGCTCTCTATGCACTGTTCTTGAGCTAATCTGAAGGTTACATGAAGTTTGGAGATCTGTAGCTGTTGACTCTGCAGAAAGTTGGTGACTTCTGCTCACTGTGCGCCTCATGTGCTGACCCCGCTCTGTGATTTTATGTGGCCTACCACGTCATGGCTGAGTTGCTGTTGTTTCCAATTGCTTTCACTTTGTTATAATACCACTAACAGTTGACTGTGGAATATTTAGTAGTGACGGAATTTCACAAATGGACTTATTGCAAAGGTGGCAACCTATCACGGTACCACGCTTGAATTCACTGAGCTCCTGCGAGCGACGCATTCTTTCACAAGTGTTTGTAAAAGCGTCTGCATGCCTAGGTGCTTGATTTTATGCAGCTTTGGCCATGGGGTGATTTGGAGGGGTGTCCCAATACTTTTGGCAATAGAGAGAGAGACTTCTGTGAACATGATGCAAATGATTAATTGAATGAGTTTTGAATTGATTTAAAAAATAAAAAAAAACTTGTGAACTGTTTCATGTAGATTAATCGATTTTACCAACCGTGTACAGACACTTTATCATGATTAACATGGTTGTTTCATTGATTAACAGCTTAACACAATCAATATTATGTCCGTTGAGTTCAGCGGTTATTGATGAGCCCCTGCATTGTAGCTTAAGAACTAGAAAAAGATCTATGTGTTTCTTCTGGACTTATTGGAAATTCTGCAACTAAGTATTTCATTCCCATGTAACCTTGCTCCTCTGTTTGTCTTGGGATCTGGTGGCCTAACGCTTTCTCGCTCTTACAGGTTATGCCACCCCGCAGGCTGACTGGAAATCCAGCCGTGAAAGAGAAGGGCTGATCCCAGACCCCCTCGTGTTCCCGCAGCTGCGCCCCTCCCTGTCCCCATGGCGACAGGAGGCCATGCCCCCGAGACAGATGTGTTGATCAACCTGCATCAGGTGAGTGAGGTGTTAACCCTGCCTGCCTGTTGTTTTCAGGGTTTGTGATTTTTAGTTATACTGCTTTTTGCCTGTTATACACAAATCTCACATCTGTAGTGCATGTTGCTTTTGTGGTGCTATGAAGCACAGCTGCAAGTGGAGTCTATTTTTGCATTGCATGCTCAGCAGAAAAATGGTGAAAATGCACTAGAAATCATTATTCATCAACACAGTGTTTTGCAGTACAAGCTTTAATGAAGCAATATACAATAAACTACTCACATACTGTTTGAAAAAAAAACCTTTCTGCTGGCTTTCATACCTGTTCCACACAAAATGACAGATGCACACAAACACTTTCTATTCTGTAAATATGACATAATCCATATGATTCAAGCAACAAATACCTGTAGTTTGGGTTTTGTTTAGATTTATTATCTTTTTGGATGTAAATGTAACCCCCCTCCTCATGTAAACTGTATTTCATGATGCACACATCTGTAATAGTGATCAATATCATTTTTTAATTATAGAGTGGATTAACAAAGACTTTAGATGTACAAAGACGGTGCACTGTATTACTATAAATTGGAGAAAGTACAATGAGCAATATGGTGGAATAAGCCCCGCCTTCTAAGTAAATGAGCCGATCACCAAATGGTTAAGTCATTGCTTATGACTGCACATGCGCATTGGCTGGTCCAGCCTGAAGAATTCAGGTTTTTTTTGTTATGATTTAAGTGTTTAGAAACAAAATTTTTGAAATAATTGCTGTCAGATTTCTTTGGTGATTTCAAATATGAAATTTAATCGTACGCTTAGTTAACAGATTTGGAGAATTTGATGTTTCCCCATTCAAAGAAATAGGAGCTGCACCTGCATGACTGAAATAGCTGCCCGAGAGGTGTTTCAAAGATGGCCGCCTAATTTAACCAAACCAATCATATGGGATGTGAACTCATTGTCATGTTCAAGAAACCAATTTGAAATGATTCGAGCTTTGTGACATGGTGCATTATCCTGCTGGAAGTAGCCATCAGAGGATGGGTGGATGGTGGTCATAAAGGGATGGACATGGTCAGAAACAATGCTCAGGTAGGCCGTGGCATTTAAACGATGCCCAATTGGCACTAAGGGGCCTAAAGTGTGCCAAGAAAACATCCCCCACACCATTACACCACCACCACCAGCCTGCACAGTGGTAACAAGGCATGATGGATCCATGTTCTCATTCTGTTTACGCCAAATTCTGACTCTACCATCTGAATGTCTCAACAGAAATCGAGACTCATCAGACCCAGGCAACATTTTTCCAGTCTTCAACTGTCCAATTTTGGTGAGCTTGTGCAAATTGTAGCCTCTTTTTCCTATTTGTAGTGGAGATGAGTGGTACCCGGTGGGGTCTTCTGCTGTTGTATCCCATCCGCCTCAAGGTTGTGCGTGTTGTGGCTTCACAAATGCTTTGCTGCATACCTCGGTTGTAACGAGTGGTTATTTCAGTCAAAGTTGCTCTTCTATCAGCTTGACCATCAGTCGGCCCATTCTCCTCTGACCTCTAGCATCAACAAGGCATTTTTGCCCACAGGACTGCCGCATACTGGATGTTTTTCCCTTTTCACACCATTTTTTGTAAACCCTAGAAATGGTTGTGCGTGAAAATCCCAGTAACTGAGCAGATTGTGAAATACTCAGACCAGCCCGTCTGGCATCAACAACCATGCCACGCTCAAAATTGCTTAAATCACCTTTCTTTCCCATTCTGACATTCAGTTTGGAGTTCAGGAGATTGTCTTGACCAGGACCACACCCCTAAATGCATTGAAGCAACTGCCATGTGATTGGTTGATTAGATAATTGCATTAATGAGAAATTGAACAGGTGTTCCTAATAATCCTTTAGGTGAGTGTGTATATATATATATATATATGCCAATCAAATGGTATTTTTTGGAATTTTGGTGAAATTTTCTGCACAGCATCATTCGTAATGTAGTTTTTCACCACAAATTCAACTGTTAAACACAATTATTTTAAACATAAGTTTTAAAAATGCAATGAAAATCAATGGGGTAAAAGTTGTTTGGACACATAAAAACATTATTCAAAGCTGTCATTACTCCAGTCTTCAGTGTCACATGATCCTTCAGAAATCATTCTAATATGCTGATTTGCTGCTCAAGAAACATTTCTTATTATTATCAATGTTGACAAGAGTTGTGCTGCTTCATATTTTTGTGTAAAATATATGGTAGGAAGACTTGTAGGACTTGTAAGACTTGGTAGGAAGACTAGGAATATCTGGAATTGCAAATGGTTGCTATGTGGTTTCCTGAGCAACTGCAGGTTTGGAGCTGGTGGCGTAGAGCCAAGTAGGGAGGCGCAGGTGCTGGGTTACATGTGGTGGCTGGACACACGGGCCGTACACAGGACAATAACATCGGTCTGACCTCCGTCTCATTTGACACTTGGCATGCACGGATCTCAGTCAGTGTGAACATCTGAATGGGCCTTTATGTGGTTGCCTCCTGCATCTCATGTGTGTGTGTTTCTGGACCCATTATAGAGAAAATACACATTTTATTTTGAACAACAAATTAGTCAACAACATTGTAATATGTTGTATTTGTTCTACTTTTTCTACTAGGACAATTCTTTGAAATTTTTCAAAAACAAACAGATTGTGTGGTTTTACAGACACATTCATTTATTATGATACTATACAATCATTTATTTTTTGATAGTATTCCATTTAATCTAAGTGATGACAATCATATCCACGTATAAACAGCATAGCAAATGAGAGCTTTTTGGACCTTGAGACCACCTGTAGTAAAACTAGAGCCATTACTGATAGTGTACATGTTCTTAGATGTAAGCATATGAAATCAGGGCTGGTGTTTTAAAAGAACTGCCTCGTCTTGAGATGTGCTAATTGGTTGATGTTCAGCGTCGTCCTGTGGTGCTGTCAGCTCAGATGGCGGTGGATCCTCTCTTATTGATGTCAGTCTTTCAAAGGGCTTTCAGAGGGGGAGGCGCATGACAACATCTGCCGTAAAGCCCTCCGATATTAGAGCGAAACACAGGAATGCTTTTTCAAAATGATTATTTATTTTTATTTAAATTAGTTTAGTAAAAAATATGTTAAGTTGATAATTATTACTTTAGTATTTAATGACCATTTTCCACCCTCTCGTTTAACCCTTGGAATTAAAGGTGCAGTAAGCAATTTCTGAGAAACACTGTTGAAAGTGGATCGGACCGAGCACCACAACACACACTTGTAGCCAATCAGCAGTAGGGGGCGTATCCACTAGGGGTTGAACGACTTCCGATTTTTTAAAGTCGATATTTATGCAATGAAAATCAAGTCGGCATGACTAGTCACTGATGATGTCATTAATGAACAAATGAACCTCGAGCTGAGACTCGAACGCGGGTTGCCTTGTGCATAGCTATGGCATATGTGACCAATCACGGAAAGTAAGGACACAAGTCGGTTCTGAAAGTGTAGTCTCCAAGCTTTCCAACAATGTGTAACACATGGAAATCTGATAATATTTGGAGAAGTTGTGGCCAGTGTTGGGAGTAACGGCGTTTAAGTATAACGGCGTTACTAACGGCGTTCATTTTTCAGTAACGGAGTAATCTAATTAATTACTTTTCCCAATGTTGCAACGCCGTTAGCGTTACTGAGAAAAAAAATGCGGCGTTACTATAATTGAGCTCACTGAAGCGGTTTTCATCCGAACAGGCTCTCTGTCAGTCGGACCTGCAACGTGCGTGTGTGTGTGTGTGTGTGTGTGCGCGCGCGCGCGCGTGGTACACATAACTGATGATGATTGGTGGGTGGGAGACAAGGTTGAGGTTGATAGGTTGAGTCCACACACACACACACACACACACACACACACACACACACACACACACACACACACACACACACACACACACACACACACACACACACACACACACACACACACACACACACACACACACACACACACACACACACACACACACACACACACACACACACACACACACACACACACACACACACACACACACACACCTATGACGCACAGTCGCACACGCATATGCACAGTCAGCGATGGCAAGTCCAACGACTTCAAAGGTAGCTTTCGCAAACTGGAAGTATAAGCGCTACTTTTCCCTCGTTGAGGTGAAAGGTAAGAATGTTTATGTAACGTGCAGCTTATACCCAGGAAGAAAGAGTCTCTCCACGTCTGTGGCAAGTAATTCTAATCTAATGAAGCCTCACATCATCACAGCCACAAAATGAGCGGCTAAAAACCCAGGTGATAACGTGAGCTCCACTACCAAAGGAGTAGTAAAGTACTGATAATATTTACACTATAGTAGGTCTACTGATAATATTTACAATATATTGAATATGATAGGTGTCTCTCACATTGTCCCACAGCAACATTACAATAGTGTACATTAATGTACAATGTTTAGTGTCTAATTCATTCATTTAACATATTTAAATTGGGGGCATCCAAGTTATTTGACATATTTGAACTTTTGACAAAAAAAAAGTAACGCAGTAATTACTTTCCCTGGTAATTAGTTACTTTTATAATGATGTAACTCAGTTACTAACTCAGTTACTATTTGTAAGAAGTAACTAGTAACTATAACTAATTACTTTTTTAAAGTAACGTGCCCAACACTGGTTGTGGCCATTTGAAAGTAGGCACTCAGGGAGAAATCGGCCTCTAAAGATTGTGCAATTCTCACCTGTTCACACCTGCTGGGAGTGACAATAGGGCTCATATACATCTCATTTAGATAAGCCATACCCCCTGTAAAGCTCCCCCCTGCAAAGCTGCATGGTTGCATAGCAACGACAGATGCAACGGGAAACATCGGACCGCATACTATTAATAATAAAGGATAATGTGCATTGTAAATGTCAGTAATTTATCTTTTTTGATTTTCATAAAAATTATTTAGAGGTTGAAATATGTGAGTTTTATCTTTTTATAAAACCTTTTTTGTCAAAACTCTATTTGAACTTGTGCATTGTAGATAACATGTTGCAAGACACTCCTTTAAAATCTGGCCATCGTTTTTAATGTTATTATTTTAATGTTTATGTCAACAAAAAGTACATATTGATGCTAATTTTATTTGTTATTTGCTGGTTTTCTACATAAAACTTGGTGAATTGATTTCATTGTGTAGCATTAGGACTTTTTGAACAGGATTCTGTGATAACCGTGATCATTTTGGTCACTATAATCATGAAATGAAATTTTCATGCCATTTCATCTCTAGTTATGATCAACTATGATGAACTAAAATCAACTATAATTATGTGTTTTTATAGTATATAAAATAATATAGTATTCTATTTGTCATATTTCTGTTTTGCATAAAACTAAAGAATATTTGGTACATCCTATAATGTATTCTAAAATGATCTGATATTAACAGTCCTGAGCTAGCTAATAACAATAGGTAGGTATGGGAAGGTCTAAACAAGGACTAAACATGAGATAACATGTACTTGTTCTTAGAATGAACACAGAACGACAAACTTTGATGTTTATGGAAACTCACTCCATAAGAAACAGAGAAGTATTCTTGCAGATCTCGTTGCCTCCAATGAAATAAGTCATCTGGCACACTTTCTCTTTGTCGTGGTTTGTAATCACATTACAAAAGAGTAAAGGTTAGAGGAATATCACTGGGAAAAGAAGGTTATGATCAGGCAAGAGTTTTAGGACCCGCGTTAATATTCGAAAAGCTTTCCAGTGCTGAAGAGACCTAAGTGGGAAGGCCTGAAAAAGGATGCAGAGGTTGAGTTGTTTCTGATCCATATGTGAGTAACATTGGGTTTGCTATGTTTCACAGAACCAAGATTTGCTATTGTTGTTATGCTAGCTATAGTAACAGGACAATGACAAGTGTCATTGTTTTTCTGGAGCTGGTGCCCAGCAAGCAATAGCCGTCATTTCACCGTCTCGGTTAACTATAAACCGGATATAGTCCGGCTATGAGTAACCCACTTCTAGCCACAATAACCTTGCATTTGGTTACATGTAGTTTTTGCCAAAATAACTTGTGAGATGTATGATATTCCATCATGTAAGCATAGTCAACTTTTTCTTTGACATGTTCATGTCTATTAGACATCTATAAAATTTTCACTGATAGCCCACATTTTGCCTAGTTTTAGTCTAGACATCAGGGCTGTGTTTGGACGGCTATTAGATGTAATAGCAAAATTAGTAAAATTGCTTGCTGGGTGTGCTGCTGGCAAATAAAAACACACTTTTGCTTTAATATACTCTTCCTTGTCGTTCATTCATCATTATGATATGATAAAGAGACATCCACTCTTACATTGCGTATTCATGCATTTGGGGCGGAGCAATGAAGGGAGGGGTGTGTTTGTTTGGGTTGAGCAGCCCATCCACACGAAGCCAGAGCTTTCCCTATCCAATCTTTTTTTCCCCTTGTCTCAAGAAATAACTGCGTAAACACGAAACCACTGAAACCGGCTCAAAACCATGTAGTATACACTCCAGACCAGTATGTGGCGCTGTAATTCTGCCACAGAAATACACTAAAAACAGAGAAGAAGAGTTGTGGCTAGAAGGGGTACAGCAACGGTCGGAAGTGAGGCAAAATCTCACGCTGAAATAACAATTAACAAATTTGTTTGCCCATATAATCTAAAGATATTTAGGTTAATCTTATTTGGCCTATTGTCTACTGATGAGGGGGTTGATGAAGCAGTTTCAACTCGAGCTCTGATATACCCCCATAGTGACTAAATGATTATGTAGGGCAAGGTACCTAAGATAAAAGTGGAGTTTGGGGAGATGGTGGGATGCTGGAACATCTGAGAATGAGGAGAGGTAAGCAACCGTTTATATACTCTGGCTGTTGGCTGTTGATTGGAAGATTAGATGGGCTCGCTCCTCCCTAAATTAAGTTTGGAACTTCACTAAATAAATGTGCTACTTACCAGATTGTGTTTTATTAACACCTACACCTACACCTACACCTACACCTACCCCTACCCCAACCCTAAACCTACCCTTACAATAATGCAAATACAGTCATTAAATGACGTAATATTGATATGCACATGCCTTGTGGCTGTAGCTGTATCCCTTCTAGTATTTACTGTGCGGGACGTGGTGTGATTACATCACCGTTTTACAAAATATACGGATTTGCTGTACACACGAAAACGCAAGGGTGTGGCTTTCAGATTTATCCACTCTGGGACCCAGTTTTTCAGGCTCCCAATACGCCTGATCCGCCTGGACGAAACGCTGATACGATACAAAACTTTTACCTATACAGCTAAACGTGTCTCCGTGTGGACGGGGCCTCAGAAATTGCTTACTGCACCTTTAAATGGGTCATTATGTGATGTTGTTCCTTTAATGCATTTATGTAAACACTTTATTCACACATAAGGCGGGGGTGTATGTTTTATGATTAACCGATCCTGGTGTGATCAGAGGAACGTACATTCTATCAAGTCTTTCTGTTCTCCTGATCTGGAATTTCTCATGCTTCTGTGCCGACCATTCTGGCTACCGAGGGAATTCACCGCGGTCATCATCACAGCTGTGTATATTCCCCCACAAGCCGACACAGACCGGGCACTAAAGGAACTGTATAGGACAGTGAGTGAGCAGGAAACCGCGCATCCTGAGGCTGCGTTTATTGTGACCGGAGACTTTAACAAAGCCAACTTCAAGCGCATTGCACCCAAATACCACCAACATGTTAGCTTCAACACGCGAGGGAACCGTGTTTTAGATCACTGCTACTCTCCCTTCAAGGATTGTTACAAGTCCCTCCCGCGCCCACCATTTGGCAAATCGGATCACGCTTCCATCCTCCTTTTGCCCGCATATAGGCAAAGACTCAAACAGGAAGCACCCGCCCTCAGAACCATCCAGTGCTGGTCGGACCAATCAGATTCTATGCTACAGGACTGTTTTGATCACGCGGACTGGGAGATGTTCCGGTCGGCCTCTGATGACGACATCGAGGTTTACGCTGATAGCGTAACGTGTTTCATCAGGAAGTGCGTAGATGACGTTGTTCCGACCAAAACAATTCGGCTTTACCCTAACCAGAAGCCGTGGCTAAATGGGGATGTTCGCGCGGCACTCAATGCGCGGACCTTCACTTTTAACTCCGGTAACGCGGAGGAGCATAAACAAGCAAGTTATGCCCTCCGGAAAACCATCAGAGCAGCAAAACGCCAGTACAGGGACAAGATTGAAGGACAGTTCAACACCACCGACTCCAGAAGCATGTGGAGGGGAATTAACACCATCACGGACTATAAAGGGAACACAAACTCCACCGTGAACACCGCTGCCTCTCTCCCAGACGAGCTCAACACCTTCTATGCTCGCTTTGAGGGAACTAACACCGCCCTCGCGGAGAGAGCGCTCGCGGCTGAAGATACAGAGGTTAGTGCACTCTCTGTATCTGTCGCAGATGTAACCCGATCCTTCCGGCGGGTGAACGTCCGTAAAGCTGCGGGTCCAGACGGCATTCCCGGCCGTGTGATCAGAGCGTGCAGCTGGATCCTGGACTTCCTGTCAAACAGACACCAGGTGGTCAGAATGGGCAGTAACATCTCATCATCACTGACTCTCAACACTGGAGCCCCTCAGGGCTGCGTTCTCAGCCCACTCCTGTACTCCCTGTACACACATGACTGTGTGGCAACCCACAGCTCCAACACCATCATCAAGTTTGCTGACGATACGACGGTGGTAGGTCTTATCACTGACAATGATGAAACGGCCTACAGAGAGGAGGTGCATACTCTGACACGGTGGTGTCAGGAGCACAACCTCTCCCTCAACGTCAGCAAGACCAAGGAGCTAGTGGTCGACTTCAGGAGGAATGAGAGAGAACACCGCCCCATCACCATCGATGGAGCACCGGTGGAGAGAGTCAGCAGCTTCAAGTTCCTCGGTGTCCACATCACAGAGGAACTCTCATGGTCCGTCCACTCCGAGGCCGTTGTGAAGAAGGCTCATCAGCGCCTTTTCTTCCTGCGACGGCTGAGGAGGTTTGGAATGAACCGCCACATCCTCACACGCTTCTACACCTGCACCATAGAGAGTCTGCTGACTGGCTGCATCACCACCTGGTACGGCAACAGTACTGCCCGCAGCCGCAAGGCCCTGCAAAGGGTAGTGCGCACGGCCAGCTGCATCATCGGAGGTGAGCTTCCCTCCCTCCAGGACATTTACGCCAGGCGGTGTGTGAAGAGAGCTCAGAGGATCATCAGAGACTCTAGCCACCCGAACCATGGGCTGCTCTCACTGCTGCCATCAGGCAGACGGTACCGCAGCATCAGAACACGCACCAGCCGACTTCAGAACAGCTTCTTCCCACAAGCAATCAGACTCCTTAACTCCTGATCCATCAGGATCATAACACACACTGGACAGAATATCACTCAGCACAACCCACTGTAGATACACACACATTATATACACATTTATTTATCATACAGCATCTATTGCACTTTGGACTTCAATTTTTCAATCTGTGAATAATATTTTATACTGTACATTGTATATTATTATTATTATTATTATTATTATAGCGTAATGTATATTGTTTAGTGTATGTTTAGTGTATATTGTTTAAAGTATATGTATATTGTAAGTATGTGTATATTGGTTAAAGCTGTGAGTTTACATTCACATTGTGTAAATTATTTATTGTTCATTGTAGTGTATACTGTGCTGTGAGTAATTGTGTGCGCATCAGATATGTAATCTGATGCTGCTTTAAATGTTGTACATGTCATGTCATGACTACTATGTAGCTCGGAACTGCACCTAAGAATTTCACCTACTGTTGCACTTGTGTATATGGTTGAGTGACAATAAAGTGATTTGATTTGATTTGATTTGATTTGATAAAATGATCATGTAAATTTTTCTGGTGTTTATATACTTCTTTTTTCATATTACCGCATGGTGGCTGGATAGGCCAAGTTTATGAAAACTCTATAGATGTTGCTGTGTTGGAATATATTCATCTCTCTTATTGCAGAATATTGTTCATAATAAGTTCATAATGAGTCATTTTAGCAGCTCGGTTTGAGTAAATGCTCTTTTTGGACTGGGTAGGAGGTTTCGAGTTACAGTTTCGAGTTACATGTTTTCTTAGCACAATAAACTCTCACAAGATTAGGGAAAATTTGACGCCTAATGACATGATCCCTTTAAATACATCATCATAAGTTGTTAGAAAACAACATATACCTCTATTTGTAGTAGTACCATACCCATACATGGAGCCTGACCAGAATTTAGGGTCTGTTTCCATGAACTCTGCTGACATATTATGAGTAAGTGTGGCTGTATCATTTTAGGCAGCAATCTGCTCACCATGGCATCTGATACCAGATTAATTGCCTGGTGTTGACCTACATGCGAATGGCCATTTGGCATGTTGTGCCTGGGCTGTAGAAATCGCCATATCATGTTTCAGCAAAGAGAAATGAATGTTTAGTAATAACATAGTGTGCAGGGGACATAATAGTACAACCCAGACAAAAGCAACATGTTAATGCTGCACATTGTTACTTACTTGTTTTCTAAAGCAATAATCAGCATTCCGTATGTTGATGCAGACTTCCCACAAGCAGCACCACCACATTGAATTGACAAAAATCAACATAGAATGAAGAAATCAATAGTGGTAAGCGAGAGGATTTGGCCAGACTGAGTAAACAGAAAGTGTTCAGAGATTGATGCGGTTTCAGTCCAGCCCAAAACTGCACGCTGATTTCCCACACGCAAATATTTGACCAAGTGTTATTTATACATCACATAAAATCCAGTGGCAGCAGGACACACATTTCTGCATGCACACTGCCACGCAATGTGGTTTTTGAACTTTTTTTTTTAAATAATAGAGCTGTTCTTGGGATGAAGTACAAATAAACTATATACCTTAATAATTGATGTGTGACTTCACTGTGAACAGACAGAATTCACGTGATTATTAACTCAAACTCAGCATTTGTCAAAATTATGTGTTTGATTACCAACAAATATAATACCGGTCAAAAGTTTGGAATGATTAAGATTTTTGAAATGTTTAAGACATATTTAATGTTCACCAAGGCAAAAATACAATAGAAACTAACATTACAATTCAAAATAACTGTTTTCTATTTTAATACATTTGAAATGTAATTCCTTCCTCGAAGTCTATTTACACCAAGTGCAAATAGCGTGCCTTTTTGGCAAGTGCTATTTGCACTAGCTCCGCTTAACAATGCCTGTTTGGGAAAAACAAGATTAGAAAAATAACAGGCATATTGTAATGTTTTCAGTGGTGTAGTCAGTAAAGCATAAGGCTTAAAGATCTAGGTTTTGACGCGATCGACCCGGGTTCAAATCCGCCTTTTGCAGAGCTCACTCTTCTCTCTTTTCCTATCACATATTATCCGCCCTCCTAAGTACTTCTGCTCAATTTTCATTTTCCTTCAGTACTCCGTCTGGGACTGCGGTATATTCTTAGATTTTCTCCGAACAAATTTTTACCGGTCCAATCAGCGAACAGAGGGAGTGGCAGAGAACAATGATGTTGATGTCGAGCGCTAGTTTGAGTTGTAGTTCAGTAATGGCGGCAGAGAAAAATGCGAGCGAAGCCATTCATTCCGTTGTGGCACCGCTGCCGAATATCCAGAAGTTAAAGCCGGAGCAAGGACAATCTTTGCTGAGTTTTTTTGGTGGCCATGATGTTGTGTCCCGGGAAAAGTTTGATTTTCCAGTTTGCTCTGTTAGTGGTGAAGGAGTTGGCTGAAACCCTATTCGGACAGTAATTGTTTCTCGTGGGGTCGTAAGGTATTGTCATTATTTTCAGGGGCTAGTCAGTGATTTTATTGCCGTCCGTCTCCCACCACCCGTGTAAATATCCCTGGCCGAATTACCTACTGTTTTAGACAAACACCAAGGTTGTGTGGTAATTTAATTGCTGTCCGTTTTTTTAAATATCACTTCAAAATTCACTGTTTATATCCTTTTTGACCACTTGCTTGCTCTGCACTGTGCGGTTGCGCTTCGCTGTAATTTGGATGCATTTCTAGACTTGTATTTCTTTAAATGCTGGCAAGTATTTACAAGAGCAATATATTTATTTACGGCAGCATTTATTCTTATCATACCAATCATACAATCATGTTACGGACCACGTGAGCAGCACGTTCCTGATCACAAAGCTCTCCCCTCCACTGTGAATAAATCACAATCCGAATGCACAAGTTTTAGGTTTTATCACTGAGGTGGTGTGCACAATCTGCACAGTTATTTTTACAGACTTCCATGTGACAAACAAAACAGAGGCGAACGGCGCAGGACATACATCACGACCAAACGTTAGCGATTGGTTATGGCAGATCCAATAGTTTTAAACTTCAACAGAGTACCCGCCTTCAAGGAAGTAAACTCTTGTCAATGGAGAGTGGCCAGACTCTCTGTACAAATGAAATGTACGAGAGTCTGGTAAGACCAGGCTAATCACATATCACATCGGAAAGGCATTACTTTCAATAAAAATTGAGAAATTGTTCTCAAAAATGGAAATAAAGTGCCTAACGAAATGTTTAATGATAATAATAATGCATTTATTGGGTAGGGTTAGGGATATGTGTAGGGAGGGCTTTTATTATCCCATTAAGGCGGCATCCATTTAATAATTTTAATAAATATAATCATTTACACTCTGTTATTATTGCATCCTGTTTATGTCCAACAATACTGAGGTGCAAATAGTATGTATCTGTCAAAATAAAGTATAAATAGCATCTAAATACTATTTACACATATTGCAAAGAACTACTTTTACAGGGTGTAAATAGAATATATCACTATTTTCACTCAGTATGCTATATCACTTAATAAATAGCATCTACAGCTATTTGCACTCTAAAAATATGCTATTTTCACTGAATGTAAATATCATCGAATTGCTATTTTCACTTAGTGTAAATAGCATCATTACTCCAGTCTTCAGTGTCACATGATCCTTCAGAAATCATTCTAATATGCTGATCTGCTGCTCAGTTATTAATAATGGTTCTTAAATATTATATTAGGGCTGTCAATTGACAATTAAAATAATGTTAACACTTTACATTAAGGTTTCATTAGTTGACATTGTTACAGAGGTTGATTTATGCAACAATGCTCTTCTCTCACTTGCAACACAGATTCTATACAGTACTCCCCAAATATACAAACAATGCAATGACAAATAAAGCTGTTTCAAACCCGTCAGCCTGAATGTACGTGTCCAGAAGGGTAAGTCAGCTCCTTCACCCTATACAGACAAATGTGTGAAGCTTTCCTGTGAATGGAGGAGTGTGAGCCAGTGAGTTTCTTGCTCCAAACTTTCTTGAAAAAGGACAGAGAAGTTAATAAATAGTGTTTCCATTGACACACATGAATTGGCCTTAACAACATGCAATACTTTTTTGTATCATATTTAAAAAAAAATTGTATTTAAATTAGCTTTGTTAAATTAAATTTGTTACAACTAGGTATTTTGCGTATTGATACCTTTAACTACACATTGTCAAAAACATCCAGTCAAAAAGTGAGTCCGATTAATTCAGTCATTCATTATGATTTTATCCGACTAATAGAATGTGTTGTCTGTTTATTGTCTTTTTATTATTTGCCCAGTTTTTCATAATATGGGTAAAATGTCATTTCTTTTGCTATAGCACTGTAGGTTCAGTAGCAGCTCAGGGAACATTATAGCAACATAATGTATCATGCATCACACTGAAAACAATAAAATGGTGTAGAAACAGAAATAGAAATGGCTAGTAGTGCTGTCAAACGATTAATTGCATCCAAAATAAAAGTTTGTGTTTACATATGTGTATGTGCTACATGTGTATAATTATTATGTATATATAAATACACACACAAATATTATTAAATAAAAATATAATAATATATAATATAATATAAACATATATATATACCATATATACATGAAAATATGTGTGTGTATTCAAATATACATAGTAATTATACACAGTACACACACATACATTATGTAAACACAAACTTTTATTTTGGATGCGAAATCGTTTGACAGCCCTAAGTTTAAAAAACATTTTTTTTTAATATAAACTCAAATGTGAGTTATAGAATCCACATTGTAATATATAAACACAATTCTGAGGGGGAAAAAAAATCTGAATTGTGAGATAAAAGGTCACAATTACCTTTTTATTTACCCCATTAGGTTCTCCAAGTAACACATTAAATTAAACACGAAATTTTGAAGTATAAAAGACTGATTTTCCTGTAAAACATACTACAATAATCTTCATCATCATCACATAATATTTTTTTTACACCATAGTAGAAGAAACCAAAAAAAAAAAGTAAAAGTTAGTCTGTATAGTTATAGAAATGACAGCTTTTGTCATGGCAGCTCAATGATGACATGTTGTTAGTTTATGTTTCCTGAACATACATTTTCCCAAGCCTTAGAGTGTTTATGAGCAAAATAAAGATGAGATCCTAGCATATGGTGGACTATCCCTGGAATAGATGTCTGGCCCTAATCGGTCCCCTGAGGACCCCAGCTAGACGCTGCTTTATCAGTGTTTACACTGTACGGGGTTGAGGATAGACAGATCTCTATTCTCAGTGGTCTGAGCTCATGGTTGTCATGGCGACGATGATATCATAGTGCCGTATACAGCTGGGGTATCAATGCTGATACCACCTGTTCAGGTTGGGAGGGGCAGCATTGATCTGCTGCTTAAAAATGTACAGCATGTAGTTAACTGTACAGAAAAATATGGACGTAATTATTCACCACATGTAATTTGTTGCTCAATTAGAGACTTGTAAACAGACTCGCATGCTCGAACATAACAGAATTAGATTTGTACATAATTCATCACTCTTGATCATTAAAATCCCAGAATCCATCACAAAGAAGAGGCTGGAAATGTACAATTCTTGTTGTGAAACCACTTAAAGTTCACCCAAAAATGAACATTTTGTCAGTACTTACCCTTAAGTTGTTCCAAAGCTGTATGAGTTTCTTTTTTTCTGTTGAACACAAAAGAATATATTTTAAAATATATGTTTTAGTATTTTTTTTTCTACTATGGAAGTCAGTGGCTACTGTCAACTGTCTGGTTACCAACATTCTTTAAAATATAAACTCATACAGGTTTGGAACAACTTGAAGGTGAGTGAATGATGACAAAATTGTAATTTTTGGGTGAACTATCCCTTTAACAATTGTGGTTCCTTAATGATACTCGCAGAAACAATTAATCTTAATCAAATACTATTTTTATTTAATTTTTTATTTGTTAGTAACATTTATGCAAATAATTTGGTCATATTTATGTATTTTTGAGTCACATGAACCCCAAGTACACATAAAATGATAGGTGTTTGAGACTATAGTACTTTATAGTATTTATCAATATTTAGCTTTTATTTTTATATTTTCATTTTAGTTTAAATGTTAGTGATTTTGTTTTGTTTGTCATTTTTATTAGTTTTAGTTTGTATTATATTTATTTTTTATTTATTTTGAATTTCAGTTTTAGTCATTTTAATACTTCAACTTAAATGTCAAAAACTTATGTCAGTTAGTTTTTTAAGTAAAATTTTTTCATAATTTTATTTCATTTGTTTATCTTATTTTAGCTTAATCTTATTTGTAATAGTTTTAGTTTTAATTAACAATAGCAACACTGTAATTTGTGAGTCTTTCTAACTTTTTTATTAAAGGTGCACTATGTAAAATTGTCCAGTAAAATATCCAAAAACCAGTAGGCCAGTGTTATATATTTTCTTCAGTTTAGTACTTACAATATCCCAAATGTTTCCAACTATTTGTGTAATCGTGAGAAAATTGCTATTTTTTTCCTAAGGAACCAGGACGTGTGAGGGAATCGCCTGTCTGAGCGAACGCACAGAGTAACGTCATAACATCATTTTCAACACACTCAGATGTATCTAATATGATAAACAGACATGCGTTCCCTCATACTCATGACCGGAAAAGCGGAAGTGGTGCCGGCGACTGTCATAATAAAAGTCCCGCCGGCGACTATGCCATAATAAAAGTCCCACTGCTCGCGAGGCGTGTTCCGCTCTTCTTATTAACAATCGCTCCAGTGGCCTTGCTCAGCTCCCACAACAATCGGCCCTGCTCTGCTTCATACTACAGTAACGTTAATAATCACATCCATGAACATGATTTCTGCCCGAGTCCTATCCCGATTATTTTCCACCAGCTGTGAGGTGGAGACCACATGTCCCAAGATTCTGCGCTCAAATGTGGTGTCATCAAGTTACACTTTGTTTTGAACAGGCGACCTCCAGTGGACAGAAAAGTTACATAGTGCAGCTTTAAAAGGTACTTGCTCAGTTGTTTGTGATGCATGCAACCAGTAAGGACATTGCAGTAGGAAAATGTGTCGTATTTATTGATTTTATATCATTTTGGAGCACCTCATCTTGATCTTTCAGCACATTTAGGGCCCTATCATACACCCGACACCAAATGCGACGCAAGTGTTTTTTGCTAGTTTCAGCCCGACGCAGTTATCATTTTCACGTCCAGCACCACATTGTTTAAATAGCAAATGCACTCGCGTCCATCTGTTCGCCCATGGGCGTGCTGGTCTGAAAACAAGGTGTGTTCAGGCGCATTGTTGGTGCATTGGTATTTTGAGAAAACTGAAAACGACTGCGCCATTGACCTTCAAAAACCTGGGGCCATGAAGCTGGTTTAGCTGGCGTAAACCACGCCCCCCTCTAGCACATCGCTTCCCGCGAGTGCTGGACTGAAGCGGCGGGACCGTTTCTGACGCCCGGTTCGTTTCGGTCACACTCCAGATAGCAGCGAGATGTCGATCGCCGCATCTCAAGGTGGGCTAGAGTACTTTGGGGATGACGATTAGGCTGTGCTCCGCCTTTGGGTGTGCCAGCACTGCCGGATCCGACCTAGAGTTGACAGCCATGTTATCTCGGGCAGCCGCGAGCCTCGGGCTGGTAAGGAACTCCGCCCTGTCACAAGCGCTCGTGGTTGCGCGATTGGTTTTGGGGGCGGCACCTGACAGCTGTTGGGCTCCGCCCCCAATGCCTTTCGCTCCCCAGATGCATGAGGAGATCATGCAGTCCTGGAATCCCCGTGCTTCCCGTGACCGTTCGGTGGCCTCCTCTGCCTTCTCTGCCCTCGATGGGGCCGCGGCCAAGGGTACACTGGGGTCCCCCCACTGTTGAACACTCTGTTGCGCACTACGGTGTCCACGGAGGGCTTTGACGTGGCGTGGCTATCCTAAGCAAGGACTGAATCCTCCTCGCTCTCCTCTCGTTCCCTCTTGGGACCTCTCAGTAGTTCTAAGTGCTCTGCAGAGGCCTCCTTTTGAGCCTTTGCGGTCGTTTGATATTAAGTTCCTGTCGATGAAGACGGCTCTGCTGACTGCATTGGCCTCAGTTAAGAGGGTAGGGGACCTGCAGGCATTTTCGGTTGACGAAGCGTGCCTGGAATTCGGACCGGCTAACTCTCACGTGATCCTGAGACCCCGGCCCGGATATGTGCCCAAGGTTCCCACCACTCCGTTACGAGACCAGGTGGTGAACCTGCAAGCGCTGCCTTTGGAGGAGGCAGACCCAGCCTTGGCAGGAGGCAGACCCAGCCTTGGCATTGCTCTGTTCAGTATGCGCTCTCCGCGCTTACGTAGACAGGACGCAGTGTTTCAGGACCTCAGACCAGCTCTTTGTCTGTTATGGTGGAGAGCGGAAGGGAAGAGCTCTCTCAAAGCAGAGGTTGTCTCACTGGTTAGTGGACACCATTGTTTTGGCTTACCAGCAGCAAGGTCGACCATGTCCCCTTGGGGTTAGGGCCCACTCTACCAGGAGTGTGGCCTACTCTTGGGCTTTAGCGCATGGCGCCTCGCTAACAGACATCGGCAGTGCTGCAGGCTGGGCGACACCTAACACATTCGCCAGATTCTACAATCACCGAGTGGAGCCAGTGTCCGACTATGTACTCGCCTCTATTAGTGGCCGGTAATGGACCAGGCTCAGGTGTCTTCGCTTGCTTGCCATTCCCCTCCACGGACTGGATACGTGCGATATTTTCCTCAGGTGAGCTTCCCCGAGAGCCCTGAGTTCCTCCAGCACTGTCGACACCGACATCAGTTCAGTCTGCCCTTTCGTGCCCAGACCCTCATGTCCGGCCAGGTGCCCCGTGTGCATGGTTCCCCTCCGGCGAGTATTTCCACCGTAAGCCTCCTCAGTGAGCAGGTGTCTTTCCCTTGGCAAGTCCCTGCCACCCCTAGGTTTAAAAGTCCACCCTCTGGCTGGTACCCTAGAGTTCTTCCTTATGCAGCCCTTATCGGGTCATATGTGTATTCTCGAAGTCCTCCCTACGGGTAGGCATTTTGGCATATCTCCACTGGAATATGCTTCCCAGTGTACTTTGGTAATCCTGTGAAAAGTAGGAGTCCTTCGTCCGTACTAGTCTTATGACAGGGTACTCACACTTACGCAGGGCACTGGAAGACAGCCGAGTGGCGTTGTTGTATTGGGACCCCCATTCGTTAGTCACTAACGTTATGTCGTAGTGACTGAACGAAAGGGAACGTCTTGGTTACGTATGTAACCCTCGTTCCCTGAGGAGGGAACGGAGACGTAACGTCCCTTTGCCACTTCCGCTGTGCTGCTGGAACGCGGAGTTCAGTCTTGGCTCCGCAGCAGTAACATAATGCAATGTTGCCAGCGTACTTCCTTATATACCCACGATGTGGGGCGGAGTTACGCATGCAAATTCCACATGGCATTGGCACTGCCATTGGGCGCTGTTAAATTCCTCGAAGGTAATTGGCTTCTAAGCGAAACCCCCATTCGTTAGTCACTAACGTTACGTCTCTTACTAAGGGTTACATATGTAACCAAGACGTTTGTGCCAATCCTGGGTTTTAGGTAACATTAAAGTGGTTTGGCTTTTAGCAGTGTTCATCTCCATAGTAACTTACGCTCCACGGCTAATCTGCTCCAGGGCAGGTTATGTTCTGGATAAGAGAAATGAAATTGGACCAATCAGCTGTGAGCAAAGTGACACACCTCTGATGCAATAAAGTCACTCCTGTTTCTACTCCAAATGAAAGGTCACTACATAGCAAATGGTTTTAAAGACTAAAGCGTCTGGCTTTTAACAAAGCTTATTTATAATAATAATATTAATTTTGAATGATTTAGATATCATTTATGTAATTTTTATACCCTTAATCAATTTCACATGTATCTTTTAATTAATCATTCATTAATAGGCACTTAGTTAAAATTAATATAAATAGCCTATATTAAGGTCATACAAACAAGCTTTAAAATCAATAAATAAAGCTATAAAAATTACTACATGTGAGCTTAAATGTTCAATTCTCTCTATATATATCAACTAAACTAACTTCATAACTTTTACTTTTACTTAGTTGTCCTCTTTTATAGACAGCTCTTTTCTTCTTGCTGTGTAAATTTGTTTAAATTCTTAATATTTTTCAATCATGTAATATTCTGCAGAAGAGAGAAGTGAATCTCAGTTCCACTGATCCACAGCGTGTGATTGGCTGTTCACTACTGATGTCACAGCTAAACTCCTAAACTCAGGATCAAAGCCTACAGAGTTAACAGAGAAAGCTGATGATCAGCATCACAGGTCCCTGGTCTAAAGTTGCAGTATTTTTTTGTGTTATTTAAAGAGTGCGTTAGTAATATGCGCCTATAAGTGGGTCCACAATGTGCATACACTCTGCTTATTACACACACGGGGCAGCAGCAGCACACAAACATTTTTAAATATTAAAATAAAAAGATTCCTTTCTGGAGAAGCTAAGTCTTTCCGCTCGCGAATTCCGCCATGTAAATAGCGAATCCGCCATGGTGCAAGCGCAACTGGCTTTAAAAGTGGAATTGGGAGACTCTGATTGGTTTATTGCACGTTACGGCCAAAACACACCCCTTGTCACGATCGGTATGGTGAAAAAAGGGGTGAGGACTCAAAATGCAGGTGAACATTAATTTATTAACAAAAGAAACATAAACACAAAACAAAAACTCACTAGGGGGTGAAAATCAAACAGAGACAAACCAGGATCAGGGACGAGAATCAGGAACAGGTAACATAACCAACATAACCACACAGGACTGAAAATGGAAGGAGACTAAATAGCAGACAAACAAGGCAGGTAACAAGGGACAACAGGTGGAGCAAATTAACCAATAATCAGATAACAAGAGGGGTGGGGCCAAGACAGAAGACAGGACACATGACACAGAAACAACCCAAAAACACCACGCGTGCTAACACAGACCAGACAGATGTGTGACACCCCTGACTCTTTAAGAGGTACAACCCTTTTGGACCATGCGCCGGGCATGCCAACCGGTTTTTTCGTTGTTAAACTAGCAAAAGTGGATTGGGACACACCCTCTGTGCACCTGCGCCATGCGCTTCAGACCATGCACTCAGATCGTTAAAATAGGGCCCTTAGACTCAATAAATGATGTTACCAACTAAATACATTTATATAAAATAAATCGTATTTATTAATTAATTAATTAATTAATTTATGCTGTGTAATGTAAATTTAGTCAGAGTTTCCGTATTTTAGAAAATAAAAATTCAAAGGCTCTCTATTCCCAACTCTATCTTCCATGCTTCAGGAAAATACATTTGACCTGCTATTTACACATATCCTGGAGAGAAGGAATCAGACCTTTTTTTTTGGCCTGTATTTACCTCTCTTTTCAAAAGTAATGAAATATTTTTCCATAGTGACGGTGAGTCATCGCTGGTACTGTGGAAAAGGGCAGACGCTGTAAATCCAGTCGTAGTGTGCTAGTGAAATGCCAGCAGTGAGCTGGATGATCTGTGTTTTTAAGCAGAGGAAGGTGTCTCTGCCTGCAGCTCTTTAATGACGCTAATGGAGTTGTTTATAAGCCAATGACTCATGATAACAAGCATAAACAAAACATCTCATTTACATCATTCTCGTCTCCCATCACTCCTTGGCAGCATCTGTAAGCTTCATCGCTGACAACAGTCTCTTATCCAGCTCTCGTGCAAGAGCCACATGTGTAGAGCAGCTCGTTTCTTCTCTCTGCTGCAAGGCTAGGCAAGTTTATTTATATAGCATGCTTCATACACAAGATCTTTGTATTATTAATTTGGATTATGTCATTCCCAATGCTTCATGGGATTTTTATTTATTCTCTCGCTAAAGATGTTATGTATACAGTCTTGTTTTCAGTCGTCTAAGCCGTAAAGTGTTTCACTACAGGCATGTACTTTAAGTTGTTATTTGTTCTGGGAACGTTTATGCATGTCACGGTTGTTGTAGCGAGACCTGACACACATCACTGAGAGCATCAGTAGGGCTCATGGGACATGTTGCGTTTTGTTCACCCAAGCTAGATGGAGAATGGTGGATGATTTGACATTGTGGCTGAAGCTGCAAAGCTGTCACAGCACTAGAATTTCAATAGTCTACAGCACACACACACACACACACACACACACACACACACACACACACACACACACACACACACACACACACACACACACACACACACACACACACACACACACACATATATATTATATACAGTACTGAAAAGTCACCAAAAACACCAACAATAAATTTCATAATTCTACTTACATTAAAATTACATATCCCGTGTGCTACTTTAATTGAGTTCTGAATGGGGGATAACCCTGGTGTAAGTGTTAGTAAGGGATTGGCTCTCTCTGTTCTTGGTTGCATGAAAATGTCACTTTTCACTTTTGGGAAATAGTGGGACTGTGAGAAAGAATGAGTATCCTGTACTTACACAAAGAGCTCAGGTGGGCCTCCACAGTCACCTGATACCCAGCCAGTCTTAGCAGGCATACCTGCACCTTTAGCCTGCACTTTGAGCATAGCTCCTTGAACACTCTTTGTCAAGCAGCCTCCTCAGTTTGGAGTTCAGACAAAGAATAAGTGTAACCCCACCGGTTCTACTCACACCGCTCTTAGCGGGATTCAAATCGGCATGGGAGGAAGGCACACTAACAAAGATGCTAAAGACCACAGCCAATAGCGCCAGTCGCTAGTGCGCCTCTTGAGGCCAGGGGAGAGGTTTACTCGCACAGCTCTTACTAGCTGTCCTCAAGCCTGCCGTACTCGTGTTAAAAACTGAAGCCAAAGTGTCTCGATCGCCCCCAGGTGGTTGGTCCCAGTATAGCTCATAGCCCCCACCCCCATGTATTCTAATGGACGCAAGACCAACTAAACAATCAGATTAAACTTCAAATCATTTTTCCCCAAAGATGGTTTCTGTCATTTTACTTTTAACACGAGAATTTCATTTCAAGTGTTCATTTTTTAAATAAGTTTGGTTTTAGTTAGTTTGATGCTATGAAAATGGTGGGTGTGACGTCATGATTGACAGCTGAGATTGACGGCTTCTTTGAGTAAAGTTGACCTCAAGGCACTAACAGACTTTTTTCGGGATTTGCAGGAGGAGATTGGAGCTTTAGCTTTAATTTCTACATTTCCATAACTGTTTATTTCACACCAACATGATGAATTGTTCTGCATCTGCGAGAGTGTGGGCAGGCTTTTGATATTGCGGCTCTACTTCCTGCTCTCTACTCAGGTCCCGAGGTCACTACTACGCAGACTCTGTCCCAAATCTGCGCAAGATGTCAGCGCCATATTCAGATGTTGGCGGCTTCACTTTTCTTCAGTGGAAGGTAGTGAAGATGCGTCGTCCATATTTTTTACGGACTATGGCTGGCCTAGGGAAGATGCAGTTCACTCTCTCACAGCTGAGGCACAAATTTCATGGATGAGACCCACAGTGGGATATCAATAGTATGGGTACCTCTCAAGTTTATTTAAACATTTAATGAAAATTTAAAATTGTAATGAAATGCAGTGTCAGAAGTACTAAATTCAGGCTTGATTCAATACCTGAGGGCTGTCTGACTGAAAAGCGGCTGCTTTTCGAACACCCGTATGCATATTTGTGCACTTGCTCTGCCAAGAGAGATTGGGCCTTGAGGGAAATGAGAAAACCACACAATGTGTTCTTTATTACTTAATGTTTACTTGAGTAATTACTTAAAAAGGCATGTTAATTAAGACTACATGCCACTGTTTTCTACAGTATTCTGGTTTTGTTTTGAAGTGGGGGAGTCTGGTGATAGGTTTGTTCACGAAGCTTACTATTACTATTATTTAAAAGAAGTGAAACGGCTTCTCAAACAAGGAAAAATGTTGGGCAGGACTTGATTTTGCCCATGGGGGATTGATTGGATCGTTGGGTAGTTGTGGTTTGTTATTTCTGTGAGAACTACTGGTTAACTATGACACTTTTATTAGTGTCATACGTTCAGATGTCAGACAACATACACTGGCCACACTGTATGTTTTTGATTCACTTAAAAGAACCTAAGGACATGTGTCCACCAAAGTGTTTTTTCACACGGCTGGCTGGCTTATCCAATTGTTTTCAATGGGAGTGTCGCGTTTTTAGAACGCAATGAGTGTAACGAGGCACTGAGCGAGTATTTCACCCTCAAGTGCTGAGTGCTTTTTACTGGTCACCGAGAGTTGAAGAATGTTCAACTTTGACCAAACGCAGCGCTCATTACTGTCACTTTTCACCCAGCCGTCCAATCAGAGTGGAGGAGGTGCGGGACAAATATAACACTGACCAACCGCCACATTCTGCTTGTACAACGTCAACAGATGAAAACAACGAGCATAATAACGGAACAAAATAATTTAAAACAAGAGCCAGAGCAAATACTTTACATTGTATATGCATTTTTATATAGAATCAATACAGAAACAAACTATCTGTGAAATGAGATACTAGTAACACTTCCGCGGATATTCTGTATCATAACAAGCAAAGAGTCTCAACTGAAAAAAATGCTGCACTGCCAAAACGCTCTCAAGCGCCCACAGCGAGACGTTTTCAGCAGAGCACCTAGTGTTTTCACCCGGCTAAAAATGCTTTGGTGAACACGCAGCTGTGATTCGGTTCGTGTCAGTGGATTAAGGAAGGAAGAAGACAGGGTCGGCTTGACTGGGACTGCACTCTTTATTACTCAGAACGGGTTCAAACATAAAGCATGCACGAGGGCGTTCAATGCACTCAAGACTCAAAACACTCTTGTCAACGTTTCACTTGGATTCAGCTTCGTTTCTCTCTCACGGCCAGCAGGCAGCAACAGGCAGTCCCAGTCCAGGTCTCTCTCTCTCGACTCTCTCCCCGCACCAGTCCAGGTCTCTCTCTCGACTCTCTCCCCGCAGCGGCTTAAATGCGGTGTCTCCACGCCAATTACTGCAATCAGACACAGGTGCTCATGATCTGCACTTGACCTACTTACTCACCGCTCGGTTCCGCTCTCTCTCTCCCGCTACAGACCTCGCAAAACCACGCCCTCTCCGCCACATACCCCCACCGCCCGACCCAGGCCGGGGAGCCAAACGTTCTGTAATATCCCGCTAGCCCCAGGAACTGTCTAACCTCCTTTTTGGTCTTGGGCCTTGGACAGGTCGCAACAGTTGCGGTCTTGTCAATTTGGGGACGCACCTGGCCATGACCCAAGTGGAAGCCCAGATATCTTACTTCCACCCGCCCATTTGCAAACTTCTTTGGGTTGGCCATTAGCCCCGCCCTTCTCAGTGACTTCAGGACAGCCCACAAGAGCTGCATATGCATCTAGGATGCAGCGGCATACGCAGCATGTGGCCGGAGAATTCTGTCCATCAGACGCTGGAAGGTTGCGAGAGCCCCGAACAAGCCGAAAGGAAGGGTGACAAATTGGTGTAATCCAAACGGCATGGTGAAAGCGTTTTTTTCTTTGGACATAGGAGACAAGGGGATCTGCCAATATCCCTTTGTTAAGTCCAGTGTCGAGTAAAAACGAGCGGTCCCTAACCGATCAAGCAATTCGTCAACCCTCGGCATTGGATACGCATCAAATTTCGACACCGCGTTTACTTTACGGTAGTCCACACAGAACCGAACCGAGCCGTCAGGTTTTGGGACCAAAACTATCAGGCTCGCCCAGTCGCTGCTGGACTCTTCTATTACCCCCATGTCTAACATAGCCTCTAATTCAGCCTCAACCACCTTTTTCTTGTGTTCAGGCAAGCGATAAGGCCGGCTTTGAACAACAACTCCCGGCTCGGTCTCAACGTGGTGGTGAATGAGGTCGGTCTGACCAGGTAGGGGCGAGAACATGTCAGCAAACTCTGCTTGTAAACGTTTTACGTCAGTGAGCTGTGAGGGTGAGCGGTGGTCTCCCCCAGAGGCCAGAGCGAGAGATTGAGGCTTTTGGACCGCCTCTGGCCCGAGATCCTCCTCTCCACTCACTACCGTCGCTAGCATCACTGACTCCGCCTCAGACCACTTTTTTTAGTAGGTTGAGGTGATAAATTTGACGTGCCCCGTCCCTATCTGATCGTATTACCTCATAGTTGAGATCCCCAACTCGCTGTGTGACCTCAAAGGGCCCTTGTCACTTTGCGAGTAATTTAGAACTAGAAGTAGGGAGTAATACAAGCACTTTATCTCCCGGTGCAAATTGACGAAGCCTAGCCCCTCTGTTGTACAACTGTTTCTGTCTGTCTTGAGCCTGTAACAAATTCTCCATTGATAGCCGTCCCAAAGTGTGGAGTTTCGTTCTCAGGTCCAGGACATACTGAATTTCGTTTTCGTTTCCTCCCAAACCTCTCTAAGGACATCCAGCACCCCCCGAGTCTGGTGCCCATAGAGAAGCTCGAAGGGGGAAAACCCCGTGGAGGCTTGCGGGACCTCGCGTACAGCGAACAACAGCGGTTATAGCCACTTATCCCATTTTTTGGCGTCCTCGTGAATGAACTTACGAATCATGGTTTTCAACGTGCGATTAAAAAGTTCCACCAGACCATCTGTTTGTGGGTGATAGATGCTGGTGCGAATCGATTTAATGCTTTAATAACTCGTAAACGATTTAATCGATTTAATAACTCGATAAAGTAAAGTTTGCGGACCGTCCGTGACATGAACGCCGTGCCTTGATCGGTGAGAATCACTTTCGGGATTCCCACCCAGGAGATTAATGAAAACAGTGCACTCGCGACACTTTTTGCCGAAATGCGGAGCGGAACTGCTTCCGGGTATCGCGTTGCATAGTCCACCAGGACTAATGCAAAGCGATGCCCCCGTGCTGACCGTTCTAATGGGCCGATGAGGTCCATACCAATTCGTTCGAAGGGGACCTGCATCAGTGGAAGTGGGCACAATGGTGCTTTTGGGGTGGCCGGTGGATTCACCAACTGACATTCACGGCACGACGCACACCACTTGCGTACATTCTCGTGAATGCCTGGCCAGAAGAACCGGGCCATGAGACGGTTTAGTGTAGGCGCTTGACCTAAATGCCCGGCCATCGGATTAGAATGAGCTGTCTGGAAAAGCATTTCCCGGCGGCTTTTAGGTACCAACAACTGGGTTGTATCTTGCTTTGACTGGGCGTCTTGGGTCACCCGATACAACCTATCTTTTATGAGAGAAAAATACGGATAGGAAAGCGGCCGATCAGGATGGAGGAGGTGGCCGTCGATGGAACGGACTTGATTAAACGCGTGTTTAAGCGTCTCATCCTGGGACTATTCCAGGGGAAAGTCATCGCGGTCTGTGAGAACCGGCGTCTCCAGCGCGCTCCTTTCCCCTGAGGCAGCACCCAGAGGTCTCTCTCCCGCTACAGACCTCGCAAAACCACGCCCCCTCCGCCACAACAGCGTAAGAGTCTTTTTTTGTAAATTGAACTAGACTAGTCACACTACATGTTTTTGATTCGCTACAGAGAAGCGGTTCATAAGAGTCATTTGTTCGGGAATCAGACTGCACCGGTCGCGCTGTATTTGTTTGATTTACAAAATAAGAACCTGTTCCTTAAGAGCCATTTGTTTATGACTTGAATCAGCCTAGTCACGTGATAGTTAGTATAGTTTGAATCACTAAAAAGAACTGACGAAAGTAATTTGTTTGTGAATCATACTTCAGTGGTAACGTCATATGTTTGTGTTTGTATGCAGCCCGAGACAATTCTATTGACAACTCAATATGTTTCTTCTCATTTCTGCAGCTTCACACAGGTTTTTAAGTGCTTCACATTCAATACAGACTGCAAACTCAAATTCACAAGATGCAACAGGAACGTTGCCTCTGAAAAGCAGGACAGGAAATGCACGCCATTAATTTACTTTTCTCTTTATTTTTATATAATTCACTGCATTGGCTACTGAAATGTTGGTATCGTGACAGCCATTAGTATCTCGACAGAGCAGGCAACCTCCTTTGACGTATTTAACTCTATCTACCGTTTACCCAGAGCACTTGCTAACAGAGAGCAAACACATCTGCCAGCTCTCACTGAATTCACATTGTCATTCTGTTCACCTCGCAGTTGAAATAAAGAGAGATGCAATCCGTAACCTTTATTGGGAGCGCTTGCACTCAGTCTCGTTCAAGCCATTAACATTTGCACAATTAGAGAACTGCAAAAGCAAATGCTGTTTGGGTCCTTCGTTTTCATTGAGTACAAAAAATGGTGGGAAATGCTGTTCAAAAAGTACTATCCTAAAACCCTGCCATTGTTTGTTTTGTTCTTTTGTTTCATTATGTTAATTAAAAAGGGGCAATTACAGGAGAGAAACAGAATGAGTGAGGGAGAGGTAACTGAACAGAGAGGTAGAGAAAAGGGATAATGTTACATGGCCAGATTTCACCCCAATTTCAACCTTAAATTATATAGCTTCAATATGCAACATGTATAGCAAAACCGGAGTGTTTGCTTAAGCAGAACTGACGGAATGGAAGTTTCTTTCAGTTTCCCCCCCCCCTCCGTTTGGCATAAACCACTGTGTTCATTGTCATCCCGTTTGAAATGGAGACTAAACACGGTTTTTAAGACTTTCCGTCATGGTGTTCACTCCATATTTACGATTCTTTGCAGCCTTTAGCCATTGCCCACAACACTCTGGATCATTCACTTAAAACCAAAAATAATATACTACTGCTAATTTTAAACTTTTGCTCTTGAATTCTTGCACCCAGAAACAATACAAGTCGACGCCATTATGACTAAAAGTTTGCTAAGATGTATTTCCTACTAAAGCAAGGCGGTATTCGATTATGCTCGTTTGAGATGAGCAACATCTCCACAGAACCGCTCACCGCTGATCACCGTGAAATGCATGCCATTTTGAAACGATTTGTTAATGAACATAAATTTACATCTGCATCCTAACTCAAGCTACTACTGTCAACTCACTGTCAAATGTGCATTTCTAAGAGACAAAACATGTAATATTATTAATATTAAACTGTGCTGAAGATACGTGCCATCAAAAGCCGCCTTTACACCGTAGGAACTTTCCCCAGGAGCTAGGACTATGGGTTGGTACTCTGTGTTTTTCGACTGCAGGAACCAGGGTCTAAATGAAGTTCTGGGTACAAATTTCACCCTCAGAAAGTCCCTGCTCACAAGGTAGTATTTTTTCAATGATTAGCAATTTTCCGGGGTGAGACTTGGCCGCTGGACATACTGATTGATTGAGTTCATGCATCATTTTATTTCAACCGCCATTTTTAAAAGTCTATGGTGCGTGTAGTAAAGGTGATGATACATGGGGCAACTTTTTTGAGCAATGTTGCTTGGCCACTTTCCCAAATTTCTATCTGGATACTTTAGATTGGTCATGGGCCTTGTGTCTTACCTGGTTGCCCGTTGACGGCAACATTGCCTAGTAACATTTCTCAAATAGTTGCCCTGTGTATCATCACCATAAGAGTTGTTTTCTATTCGAATCAACAATGGAGTTTAAAAAATACGGCTGATGGTCCGACAATGTGTTTCAGGCTTTATTTAGCTTATACACGTGGAGGACGAAATCCAGCGGGAACTGGAAAGTCACGCAGGCCTACGTAACCGGACTAATTTGCCTAATCTTCATGGTACTTTAGACCGCGGTAGAAACGCAGACAGCAACAGGTCTGTGGGAAAACAAGTTCCTGGGACAAATTGTTCCAGGTAATTTTGGTGGAAACGCGGCTAAAGTCAGGCAACACAAACCTGTTTCATGACTTGAAACACCCAATATCGCCTACTCTCGCCTAAATTTCAGGTGAGGCACATCTCAAACGAGCCTAATATCAGACTGGTGAGAGTGGCCTTGGACTGGAACATGCCCAGTGCATTATGGGTGCTGAGGTTTTCCTACCTATTTGGCAAAAGGGATGACAACAGTCCTTTTTCTCTGTTTTCTCTAAATCAAAATCAAAATCAAATCACTTTATTGTCACACAACCATATACACAAGTGCAACAGTAGGTGAAATTCTTAGGTGCAGTTCCAAGCAACATAGCAGTCATGACATGACATGAGACGTACGACATTTAAAGCAACATCAGATTACACATCTGATGCACACACAATTACTCACAGCACAGTATACACTACAATAAACAATAAATAATTTACACAATGTGAGTGCAGTTCTCACAGCACAATATACTTTTAAACAATATACACTAAACATACATTCAAACAATAAACATTAAGCTATAATAATAATAATAATATACAATGTACAGTATACAATATTCACAATATAGACATCCATATGTACAATAGATATGCTATATGATAAATAAATGTGTGTGTGTGTATATATATATGTGTGTGTGTGTGTGTGTGTGTGTGTGTGTGTGTGTGTGTGTGTGTGTGTGTGTGTGTGTGTGTGTGTGTGTGTGTGTGTGTGTGTGTGTGTGTGTGTGTGTGTGTGTGTGTGTGTGTGTGTGTGTGTGTGTGTGTGTGTGTGTGTGTGTGTGTGTGTGTGTGTGTGAATCTACAGTGGGTTGTGCTGAGTGATATTTTGTCCAGTATGTGTTATGATCCTGATGAATCCAGTGGGATCGTGGTGGGATCGTGGTGGTCCAGTGGGTTAAACCATGGAACTGACACACAGAAGTATGCTGGTTCGATCCCAGTGGTCACCACCAGTGTGTCCTTGAGCAAGGCACTTTACTCCATGTTGCTCCAGGGGGATTGTCCCTGTAATAAGGGTTTGGATAAAAGCGTCTGCTAAATGCATAAATTAATCAAGAGTTAAGGAGTCTAATTGCTTGTGGGAAGAAGTTGGGTAGCACCGGTTTCATTTTTTCCCCCCACCTTTCAGCCAAGTTTTATTGAAAGCCCATTTTGCGAGCAGTGAAGTATCCCTTTAAGAGGTTGTAAAAACGGGCATGAAAAAGCAGAAATTGTGTGATACAGCAGAGGGGGCTTTCCCAGCATCCTCTCTGTTTCCTTCCCACACTAGCTCATTTCCAAGTCTCCTGCACTGTCAGAGAAAGCCGTTTATCATTTGACTTCACAGGTCAGTGTCTTCATTAAAGTCACCACTTAAGTGGTGATAAAAGAGCAGCACACAGCGTGCAGACATAAGAGAGCTTAATGAAATGTTGTCCTCATTAATTTACGCAAAGCCGAGGGGCACAGACAACAAAGAAGACTTTGTTTCCTTAATTAGTGCCTCATTCGTTCAACTCATTTCAGTTTTGCCGAATTTGCCCCATCTGCTCTGGTTAATTATGCAGAGGCCTGCCGTTTGCCCGCGCTTATTTTTCTGAAGAATTAAAGAAAATGTGGCTATTTTAAAAAAAATCATGTTTGTTTTGATGCTTCAGGGTAAATGATTTGTTGGCTTTTATGCTTGCCGAGTTCAGTTGGCCGCTCTGCGTCTTGTTGGACATGACAGAGGTGCTGTTGAATGCAGTTGTGGTTGTTAATGGGGGCGCTGCAGGGCTGCTGTCGACTTCCTGCTGACACCGTGACATTTACTTTAACTGATCTGCGAGCCTTGTAGCCTGTCAGCATGCTTTATCCCACCTGCGCTCTTCAAAGTCTTCTTCTCAGGAGCCAAATGTTAGATGCCTCCCATAGGTGGAACTGTGGGCAGGGCAATATGGGCGGCTAAAATATGATTGGTCTTTCCATTGCCCCAATCATTGATGAAGAGTTCTGTTATATTTTGAACATGATGGTAATTAGATGATTTTAAAGAATACTCTTGATACTGTAAGATGTTCACAATGCACTCTCTGTGTTTTTAGAAGACGATTGTTTTTATAATCACACTTTTGCAAACTATTCTAACCCATTATCGTGTGCGTATAAGGGGAATCTGTTGAAGTGCTGTGGAGAAACAGCCGCATAGAGTGAGCTATGCTGTGAAACAGGTACATTTACTTCAAGCAATAGTCTTTTTAGTCAAGCTGTCTGAGTGCTATTGCTTATATATATATATATATATATATATATGTATTGAAAAATCTATATGTTTGTCAACCCTACATTGTGTAATGTCTAGTGTCTTGGTATTGTTTCTTCTTCTTCTTCTTCTTCTTCTTCTTCTTCTTCTTCTTCTTCTTCTTCTTCTTCTTCTTCTTCTTCTTCTTTGGTGTTTATTGGCGGTTTTGGTTTTGTTTCATGTTTCATGTTTTCTATTTGAGTTTAATCAGTCATGTTTCCTGGTTTGTCATGTGATTCCATTGTGCCCTCATGTGATCATGTCATGTGATTCCCTAGTCTCTTGTGTCTTGTTGTCATTGGTTGATTTAGTCATGTGGGTTCTTAGTTCAGTTCTGTCATTGGTTCATTGTCTTGATTTGTTCACAGGTGTGTCTTGTCATTAGTCTCTGTGTATTTAAGCCCTCGTGTTTGCCATGTGTCTCAGATAATTACATTTTCCCCAACTGTAAAGGTGTGAAACATCTGGTAAGAAAGATGGGGGTTCAATTTCAAATATCTTTGATTATTTTCAATCCTACAATTCCATATGCCTTTTAAAAAGACTACAATTGAAAAATGAATACATTATATGATATAATATATACATTTTTCAATTGTTCTTAGGCATCTGAAATAATATATATAAAATTCAACCTGCCAAAGTGGCTGGTAGGAGTGACTGCATTAGACTTCACTGCTGAAATCCACCTATATTTATAGCTTTTGTAGCAAGGGCACAGCCATCTTTCAGTACTACAACCTGTGACGTCACTGGGATTGGTTGGCTCCGTTGGATTAATGAAGATTATCATAGCTTCTATTCTGGTCTGATTTTCTATTCTGGTTCTGCTTAAGCCGGGTTCACACTGTGCGATTTTGGCTACGATTTGGCCATCTGAGACAAATGTTGAGATTCCTAAAAGATTCTTCTGATCCTAGGCCAATGTCCTTGAACACTAGTTTGACATGTTGACAAATTGGACCTCAGACGGAATTCTGACAGTGTCAGAAGAGTTGAGGCGCAATCTTGCATTGTGACTTCTCCTACGACAGCCATCAAATAAAAAACAATAGGTTTGCAGAATCTGATGATGCAACTAGTGAGACAACAACAAACTATCCCCTTGCAAAAAACAAACAAAAAAAATCTCCAGTGATGCCTCTCAGTCACCATGATGCTCTGTTCTTCATGGGTGATAACCCATCCAGAATTGCGGTGCGCTGGGCGAGCGCTAATGGACGTGTGGTTGTGGTTCAATCTCGGAAAACATAAAACATCTGGCCGTAACTGCTCAAACTCTCCAGAGCATGCCAAAAGGAATCATTTGGCCTCAAGTTTATTTCCCATACTTTCTTAAATGTATTTTAACATCTGGAACATCTGTCTGGCACTTACTGTGTGGTTTCAAATGATCTCATCTGCAGGTTTTGTCGGAAGAAGAGAAGGGCTCCACAGCAGGACAGGAAGATGAGGAATGGGAGAAGGCCTTGTCTGTGGAGAGGTTTGGGGACATCATTACTGAGTCTGCCATCAATGGCGCAGACAAAATGGGCCGCAGCTACAATGAGAAAGACTTTGAGTGTAAGTACTGTCTGACGTATAGAATTAAATAATCTTCAGTAGCACTTTATTTTACAGTGTCATTGTTACATATGTTAGATGTAGTTATTCTAGTAATAACAGCATAATTACATGCAACTAACCCTCAACCAAACCCTAATCCTACCCTAACGCTATAGTAAGTACATGTAGTTAATCAATATTACTCAGTACTTAAATATATAATTACACTGTAACAATGACACCTTAAAATAAAGTGTAATTGAATCTTCAAACCATGTTGTTTAGCAAAGGTTTGAAATCTGACTAGGATGATGCGATCCCAAGTGTAGTGATCAGCCAAGAAAGATTCTGATTTCATCAGGTGTTTTCCTGCGTGTTGATAAAAGACGGAAAATGTAAAAAAAAAGTGTGTAAAAAATTACACTGTTACATACAAACATATTTTAATATTTGTACAATTGGAGCTAAAACCATTAGAAATGATTTTGTTAATTGAAATAAACCTGAAATAAAATGAAATAAAATAAAATGAATATTTAATTTCATGAAAAACTTAAATGTAAAAACGTAGAAAATGCTTAAAGTAAAATTAGAACTGTTGCCTTGGCAAACCATTTGTGTTAATTGAAATAAAGCCAACATATAATAAAATATAATTATGAGATGGAAAATGTGAACGTTAAAGCTTAGAAAATGCTTAAACGAAAATGACAAACGTTGTCTTGTCGAAATAACTGAAATAGTAAAGTTTAGGTTAAAGAACTACAATTACAACTAAAACTGGAGATTTAAGATACATAGAAGTATTTAAAAAAATAAATAAAACTGAACAACATAATTGACAAAACAATTAATCATAACAAAATTACTAAATAAAAAAATAAAAATAAAACTGAAAATATAAAAACAGAAGCTATTTCAAAATATTAATTAATACTATAATAGTATATACATTTTATCAAAACAACACTGTACTACAAACATTTCAGGTATAATGCTTATCGTTATTTACGTCCATTTTTTTATTTGATGGTTATTTTTCATGCAAGCTTAAAGGATACATAAATGGTAAATGCGCATTTATATAGCGCTTTTAACAGACCAATGGCCATCCAAAGCGCTTTACACATTGCCTCACATTCACCCATTCATACACCGACGGCGATGTCTGCCATGCAAGGCGCCATCCAGCTCATCGGGAGCAGCTGGGGTTAGGTGTCTTGCTCATGGACACCTCGACACTTGGTCAGGTGGAACCGGGGATCGAACCACCAACCTTCCGGTTTGTAGACAACCTACATGAACCACTGAGCCACTGCCGCATAACACACACAGTTTTTGCCAATCTCATGTTAATCTTGAGTACCTGTAGAGTAGTATTGTATCCTTCATATCTCTGAAGAGTCTTTTAGTTTATCAGATTTATAAAAGCCAGATACGCTGTACCGATTTTTTCTGAAAACGTCCGAGCTCGTGGAAGCGTGCAGTGGGCAGAGCTAAAGAGTCACGAGTACACACACACACACACACACACACACACGCACGCACGCACACACGCATACACACACACATCACATCCCATCACCGCCTGCGGTTTCGACTCATGACGGGAACAAACAAACACACTTGCAGAACTCCATTACTACTCTGGAAAAACAAACTGCATCCACTGTTCCTTAACGCTGGGTTATTTGGGAAGCTGAACAAGGTTATCTTTCCCTCACAAAAACTTCTTTAGCAACATTGTTGATTTTCAAACAAAACAAAATGACAGCGCTGCCGACGCCTTCCGTAACCCGAATGAAGCTCGTTGATGGGTGTGCTCTTGCTCTCGCTCTGGTTGATGTGTGTGTGTGCTCATCCGGGAAAAGTGCCCATACAAGGAATTCTGCTCTTTATGACGTCATTCAGGGCCATACTCGAAATAAAACTTTCTGAAACTTGTTCGAATCCTGAAGGAGTGTATTTGGCACAGAAATACTCCATCATACGTCCAACTTGTTTTTTGAAACTTTGGCCATGTTTAGCATGAGAGTCCAACTCTTTAACAGTGTAAATAAGTCAGAATGCATGAAATAGCATTAGACATCCCCTTTAAGCTTAAAACTCTTATTACACATTAGCATTCTATAAATGCAATAAATGTGGTTTGAGTGGTCAGATTACACAACGGATTTGATCTGTTCTGCTGCTAAAACAAAAAGCAGTAGCTACGGCAACACTGACATGCTGAGGGAAGTTGGCTTTAAAGTATTTTGATTGAATTTGGATTGATCTGATAAACATTTTCACACTCCATTTTCTTTGAATCTGAACATTAATAAGCAAAACCCGTCTGTCACATGAGAGATCACTCTCTAAGAGTCCCAATCAGTTTTGACAAGATGCATTTTTGCACCTTTTTGTATTGCAGTGTCTAGAGCTGCATTTAGTGCTGACTACTTGTGACCGGATTCCCAGGATTCCCGGATTTTAAACTTTATGGGCCGTTTACACCATAGACAGTAAAAGAAATGGACACAGCGACCCCATAGACTTCAATGGAGAGAACTGAAGTCAGTTAGAAGCACTCACTTCCTGATGGCTGACCCATTGACGACTTGACGATGTAGATGTGACCTGAGCAACCTGTCTGACAGTGGCAAGTCTTCTAGTAGTTGTGCAAAGTGAAATATGAATCACCGAATCTTGTAGAGACAGAGAGAGTGAGCAGGATCAACTTTTGATGAATGAAGCAGGATTTGCGACATCTCTATCGGCATTTATGCCTCCACGTCCCCCCAATTGCCTCATAGACAGTAAAAGATTGCCTGCGAGCTTCTCCTCGGGTCTATACAGTACCGCGCGAGGGAGTCGCGTGGTTATGACGCAATCGTTAGCCTATGTTTTACAAAAACAGGGCGATAGTGTAAGATACAAGGTAATGGAGCATTTTATACATTGTCGTGTTTGTTTAGAAATAAACAATGGACAAATGGAGTCTTTAAACAACTCAGATGTAAAGATATTCGCTGTCAAAGTGAGGCCAAAATGAATGGGAGTCAATGGGATGCTAACAGCAGGTGATGGCTTGGTTAGCAATGGCTGCCCCTATGGAAGGTACGCTTTCCGGGGCCTGGATTACCCCCTTGTTTTACACATTAACCATTTTTAACAAAAAATTTAAAACTTTTTAGAACACTTGGGTTTGAATGATAAAAAATCTGTAAAAATGCATGTCCTGGCGAGTATTCGGGTAAACGCAGTCGGATATGTCTTTAGTGAACGTATACAGAGTTGAATGAGAAATTGGGTGTTACAATGAATTTGGTCCGTACAGCTCTTAAAGGGCTGGACTTAATATTCTGTGTGAAGCAGGGCAGGAACATGTCGGCCAAGTTTTTAAGTAAATTTGTTGAAAATTAGTCGATAGATTAATCGATTAATTGATAAATTAATCTATATAAAAATAGTCGTTAGTGGCAGCCCTACTTTTTATGCATTTTGGCCATTGATTTACATGACAATGGCGTTTTGGGTGCCTGAAAATGAAAATTCACAACGCGAATTTGTGAAAACAATGACGTTTTTAGTCACTTTCGTGGGTCCGTGTGAATGGGGATCATTTTGAAAACCTTTCCGTTTTTAGTACATTGTTGTTGTGTAAACATACCCTTAAAATTTCTCAAAGTGTCAGAGAAGATTCCATGTTTAGATACGTAATTCTGTAGAAGGTGTACAGAACATGGCAGTTCAGAAGTACAGAGAAGACTTTTTAACTGCTCTCTCACACTCCCTGGCCTCCTGTGGGGCTGCATCTGTGCCAGTCGCTTTCCGGACCCTGATAAATCAGGGCCTACATTTCCTTCTACATGTGGCGACAGTAGTAGGAGGTGTAAACTTGCCTGTGATTCATTCACTGCAGAGCCCAGAGGCACCCTGAACACAGGACAAATCACACAGTAACCTCTCCGTTAGGGATGTCAAATTATAATTAGAATATTAATTTGAATGCAAAAACGGTGCATTTGAATTTTAGGTGTGCGTCAGGCAGCTTATTAGTGGCGCATGAGATGCGATGATGATGATGTAAAGGCCCGGGTATACGTAATTTTCTCTTGCACAGTTGAGCACATGTGCCTTTCAAAGTATACTCCTTTGGTCATGAGCACGGAAAGACTCATCTAGATCTAGTAGACTTTTGTTTTCAAGCGCTCAAGTCACTCGCACATTGCGCTGTTGTACACGCAACGTACACTGGTGTGCAGACATCCGTGGACCATCCTGATAACGAAAATGACATCACACGGACAGTGCGCGGACTGCCACGGAATGTGGATGGCCAAAGTATACTTTGGGCTTAAAGAGTTGTTGCGTTTTAATGTTTTTCTAAATCACTTAATGTGGCGCTACTGCGTTGTTCATTCAAAACTTTGCAGAAATATAGAAGCTCACTGTGAAAATCTTGGCTACGTCAAAACCGTAACCAAGCTGTTTACATAGAACGCATTTTCTGCACTGCTTTTCCATTGTTTTTTTTTAATGTAAACATGCACTAGACGGATTTTATTGTGCACGATTCATCAGTGTTGTTCCAAAGAAAAAAAATGTTTTTCTTTGTGATCGTTCATCAAAAACATGCTCTGCTTCTGAAGCGACTTTTTCTGAGGTGACTTCGGCTGATGTCACAAATCCGTCATACTTTTCAACCCCTCCCTCCCCTCCAACCTCTCATTCTGTAATTCCTCACATGTAATTCCCCAGATCAAAAAAGGTATCTAGAACACCGAAATCGCTCCCTAAACCCTCATTCACTATTCCCTACGTTAGTCCACTAATATAGTTCACTTGAAGGAGTGAATGACGAGTGTGTGATATCGGACAGCCGTTGAGTGTACATCGGCTGTACACTCGTTATTGCGGTGCAATGTGGGATTGAATGAGTGCACTCAATAACGTCCACTATGGTTTCGGACACCACTTCAAATGGCTGTCCCCTCAAATAATGCCCTATTTGAGGGTATAGGGGGCGATTTCGGATTCAGCCCTACACTTCCATATGTCTTCCATTGGTTGACAAACAGATACACTACCATTCAAAAGTTTGGCGTCTGTAAGATTTTTAAAATGTTTTTGATGTCACTTATGCTCACCAAGGCTGCATTTATTTAACAAAAAACAGTGATTGTGAAATATTAGCTACAATTTAAAATAACAGTTTTCTATGAAAGCTTGTTTCCACCACAGAATAAAAAATACATATTCGCAGTTTTTAGCTCTCAATTCTGAATTTTTTCCTCCGAATTGCGATATAAAGTTGCAGTTCTGAGAGAAATTCAAACTTTTTTCCTCACAATTGCGCATTATAAAGTCCAATTGTGAGGAAAAAAAGACTGACAATTCTGACTTTATAACTCACAATTATACAATGACTTTATATCATGCAATTCTGAGGAAAAAAAAGTCTGAACTGTGAGTTAAAAATTCGCAATTACCAAATTATGTTTTATTCTTTGGCAGAAAGAAGCTTCCATAGTGTTATATTTTAATATATTATATTAAAAGTAATTTATTCCTGTGATGTCAAAGCTAAATTTTCAGCATCTTTAATCCAGTCTTCAGTCTCACATGACCCAGAAATCTTTCTAATTTGCTAATTTGGTGCTCAAGAAACATTTCTTATTATAATCAATGTTGAAAACACTTTATATTTTTGTGGAAACCATGATACATATTTTTTCAGGATTCTTGTGAACAACAAATTAAGCATTTATTTGAAATATAAATCTTTTGTTACAATATATATGTCTTTACTGTCACTTTTGAACATAAAAGTTCAACATTTTTGAACAGAAAATAACCCCCTTAATCTTTTGATCGGTAGTGTATTACTACTGAAATAAGTCTGCACATCTAATTTATTAATTAATTTAGTACTTGTTTATTTTTTGTACATTCTAAATGTTCTAACATGCATGATTTAAGCCTCTGAAATAAGAGATACTTCGCAACAGTGAAGTTTGAGTGAGAGGAACTAACTAATGGGGATGTTATGGCAGCTTAAGTATCTGTGACCTTTTAAAAGACCTTATCATTGCTTATTACATGGCTCTCTGGAATACTTGATTCTGATTGATGGTTTGGTCAATGGTGGCATTCTGTGGTCAAATGTGTTTGTATAGTGACAATGAACTGAATCATTGACCTGTGCTAGTCTCTCGTATCACTCCTCAGTCTCTCTCTTTTGCATCTGTCATCATCCCTTGCAGTCTGAACATCATCTCTTAAGCTCTCTCTCTCTCTCTCTCTCTCTCTCTCTCTCTCTCTCTCTCTCTTTATGCACAGATCACCGACACACCTTCCACCACACCCACCACCCCCTGTCCACCCACCTCCCCCCGCAGCGTTTCCGCAAGAGGGTGCTCAGTATGGACCGCCGGCGAAAGAAAAAGAGGAAGAAAAAGAAGACGTCCATGCCCCCGTCCGATGTCACACCCACTATTCATGAGGTGGATGAGGAGGAGGCGGAGTCTGAGACAGAGGGCCAGTGCCAAGCAGCCACGCCTACTGAGCCATCTGAAGAGCTGCCACAGGTAACGTGAAGTCACAGTACTATTATGTTTGTAGATTGATATATATATATATACACTCACCTAAAGGATTATTAGGAACACCATACTGATACTGTGTTTGACCCCCTTACGCCTTCAGAACTGCCTTAATTCTACGTGGCATTGATTCAACAAGGTGCTGAAAGTATTCTTTAGAAATGTTGGCCCATATTGATAGGATAGCATCTTGCAGTTGATGGAGATTTGTGGGATGCACATCCAGGGCACGAAGCTTCCGTTTCACCACATCCCAAAGATGCTCTATTGGGTTGAGATCTGGTGACAGTGGGGGCCATTTTAGTAAAGTGAACTCATTGTCATGTTCAAGAAACCAATTTGAAATGATTCGAGCTTTGTGACATGGTGCATTATCCTGCTGGTAGTAGTCATCAGAGGATGGGTACATGGTGGTGATAAAGGGATGGACATGGTCAGAAACAATGCTCAGGTAGGCCGTGGCATTTAAATGATGCCCAATTGGCACTAAGGGGCCTAAAGTGTGCCAAGAAAACATCACCCACACCATTACACCACCACCAGCAGCCTGCACAGTGGTAACAAGGCATGATGGATCCATGTTCTCATTCTGTTTACGCCAAATTCTGACTCTACCATCTGAATGTCTCAACAGAAATCGAGACTCATCGACCAGGCAACATTTTTCCAGTCTTCAACTGTCCAATTTTGGTGAGCTCGTGCAAATTGTAGCCTTTTTTTCTTATTTGTAGTGGAGATGAGTGGTACCCGGTTGGGTCTTCTGCTGTTGTAGCCCATCCGCCTCAAGGTTGTGCATGTTGTGGCTTCACAAATGCTTTGCATACCTCAGTTGTAAAGAGTGGTTATTTCAGTCAAAGTTGCTTTTTTTATCAGCTTGAATCAGTCAGCCCATTCTCCTCTGACCTCTAGCATCAACAAGGCATTTTCGCCCACAGGACTGCCGCATACTGGATGTTTTTCACTTTTCACACCATTCTTTGTAAACCTAAGAAATGGTTGTGCGTGAAAATTCCAGTAACTGAACAGATTGTGAAATACTCAGACCGGCCCGTCTGGCACCAACAACCATGCCACGCTCAAAATTGCTTAAATCACCTTTCTTTCCCATTCTGACATTCAGTTTGGAGTTCAGGAGATTGTCTTGACCAGGACCACACCCCTAAATGCATTGAAACAACTGCCATGTGATTGGTTGATTAGATAATTGCATTAATGAGAAATTGAACAGGTGTTCCTAATAATCCTTTAGGTGAGTGTATATATACATGCTTTACCACTGATGTACCTGGATGAACTACTACTGCATAAAATACTGTATCAAACAATGCAATGCACTTGACTAGACCTTCCCTTTCTAGTTTGAAATATGAAATGGAAATCATTTTTAATTTAATGTCGCTTTCTTGACTCTTGTGATTGGACATTCAGAAGTAAAGATTTTTTTAAAGGGGGCAACTAATTATTATTTTGATAATCAATTAATCTGTTAATTATTTATTTGATTAATCCAAAAATAATTAAGTATTGAAAAATAATAATAATAATTTTAATTAAAATATTAATTAATTAATTTAATCTCTTTTATTTTTTTACAAATTTCTTATTACACATTCTGCCCAACATTGTCCTCCAAACTAATTCGAAGGAAATTAAAACAAAAAGTTACTGTAATGTATCTATGAAGGCTATGTTCAATTAAAAATTATGTGGAAAAAGGTAGTTAAAATTAAACACTGCAAAAATGGTTTCATTACATAGTATTTGTGTCTTGTTTCCAGTCCAAATATCTAAAAGCTCTTAAATCAAGATGCATTTACTAGATGAGTATAATGGCACAAGATAACCACCTAGACAGCACTTACACAACTAAACATGCAACATTATACATATATTATAATGAGGTCATATGACAACAATGTAGAGTGCTATTGCTTGAAGAGTTTGTCATTGCAATCAGTTACATACTATTAAGAATATTATGCTGTAGTACAGTATATACTTTTAGCACAGTTGCTTTCTGTACTGCTGTATATGTTGGGATGTACACTATATTGCCAAAAGTATTGGGACACCCCTCCAAATCATTGAATTCAGGTGTTCCAATCACTTCCATGGCCACAGGTGTATAAAATCAAGCACTAGGCATGCAGACGCTTCTACAAACATTTGTGAAAGAATGGGTCGCTCTCAAGAGCTCAGTGAATTCAAGCATGAAACCGTGTCCATTTGTGAAATTTCCTCACTACTAAATATTCCACAATCAACTGTTAGTGGTATTATAACAAAGTGGAAGCAATTGGGAACAACAGTAACTCAGCCACGAAGTGGTAGAGCGGGGTCAGCGAATGCTGAGGTGCACAGTGCCCAGAAGTCACCAACTTTATGCAGAGTCAATAGCTACAGTGAAAGAAACTGTTAATGCTTCAGCATACCAAGACATTTTGGACAATTTCATGCTCCCAACTTTGTGGGAACAGTTTGGGGATGGCCCCTTCCTGCTCCAACATGACTGCGCACAAGTGCACAAAGCAAGGTCCATAAAGACATAGATGAGTGAGCTTGGTGTGGAGGAACTTGACTGGCCTGCACCTCAACCCGATAGAACACCTTTGGGATGAATTAGAGCGGAGACTGTGAGCCAGGCCTTCTCGTCCAACATCAGTGCCTTACCTCACAAATGCGCTTCTAGAAGAATGGTCATAAACACACTCCTAAACTTTGTGGAAAGCCTTCCCAGAAGAGTTGAAGCTGTTATAGCTGCACAGGGTGGGCCAACTCCATATTAAACCCTACGGATTAAGAATGGGATGTCATTAAAGTTCATGTGCATGTAAATGAAGGCGTCCCAAAACTTTTGGCAATATAGTGTATGTGTGAGAGATTGGATGGGATATTAGGGAGATGCTAACAGATGTTGTGATCTTACAGCTCAGTTTGGGAAGTGAGGAGGACCTGACGGCAGACCTCTCTCTCACCAGCTTTCATATGGAAAACGAGAGACCCCCGAGCAGTGAGGAGACCCCATCCATCCCCGCCGGGATGGAGGAGCAGCAGGAAGCACAAGAACGACCGGACGGAGAAGAGAAGGAAGAGATTTCCAACAGGTATTTCACTAATAAATGAGGATAGATCTAAAGAACAGAGAACACTTATGAGTTGTTTAAAAAAATAGTTGAAATACATGGGCCATCATTTACTCACCCTCATGCCATTCCACACCTGTATGAGATGTGTAGCCATCAAATTTATTCAAAGCTATGTCAGAAATAATCATTGTGAGCAATCAATTGCATGCATGTTATTTAGATCAGAGCTTCATATGCAGAGAAATGCACAATACACAATTCATTAAAGACATTAATGCAAGTTCACTCCATTTGAATGCAGTTACTTTTGGACGTGCTTTCAATGGAAAGTGCATCATGCAACTTTTATTATACATCGTGACGTGAAAATGAGATGACAGCTTTGAGAATGAGCTGGAAAGGTTGTATTTTATTGCCCTCTGCTGGCTAACCTGCTTCTTGCAGCATATGCATATTTGGTTAAGGAAAATATACAAATAAAACATCATTAGGCAAGTATTTATAGCATGGCCTGCCTTATTTAATTTAAGTTCGATTGTATATTTGTCTGGACCTCTGACTTTAATTACATGAATGAAAATGCAATCCAACATGATGCTCAATGGTACTTTAGTGAGTTTAATCGAACTTGGGTCATTTTATGATGGATTCTTTTTACTAATTTCTTTTGGTGTATAATTTATGTACAACACACTGATTGGGATATATGGCCAGCATTAAATCATTACAGATTTAGAGGCGTTTTTGTTTGTTTGGTTGTTTGTTAAATTGACATATTAGTCATGATGCATTTCATTCTCAGTTTGACAAATTTATAGTTGATGATGCAGCTGTTGATGCAGCTTGGATTTTTAAACTGTGTAATGAGTGTATTTGCCCATTAAATCAAAAGCTAGATTTAAGCTTCAAACATAAACAAAATATTTTACTTTAATTTTTTTTTATTCTTTTCAGCATGTGTGTTGAATGTTAACCCAGCCACCTATGCATGCACATATTTAACTCTATTATCAATACAGTCCTGTACATGTCATCCAGCTAATTACCATGAACATGAAACATAAGTCAAAAAACATAGGGCCCTATTTTAACGATCTAAGCGCATGGCGCAGGTGCACTTAGGGTGTGTCCAAATCCACTTTTGCTAGTTTAACAATGGGAAAAAAGGTCTGCGCGCACAGCGCATGGTCCAAAAGGGTTGTACCTAACCTCTTAAAGGGTTACTTCAGTGATTTAGCATTAAGCTCTGTATCAGTAGAAACGTCTCGGTTACGTATGGTAACCCTCGTTCCCTGAAGGAGGGAACGGAGACGTACGTCGGTAATAACCGACGAATTGGGGATCACTTCAGAGAGCCCCTATCAGCTTCGAGAACTTAAGAACAGGCCAATGAACAATTGGCGTGCGAGATTTGCATCTCGCGCTCCGCCCCGCGCCGCGGGTATAAACAGGAAGCGAGAGCATCGCACTGACGTTTTTCACTGAGGAGCCGAACTAGAGACCGGCCAGGCAGTGATGGAAGGAACTGTGGCGACGGGACGTACGTCTCCGTTCCCTCCTTCAGGGAACGAGGGTTACCATACGTAACCGAGACGTTCCCTTTCAGTCGGTCACTACGACGTACGTCGGTAATAACCGACGAATTGGGATCCCTATGGAAAACGCCACAGTAACTACCACTTCCAGCGCCCAGCGAGAGCCCCTCAGACCCCGTTCTGAAGCGGGCGGGAAGATTCACGCCAGAAGAGTCAACTGCTGTTCCGCAAGACCCATTCAGCAGACTTGATTGGATAACGCTGGGAAAGCGCCGAAGGACGCTGCGGGAGCCATATCATGCCCGGAGGGAGAAAACATGTGGAGAGAACGTATGGGCTGGCCGTGGGCAGCACAACATACGGAAGTCCCAGGGGAGGCCCCGGCCAATGCAGGCGGGGGACGACACCGCACTGAGACGGCAGAGAACTCTGCCAAGGGAAAGACACGAGCTCGCCGTAGGGAGCTGTACCGTGGAGAATACACGTATGGGACCGCCGTAGGGGTCACGACATACGGAACCCAGCCTGACACAAGTTCCACCAATGCATACGAGTGCCAGACCTGGCGTCGGACGCTCCGCAACATCCGACTGCCGAGGGGTACGGAGGACTCAACAGGGTTCGCCAATCCTGGGGAACTCGACTGGAGAAATAAGCGCACGTATCCGTTCCAGGGGAAGGGAATGGCGCAGCAAGCCGACACTAGAACGGGCACTTCAGTGAAGCTGACTATGGGAAGCGAGCACACGAGAAGCCACCGGCTCTACACGCAGGCTATAAAACCTAGCGAACGTGTTGGGTGTCGCCCAGCCCGCAGCTCTACAAATGTCTGTCAGCGAGGCGCCACGAGCCAGCGCCCAGGAAGAAGCTACACCCCTGGTGGAGTGAGCTCTAACCCCGAGCGGGCAGGGCACGTCTTGGGATTCATACGCCAAGACGATGGCATCCACTATCCAGTGGGCCATCCTCTGCTTGGAGACAGCCTTTCCCTTCTGCTGTCCTCCATAACAGACGAAGAGCTGCTCTGAGGTCCTGAAGCTTTGCGTTCTGTCCACGTAAGTCCGGAGAGCACGGACGGGACAGAGCAAAGCTAGGGCTGGGTCTGCCTCCTCCGAAGGCAGCGCTTGCAGGCTCACCACTTGGTCCCGGAAGGGAGTAGTGGGAACCTTGGGCACATATCCAGGCCGGGGTCTCAGGGTCACCTGAGAATCACCCGGCCCGAATTCCAGGCACGATTCGTCGACCGAAAATGCCTGCAGGTCCCCTACCCTCTTAACTGAGGCCAATGCAATCAGGAGTATTGTCTTTAGAGACAAGATCTTAAACTCTACTGACTGTAAAGGCTCGAAGGGCGCCCTCTGAAGTGCGGTCAGCACCAGAGTCAAGTCCCAAGAGGGTATAGAAGAAGGGCGAGGAGGAATTAGTCTCCTCGCTCCCCTTAGGAACCTGACGATCAGATCATGCTTGCCTAAGGACTCACCATCAATGAGGTCATGGTTTGCGGCGATGGCGGCAACATATACCTTGAGGGTGGAGGGAGACAGCCTTCTCTCCAACCCGTCTTGAAGAAAAGATAGCACAGATCCGATCGAACATATCCGGGGGTCTTCTCGGCGAGAAGAGCACCAGTCGACGAACAGGTTCCACTTCAACGCATATAGCCGTCTCGTAGAGGGGGCTCTGGCGGAAGCGATGGTGTCGACTACCGCTTGCGGTAGGTCACCTAGAACCTCCGCGTCCCGTCCAGGGACCAGACATGGAGTTTCCAGAGGTCTGGACGCGGGTGCCAAAGGGTGCCCCGTCTCTGAGACAGAAGGTCCTGCCTCAGAGGAATGGGCCAAGGAGGTGCTGTCGCGAGGAGCACTAGTTCCGGGAACCACGTCCTGTTGGGCCAGTACGGAGCTACCAAGAGGAGTTGCTCCTCGTCCTCCCTGACCTTGCACAGAGTCTGTGCAAGAAGGCTCACTGGGGGAAACGCATATTTGCGCAGAGCCCGGGGCCAGCTGTGTGCCAGTGCATCCGAGCCGAGGGTCCCCTCGGACAGGGAATAGAACAACTGGCAGTGGGTCGTGTCGTGGGCGGCAAACAGATCGATCTGTGCGGCCCCAAAGCGACTCCAAATCAGCTGGACCACCTGGGGGTGGAGTCGCCACTCTCCGGGAAGCACTGGCAACCGCGACAGCTCGTCGGCCGCACGGTTGAGCAGGCCCGGAATGTGGATAGCACGAAGGGACCTCAGATGCTTCTGACTCCACAGGAGGAGATGGCGGGCGAGTTGGGACAAACGGCGGGAGCGTAGACCACCTTGTTTGTTGATGTACGCAACGGCCGTCGTGCTGTCCGTCCGGACCAGAACGTGCTTGTCTTTGAGCGACCCCTTGAGGCGGCTGAGAGCAAGACGAACTGCCAGCAACTCTAGGCAATTGATATGCCATTGCAGTTGGGGCCCCGTCCACAGACCCGATACTGCAAGCCCGTTGTACGTGGCACCCCAACCCGTGGGTGAGGCATCCGTGGAGACAACATGATGCCTGGACACTTGTTCTAGAGGCACTCCTGCCCGTAGAAACGAAGGGTCCGACCACGGGGTGAGGGTTTGGCGGCATCTCGGCGTCACTTGGACACGGAGGGACCCGCTGTGCCACGCCCATCTCGGGACTCGGTCGTGTAGCCAGTGCTGAAGCGGTCTCATATGGAGCAGCCCTAGCGGCGTTACTGCGGCTGCTGCTGCCATATGCCCCAGGAGCCTCTGAAAATGTTTCAGTGGAACCGCTGTACTGCGTTTGAGCGTACTCAAGCAGCTCAGCACCGACTGGACGCGCTCCTCCGTGAGGCGCGCAGTCATGGCGACCGAGTCGATCTCCATCCCGAGAAAAGAGATCCTCTGTACGGGACAGAGTTTGCTCTTCTCCCAGTTGACCCGAAGACCCAACTGGCTGAGGTGCCGGAGCACCATGTCCCTGTGTTCGCACAACTGCTCCCGCGACTGGGCAAGAATCAGCCAGTCGTCGAGATAGTTGAGAAGACGAACACCACGCTCTCTCATGGGAGCAATGGCCGCCTCCGCGACTTTCGTGAAGACACGGGGCGACAGGGACAACCCGAAGGGTAGGACTTTGTACTGGTATGCCCGTCCGTCGAAAGCAAAGCGTAGAAACGGTCTGTGTCGAGGGAGAATCGAGACATGAAAGTACGCGTCCTTCAGGTCGATCGCTGCAAACCAATCCTGGGGACGGATGCATCTGAAGATGCGTTTCTGGGTTAACATTCGGAACGGCATCCTGTGGAGGGAGCGGTTCAGGTAACGCAGGTCCAGGATCGGTCGTAACCCGCCACCTTTCTTGGGTACAATGAAGTACGGGCTGTAGAACCCGGACTTCATATCGGCTGGAGGGACCGGCTCTATCGCGTCCTTCGCCAATAGGACAGCGATCTCCGCCTGAAGCACGGGGGCGCCCTCCTTCGGTATAGAAGTGAAGTGGACACCCCTGAACTTCGGGGGACGCCGGGCGAACTGAATCGCATAGCCGAGTCTGATGGTGCGGATGATCCAGCGAGACGGGCTGGGGAGCGCTAGCCAGGCCCCCAGAGACCGAGCAAGCGGGATCATCGGCACCACAGACGTACCCGGAGCGGGGCAGCGCAGCGGAACGCAGGGGCCCCAGGACGACATGGGAGTGGTCCGTGCAGGGGTCTGGGTCTGACACACGACCTGCATCCGCTGAGGGGACGGGCGAGCGTGGGGAGGCACTTTGTGTGCGTCCGCACAACCGACGCCCCCTATTGGCGAGGAGAGAGGTGTCTGAGGGGTACGAGGCATGGTAGCGTCGCATACCGCCAGACGCGCTCTCTTGGCACCCAGAGATGTTAGAAACTGCTCTTTTATTGAGAATTGGGTGCCACTGGCACTGGGGCCAGTGGCGGAACAGAAAGAAAAATGGGGTTCCCCCGGCCCTCCACCGGGGGAAGGAGTGGAGCTGCAGCCATCTCCTGAAGAGCAGTTTCCTCCATCTCTGGGCGGCCCGTCTCAGGGTCTCTTCCGACGGCGCTTGCCACCTGGCTTGGCAGCGGCCTGAGCGGGCTGGACGTTCTTCCCGCGACCGGCTCCACGCCCACGGCCGGTGGAAGGCTGCTGCTGGGCTGGGGCGGGAGCGGGGGCGGCCGCAGGAGGACGTCCTCGGCGACGGGCAGTCGGAGGTGCTGCAGCCGGCGGCTGGGTGGAGGCAGCAGCGGGCCGCCGGTGCAGGATGTGTTTGATGGCCTCCGTCTGCTTCTGGGCGGCCGAGAATTGCTGGGCAAAATTCTCGACCGCGTCGCCGAACAACCCGGCCGACGATATGGGGGAGTCCAGGAACCGGTTCTTGTCAGTCTCCCTCATGTCGGCCAGGTTGAGCCAGAGATGCCGTTCCTGGACCACTAAGGTGGACATCGCCTGACCCACGGAACGGGCGGTAACTTTCGTCGCCCGGAGGGCGAGGTCCGTCGCCGCCCGGAGCTCCCGGAGGGGCTCTGGGTCAGACCTACCCTCGTGCATGTCCATGAGTGCCTGGGCTTGGTGCACCTGAAGCAACGCCATGGCATGCAAGGCAGACGCGGCCTGTCCGCAGGACCTGTAGGCCTTCGCAGTTAGACTGGACGAAAACCTACAGGCTTTGGACGGGAGACGAGGATCACCACGCCACTCGGAGGCGGTCGCCGGACGCAGTTGCATCGCGACGGCGCGTTCGACCGGCGGGATCCTCTCGTAACCCTTGGCCTGTCCACCGTCAAGGGTAGTGAGGAGGGAGGAGCCTCCAGGTCTGTTTCTGGCACTGAAGGGTGTCGTCCACGACCTGGAAAGCTCCTCATGCACCTCCGGGAAGAATGGCACTGGGGCGGGACGCTGAGAACCAGCGCGACCCCCCCCCAGGAACCAATCATCCAACCTAGAAGGTTCGGGACGTGGTGGAGGGTTCCACACAAGCCCGACCTTTTCGGCGGCCCGGGAAAGCATAGCCGTCAACTCAGGGTCCGACTCAGCCGTAGCTACTCTCCCAGAGGGAGGTAGTGCAGCTGAATCCTCATCCTCTGAGGACTGGAACTCCCCCTCCGATGCTGCGATCGACATCTGCTCGTCCGCGGGCGCTCCGAAAGAGATGACTGGGCGCCCGTGGGCGGGACCAGCGATCTCTTCCGGTGGCGCCACCGGCAGCGGTGCTTGAGAGGGTTCAGGGACCTGCGTAGGGACACTAGGCGGGTTTGTCCTGAACGTTATCCTCAGATCACCCCGGCCATCCGTCGAAGTAGGTCTATCCTGGTTAGGGATAGCTCTAGATCGAGGTATGGGGAGGGGGACTCCGCCTTCCCGGAGGTAGGTGAGTCTCGATCTAAGCACCGCAATAGTCATGTTCCCGCAGTGAGAACACGAGCTATTCACAAACGCTGCCTCAGCGTGCTGTAAGCCCAGGCACGTGATGCAGTGAGTGTGGCCGTCAGCGGGCGAGAGGGAACGACCGCATCCAGAAACGCACGGGTGGAATGACATCTTGAAAAAGACGCAGTGTCACACCCGTGTTGCTCTTTTTGTGAGGAAAATGCTCTTTTAGAGAGTGCTGAAGCACCCAGGGAAACCGCGGCAACACACAGGGGATAGTGCAGCCTGTGTTTGCACTCCAAGAAGGAACGCCCACCGAAACCAACAGGTTGCTGTGATAACAGCAGTTGTTCCTTTAAGCAGCTTGAGTTCGCGGTCCCGCTGGAAAGCGCCGTCACACCAGCACACGATCCTCTTCTCTTCTCTCGAAACAATCTCTTTCGCTGAAGAACAGGAAAGCAGTCTCTGCAACTTCAAACGCCGGTTCGGCTCCGAAGTGAATGACGTCAGTGCGATGCTCTCGCTTCCTGTTTATACCCGCGGCGCGGGGCGGAGCGCGAGATGCAAATCTCGCACGCCAATTGTTCATTGGCCTGTTCTTAAGTTCTCGAAGCTGATAGGGGCTCTCTGAAGTGATCCCCAATTCGTCGGTTATTACCGACGTACGTCGTAGTGACCGACTGAAAGGGAACCCGGTAGTATATTCAAATTATGGTACTTTCCCCCCTAATATCCCCCTGAAACGAGAGAATTATGCGATGAGAGAATAATTTATTCTGGCTGTAGTTTTTAGCCTCTTAGCCTCTGGCCAAAAAAATCCTCCGATGACGCAAAATTACGATATTTGCGTCATCGGAGGATTTTTTTGGCCTGAGGCTAAAAACTACAGCCAATAGAAGGAGCTGTTCCGCTTGTTTTCAACCCACCCACAGGGGAGGGATCTCACTCATAGAATGTAAATGCGCACGGCCGCTGGGATCGGGCATTAATAACAGAGCAGTGCGGAGCAAAGTGAATGTTTCAACTTTTCAATGAATTCCTATGAAAGTTTAGCTTCCATAGGCATGATCTGAAAACGTGCCGACTGGACACACACCGTGAATGACAGCCGCGCTTACCTCAGCCCTGCTCAGCTCTTCGCTCGTGATGAATGAAATCTGACTCCTGCTGCGTTTGTGCCGTGACTTTCGTTCGGCTCACTCACACTTTATGGAAAAGACACGTTCAGTTTTTAATTGTAGTGTTTTAATCTCTAACTGAACGAAATGATTGTATTATTATTATGAATATCAAAACGACGGTGGGGCGGTGTAGGGAGTGGCCTCGTAGGGCAGCGAAGCAAGTGCATTCTGGGAGTTGTTGTCTTTCATCCACATGAGACAAATTCATTTTCTGTCTTTTTTCAGTCTAGAAGGCACCAAATTCAAAAATAATTTCACATTTCTACTACATAAATGACCCAGTTTAAATACACATTAATCTTCCCAGCGCTGAAGTACCGCTTTAATGAGTCATGGGTGTGCTTTGGGCGTAATGTGCAATAAACCAATCAGAGTCTCATCTCCCATTCTCTTTAAAAGCCAGTTGCGCTTGCACCATGGCAGGTTCACTATTTACATGGCGGAATTTGCGAGCAGAAAGACTGAGCGCTTCTCGAGAGATGAATCAATTTATTTTTAATATTTAAAAATGTTTGTGTGCTGCTGCGCATCCCTGTGTGTGTAATAAGCAGTGTGTACGTGCGTTGTGCACCTGCCTACAGGCGCATTTTATGATGCATTCACATGCTTTCGGAAATGTTATAATTCCCACTTCAGAAGTCGTGATTACGAGCTTGTTGCATTTAAGTGCTTTGTTGTCGGAATGAACAGGAATAATGGAGGACACCAGGTTTATTCTTGCCTATTTATTGGGAAAATCTTATTAAAACCAACATTATATGTAGTGTCACATGCACTGACAACCATATAAACATTTACGATGCTATCAGATTCTGTAATTTCAGTCAAATGCAGGCTATTTTTCCTGTGTATAAAACATACAATACGCTTCAAATGGTTACTCGTATATGTAAATATGCACTACATTAATGACCAGACAAGACAATCTAGCTGGTGTGGGGGAAAAAAACCTAATAAATCATACCTGACACAGCAGTAGTTCTGTTTAAAGTGTATGGCATGCCCATCCCTGGAATTTGGGTATCAAAATTATTTCCGAACTTCCCAGTGGTAAACACGACATCAGAGGGCGTTCAATCATCAGATTCTTCTTCAATCATCAGATTCTTCTGTCCACCCTCTCATCACTGGGCATCACAGGGACTCCGCTCCTTTGGTTTGAGTCCTATCTCACAGGTAGGTCTTTCAAGGTTGCCTGGAGAGGAGAGGAATCCCAAGCACATCCACTGACCACTGGGGTTCCCCAGAGCTCGGTGCTTGGTCCTCTCCTCTTCTCCATCTACACTACTTCATTGGGACCCATCATTCAGGCACATGGCTTCTCTTACCACTGCTATGCTGATGACACTCAGCTCTACCTTTCATTTCACCCAGACGACCCCACAGTAGCTGCACGAATCTCCAGCTGTCTGGCTGACATCTCTGCATGGATGAGAAAACATCACCTGCAGCTTAACCTGGCAAAGACTGAGTTTCTCATCTTCCCCGCCAGTCCCACCATACAACATGACTTCACCATCCAGTTAGGTACATCCTTGATTTCCCCATCAAAGTCAGTCAGAAATCTTGGAGTAACATTTGATGACCAGCTATCCTTCAGAGAACACATTTCTAAGACAGCTCGCTCATGCCGGTTTGCGCTCCACAACATCAGGAAGATTAGACCGTTCCTAACAGGGCACGCGACACAGCTTCTTGTCCAGGCCCTGGTTATCTCTAGACTTGACTACTGCAATGCGCTTCTGGTTGGACTCCCCTCTTGTGCGATCCAATCACTTCAAATGATCCAGAATGCAGCAGCACGTCTTGTCTTCAATGAGCCCAAAAGGACCCACGTCACACCTCTCTTCATCTCCCTGCACTGGCTACCACTCGCTGCTCGCATCAAGTTTAAGACACTGACGCTTGCATACAGAGCCACCACACGCTCAGCTCCGACTTACTTTGACCCCATTCTACAAATCCACACCCCCACCAGAAGCCTTCGCTCAGCAAAGGAACGACGGCTTGTGGTACCATCACAGAGGGGAAAAAAATCCCTTTCCAGAACATTTTCATTCAATGTTCCCAGCTGGTGGAACGATCTTCCCAACACCATCCGAAACGCAGAATCATTGACATCATTCAAAAGTCAACTTAAAACTCAGCTCTTCCGTGAGCACTTAATCTCATAAAAAAAAAAAAAAAACTGAGCAATGTACACGGTCTCAGGATTTCAGGCTCTTATTGCGCTTCTCGATTCTTCATGACCTATCGCTTCATGTTCCCCCAAGTTGTAAGTCGCTTTGGATAAAAGCGTCTGCTAAATGCATAAATGTAAAATGTAAATGTAAATGTTCATGTGCTCTTTTTTCCTAGGAAATTCGTATTTACAATAATTCCGATAGCATGTGAAGGCAGCATTAATAACGCGCTCTTTAAATAACACAAAAATACTGCACTATTGACTTTAGAGCAAGTTTTTGTTGGTCAATGGCGCAGTCGTTTTCAGTTGCCTCAAAATAGCAAAGCACCAACAATGCGCCTGAACACACCTCGTTTTCAGACCAGCACGCCCATGGGCAAACAGATCGGCGCAAATGCATTTGCTATTTAAACAACATGATGCAGGACGTGAAAATGATAACTGCGTCAGGCTGAAACTAGCAAAAAATTATTGCGTCGCGCCTAGCGCCACATTGCCCCGGTTGTATAGGGCCCATAGTTTTTAAGGCATTGTTCAACTGTTGGTTATTTTTACAGGTTTAGCGCTTCTCCAGAACCTGCCGGTATGACGACACGAGGCTGGTTTCGAAGGAAGCCTGTCCACCGGCTGGCTGGAGCCCAGCGAACAAGCTACGACCTACGAGAACGCATCTGCATAGGCAGCATGACAGCCATGGAGACTGCGGTCTACCAGAAAGTACCTACAGACGAAGCAGAGGCGCAGATGCTTGCCAGCGCTGACCTGGATGACATGAAAAGTAAGAAAAGTAAATTCTGAAGGAGTCGTGAAATAGCAGGATGTTAATACGCATAGATTTTTGAGACATGGAACAAAACATCTCAATTTTACCTGCCATTAGTTTTGACATTTCTTCAGATGTTATCACTAGAATATTTCCTGTGCACAATTTCATATTTCTTCATATTTTTGGAATAAATTATTGATCACTATCCCCAAAGACACCTGTAATCAGACTCAGTACAACAAAATATTAACAAATGATTTGTGCACACATTATCTTTATTTTGCATTTGTCCATTCAGAAATTGAATGCCAAGTGGAGAATGCAAATTATTTTAAAAATAAGATATATTAAAAAATAAGATATAAGATATATTTGAGATACTTGAGAAGCAACACTGTATGAGATATTAAGACTTATTTTAAAAAAATAATATTGCTTTAATATGAGTCTATTTTTATGACTGCACTGGGACACTTTTTCGTTTGTTTTAAGTATAAGTACAAGTGATAAAAATCAGACAAAATACAGATAAAAGATAATAAGATATTAAGACTTGTTTTGAGAGAGTGTATCTTTTATCTGTATTTTGTCTGATTTTTATCACTTGTACTTGAAAAAGTGTCCCAGTGCAGTCATAAAAATACATATCTTATTCAGTGCTGCTTCTTAAAAGTAAACTTCTTGTTTTGTTTTCAGGATTTTTAGATATTTTTATCTGGAAAACAATACACATATAGCCATTAAAAAGTGTAATGAGCATAAACCTTTCGTAGATGATTAGTTAAAGGGGGGTGTAAATTTATGAGCCCAACATGCAAACGTTATTTTTTTTCCCAGTCCTGTAACCTTTCATCCCATGTCTCAAAAATCAGTGCACTTACTGATTTAAGTTTTCAGTGTGTGTAACCATGAAGATTAAAACAAGGATTAAAGCAGACAACTTGCATGTTGTTGCGGTCGTTCGATCTTAATTGAAATCAGTGCAATAACTCAAACAAAATTAGATAGGCGTGTTTGATTTCATGTGTCATTGGAGCCACACCAACGACCGAGTCTCAGGCCGGTGGTTTAACTTGATCTTGACAAGCCAAAGCCCATAGTCCCTCCAAATGCTCATTAAAACCTCACTCTAGAGGAGGGGAGTGATGACAGGGAGTGTTTGTATAGTGGACTTAGAGGTTCGCATTGGCAAGCTTGCTGGTAAGTTTTGGGGCGCTGGGGTATTCGTGTCCATACTCATAAATGTGTTTTGGTGGAAAGCAAAGGAGCAGGATCATTGGCTGGCCATGGTCAGCACTTGGCCTGCCCTCTCCTCCCTTTTTCCGCGGTTGTAAACAAGACTTTGAGATGTTCAGATGTGGTCGGGGTCACTGGATCTACGCCATGCACCAGAGTGCTTCCCGTTGTTTTTACATTAATGATTATCCTTAATAAAGTAAGCTCAACTGATTACAGGGTATGACAGTCCAAGAATACTACTACTCCTTTGAAAACCCGTGCACGAGTGTAATTGGCACTTTCCACAAATAGAATGTCCAATTACTTCTTTTTTTAAAAAGTATTATAAAGACGAATCTTGTTTTTGTTTTTTTTTGGTTGCGAGAAATGTTAAACTGTTATTTAAGATAAAATGAAGATAACATGAAGAATAGGGGTATTTCGATAAACTCAAAAAAAAAAAATGCTTGGTTGTTTTAACCCAAATTTGGGTAAAATATGGACAAACCCAGCTGTTGGGTTACGTTTTTAAAACGACTCAGCATTTTTTAGAGAGGTGTTGAGCCCAATTGCTAAGCTTAACTTTTCAACCCATTTACCAAAGTTATTATAAGAGAAAAAAAAAGTTAAACCTTTTTTTTTTTAATTAATTTATTCTACATTCTACAAATCCACACCCCCACCTGAAGCCTTCGCTCAGCAAAGGAAGGACGGCTTGTGGTACCATCACAGAGGGGAAAAAAATCCCTTTCCAGAACATTTTCATTCAATGTTCCCAGCTGGTGGAACGATCTTCCCAACACCATCCGAAACGCAGAATCATTGACATCATTCAAAAGTCAACTTAAAACTCAGCTCTTCCGTGAGCACTTAATCTCATAAAAAAAAAAAAAACTGAGCAATGTACACGGTCTCAGGATTTCAGGCTCTTATTGCGCTTCTCGATTCTTCATGACCTATCGCTTCATGTTCCCCCAAGTTGTAAGTCGCTTTGGATAAAAGCGTCTGCTAAATGCATAAATGTAAATGTAAATGTTCATGTGCTCTTTTTTCCTAGGAAATTCGTATTTACAATAATTCCGATAGCATGTGAAGGCAGCATTAATAACGCGCTCTTTAAATAACACAAAAATACTGCACTATTGACTTTAGTAGGGGTATTTCGATAAACTAAAAAAAAAAATGCTTGGTTGTTTTAACCCAAATTTGGGTAAAATATGGACAAACCCAGCTGTTGGGTTACGTTTTTAAAACGACTCAGCATTTTTTAGAGAGGTGTTGAGCCCAATTGCTAAGCTTAACTTTTCAACCCATTTACCAAAGTTATTATAAGAGAAAAAAAAAGTTAAACCTTTTTTAAAAAAATTAATTTAGGGAAAATAAAATGAAATTTCTTCAATAGCTATTAACCAAAATTGTCTCAAACTAGCATATATATATATACAGTGAGGAAAATAAGTATTTGAACACCCTGCTATTTTGCAAGTTCTCCCACTTGGAAATCATGGAGGGGTCTGAAATTGTCATCATGGGTGCATGTCCACTGTGAGAGACATAATCTATAAAAAAAAAATCCAGAAATCACAATATATGATTTTTTAAACTATTTATTTGTATGATACAGCTGCAAAGAAGTTTTTGAACACCTGTCTATCAGCTAGAATTCTGACCCTCAAAGACCTGTTAGTCTGCCTTTAAAATGTCCACCTCCACTCCATTTATTATCCTAAATTAGATGCACGTGTTTGAGGTCGTTAGCTGCATAAAGACACCTATCCACCCCATACAATCAGTAAGAATCCAACTACTAACATGGCCAAGACCAAAGAGCTGTCCAAAGACACTAGAGACAAAATTGTACACCTCCACAAGGCTGGAAAGGGCTACGGGGAAATCGCCAAGCAGCTTGGTGAAAAAAGGTCCACTGTTGGAGCAATCATTAGAAAATGGAAGAAGCTAAACATGACTGTCAATCCCCCTTGGACTGGGGCTCCATGCAAGATTTCACCTCTTGGGGTCTCAATGATCCTAAGAAAGGTGAGAAATCAGCCCAGAACTACACGGGAGGAGCTGGTCACTGACCTGAAAAGAGCTGGGACCACCGTTTCCAAGGTTACTGTTGGTAATACACTAAGACGTCATGGTTTGAAATCATGCATGGCACAGAAGGTTCCCCTGCTTAAACCAGCACATGTCAAGGCCCGTCTTAAGTTTGCCAATGACCATTTGGATGATCCAGAGGAGTCATGGGAGAAAGTCATGTGGTCAGATGAGACCAAAATAGAACTTTTTGGTCATAATTCCACTAAAGGAAGAAGAATGATGAGTACCATCCCAAGAACACCATCCCTACTGTGAAGCATGGGGGTGGTAGCATCATGCTTTGGGGGTGTTTTTCTGCACATGGGACAGGGCGACTGCACTGTATTAAGGAGAGGATGACCGGGGCCATGTATTGCGAGATTTTGGGGAACAACCTCCTTCCCTCAGTTAGAGCATTGAGGCTGGGTCTTCCAACATGACAATGACCCGAAGCACACAGCCAGGATAACCAAGGAGTGGCTCTGTAAGTAGCATATCAAGGTTCTGGCGTGGCCTAGCCAGTCTCCAGACCTAAACCCAATAGAGAATCTTTGGAGGAGCTCAAACTCCGTGTTTCTCAGCGACAGGCCAGAAACCTTACTGATCTAGAGAAGATCTGTATGGAGGAGTGGGCCAAAACCCCTCCTGCAGTGTGTGCAAACCTGGTGAAAAACTACAGGAAACGTTTGACCTCTGTAATTGCAAACAAAGGCTACTGTACCAAATATTAACATTGATTTTTCCAAATATTAACATTGATTTACTTATTTGCAGCTGTATCATACAAATAAATAGTTAAAAAAAATCATACATTGTGATTTCTGGAATATTTATTTTTAGATTATGTCTCTCACAGTGGACATGCACCTACGATGACAATTTCAGAGCCCTCCATGATTTCTAAGTGGGAGAACTTGCAAAATAGCAGGGTTCAAATACTTATTTTCCTCACTGTATATATATATATATATATATATATATATATATATATATATATATATATATATATATATATATATATATATATATATATATATATATATGCAGTGGTGGACAGTATTGTTACTGTATTTAAGTACATTTTTGTACATCTGTTTGTACTTTTATCGGAGTACCTTTATTTTGGTACATATTTTACCTTTATTATTTACCTGAACTTTTACTTCACTACATTCCAAAGCATAATATCATACTTTTTACTCCACTACATTTCACATGTTGTTCCTCATTATTTTGAAGAGAAGAAATTGTCACTGATCTGTTCTCCAGTCAACAACTCACTGATTCAAATGACCCTGTCAGAGCGAGTCTCCAGTAAACAATTCACTGAGTTCGCAAGTCTGACTCAAAGTGGGCCAAGAACGAGAGATCCAAGCGTGACTTATGGCAAGAAATTTTAGGATTTGTTATTGTAAAAGAAAATCATAGGTATGTCATGACCGTCAGTTGTTTGTGAACTAAATCTGCTGAAAGCGGCCGAGATATTAAGCCCATTTTATATTAAATGCTTTTGTGTTTTACCGTCTGAACAGGGTTTTAGGTAGAAACTAAACATAACGTTAAAATAACACAAATTAATTCCCATGCATCTTCTCCACTGCCGTAGCCGTTTCAAATGATATAAAACTTCACGTTACTTCACTTAACGTGTTTTTCTTAACGTTAACACATTGTGCATTATGTGATGTTTATCTTTGTCAACATTTACACACATCTACACACATCCAACACAATCAGCGCTGGCCAGGGATGTGTTTTCTCCTCACTGCCCTTCTCCCTGTACACGAACGACTGCACTGCCAAACATCCTTCTGTCAAACTTCTGAGGTTTGCAGATGACACCACCATCATTGGCCTCATACACAATGCTGACTAGTTTGCATATAGCATATAGACTCTTCATCTGTTACTACCTGCCTTCATCACGCTATCCTCTCTTCATCGAGCATCTGCAGTACCAAGAACTCTAATCGGTTAAGTCTGCCACATTGCCTGCCATCAGCTTACTCCGTTCAATAAACATGTTCAAACCTGCATTCCTGTTGTCTGTCCCTGTGTTACATGATGCTTGCAGATCAATGCATATTTTGTGCATAATCTTCCTTGTTGACTATTGCTGGCTACTTGGCAGTTCATAATAATTCATAATTATGTCAGACTGAGCTGCAACTTTTTTAAGCTCTACTGTGTGTATACTTTATACCCCCAATATATAAAACTGCTGCCAGTACTTTACTCTTTTAATACATAATGTTGAAAAGGAGTACTCAATACTTTAACTAGAGTAATATTTTAATGGTGTATCTGTACTATTACTCCAGTACTTATTTTGTGTACTTTGTCCACCACGGATTATTCGTCATATTTAGTTTGACCTGTGGGCTGTGGATCAGTTTATGAAGGTTAGTCTTTTAAAAAATAGGTTTAAGACTCTATTTGGCATCCTATTTGTGGAACGTGCAAATTAGTAATATTTCATTACAGTGTTTTTGTCTTGGGGAACTTGACCGAAGTCATTCCTGAACAGTGTTTGTGAGGATGCCTGAAGATGTGCTGCACATGACTATGTTTTCTTAGAAGCAGCATTGTAAAGTTCTTCCTGACGCGAGGGGTTTGGTTTAATTGGGCTCCCATGCTCCAGTTGGCCTCCCAGCTGTTCCTCTGTGTGTCATGTGGTGATTTTTCAAGCCATGGGAATGGCTAGACACACTCTCTTTTTATTGAGCCAGATGATTTTCACAGAGCCTAAGTTTAGTGCATTGCTCATCTTAGAACATTTGAACCCATAATGTTTGCTTATGAATGCTGCTCACACTGTGGCATGTTGCCTGATGAATGAAATGTTGTTCTTGTGATTTTCAGCTATCTTACTAGATGAAATGTAATGATTGTATCTCTTTTAACTAATATATATATAGTATAAAGGGCTTGATATTAACACCCGCCAAATGTGGGTGGATTTGTGTAACGCAGTCACGCGTACTAACCACTTTGGCGGGTTGAATATTTTATATATATATATATATATATATATATATATATATATATATATATATATATATATATATATATATATATATATATATACATTTTTCAATTGTAGTCTTTTAAGAAGGCATCTAAAAATAATAAACTAAATGAAACGTATAGTGTTGTCAAAAATATAGATTTTTTCAATACATATTGATACTAGAAATATCTGAAATGTTTCCAATGCTCATTTTCTGCAGAATAGATACACAATACCAGCTGCGCTTTCTCACTCTCTTATCTCTCCAACAGAGTGTCGACACACAAATCCACCTCCACTCACTCACTCACTCACTCACTCACTCACTCACTCACTCACTTCATTTGTGAATACTGGTGAATATTGTTGGTGTTACAGGGCTTGAATTTCAGGGTGTGGGATTGTGCATGTTGCGCATCATTTTACTCATTCCCATAGATTTTGTGCTCAAACTCAAAGTGTGCGCACACAAAGCCGCCTCTCAGTTCTAAATGCAGTTCTTTTTGCTTCTTTTTGACCTTGAACAGTCAAATACACACGAAATAATGTCAAAATGCCGATCTTAAACAGTCAGTTATGTTTTAAGTGAATGTAAACAGTTTACAGTATAAAGGATCCATGCATCAGGTCTTAAAGTGACAGCAGACCTAATATACCTGCTGCCAAATTATTAATATAATATTAAAAATATCTCTATGATGAAGAATATGATGCAGGGCAACAACTCACTGTGTGATGAAGCCTATAGAATGCAGTTAGAATGTCCATAAAATTCAAGATATAAGGCAAAAAAGCCCCTGTTTGAGTTTTAGTCTCAGGGCGTTTTTACACTGTGTACGTTTGTTGTGGTCCGCGTCAGAGCGCCCTCACATATTTACATCATGATATACAGTATAGCCTAAGCAATATCACACGTGTTCTGTTTCTTTTGTCCAGAATAGCACGAGATGTGTAGACTGGGTAAACCCAGCCCGCTCTGCTGGCGATTTGATTTCGCCCTGCAGCTCAGGCTGGAAACCTGTAAATTTTTCTATCCTGCTTCCGTTACAAATCTGCGGGGACCAATCACAAACTGGCTTATCCACCTGGTGCGCTATTGGTGGGTTTAACTAGACTGGGTAAACCCAGCCCGATCTACCAGCGATTTGATTTCGCCCCTGCAGCTGTCACCCGGATCGTTGGTCTGATTGGTTGAAGGACTATCCAATTTTTTACAGAGTCATTTGAACTATGCCCGTTGATCACGCCTCTTGCAGTAGAAAATACAGAGCAGACTCCCCAGACTAATGTTCAATCTGAAAAGATTGAGCTTGGTCTGATGATTGCCAGACAACGAGACGAATGCAAATGCGACACTGATCTTATTCAAGAGTTTAATACAATAATAACAAGTTAATATTGTGTTGTTTTAGATACAATATTGTCTGTTTTGCCAACGGAAATATAAAGACAAAGCAGAACTATTAGTCTCCGACACGTTTTGGATGAATCGGGTGAACCGATGATTCAATGGACCATAAAGAAAACCATTTACATTTACCATTTTCATAAAGAGAACCATTTACTTCACCCCTGAATGCCGTTTCAACAAATCGAATGAATGACTCAATGACTTACTAAATTAAACATTTACCGCCACCTCCTGGCAGTTTTAGTTTCTTATTTAGAGTTTAATTGCATTAAAAATAATTTCATATTTCCATATTAATAAAAACAAACATTAAAGGTATAGTTCACCCAAAAATATTTCTTTCTGAAGCTACTTTTTGTAATGTGTATTTGATTTTTTACACAATAATGACTTTAAATTCTCTTGGGAATTTCTCAGCCAAATTTGATGTGCAAATAATTTGCGATTAATTAGATTAATTAATTGCCACATCATGTAATTAATTATATATATATATATATATATATATATATATATATATATATATATATATATATATATATATATATATATATATATATATTAGTGGTGGGCCGTTATCGGCGTTAACGTGCTGCATTAACGTGAGACTCTTATCGGGCGATAAAAAAAATATCGCCGTTAATCTATTCTCAAAGTTGGGTTGGGAGCTGGGTCTATACTACGCAAGCTATGATGACTTTCACCTTGATATTTTAGCGCGGATGTACACCTAGCCGAATTGCACTGTAGGGGGCGAGAGAACGAGTCTTCGAACCTGTGTGTATGCCTACTAGTGTTGTCAAAAATATCCATATTTCGCTATGTATCGATACTGAAATATCTGAAACGATACAATACTCATTTTCTACAGTATCGATATCAGCTGCGCTCTCCTCTCCGACCGACAGCGAGTGACACGCACCCGCCTCCTCTCATTCAGTCCGTTTAATCCTCTGAACATTGCGAACTCGTGTTCTGCTGGACTTTTGTTAGTATTGGTGTGACCGGTCTGAATTTCGCGCTCACATCTGAAGCGCACACACACATACCGTAATAAAGCCTCCTCTGACATACAAGTGCAAAAATGACCTCCTTTTTCCAGCTTATTAATGGTCAAATACACTCAAAAATGTCTCAATGCCCATCTTGGTGAGTTTTAATGTAAACACAGTCGTAACCAGCTCACAGGAACAGTGTTTGGATATGCGTACTTCAGGTCTTAAAGGAACAGAATTTATTTATTATTCAAACTACAAAAAGACAAACGATCACTTACGAGCACACATATTCTGAATGCCTTCGGCAGAATTCAAATGAGCCATTTTAATCTAGATTAATCTAGAATAATTTTGGAATTAATCTAATAAATATATATATATATATATATATATATATATATATATATATATATATATATATATATATATATATATATATATATATATATATAGCCTATATATATAACACACACACACACACACACACACACACACACACACACACACACACACACACACACACACACACACACACACACACACACACACACACACACACACACACACACACACACACACACACACACACACACACACACACACACACACACACACACACAATGCATAAACAGTAGTAATTTTAGTAAGAAGTAAAGTAGTACATTTAGTAAATTGCTATAATTATTAATTATTCAGCACTGTTTATATCATTATATATTATTTTAATATCATATATAATTGTTAGTATTGTTTTTTATATTGATACATGAATAAGTTGCTATTATTTAAATTGTAATGCACTTTTTAAATTGTACTTTAAACAGTACTGCTTATATAAATATATTAACATTTTATTAATGAATACTTCAGTACTAACATGCCTGCAGCTGGTTGGATTTTGAAGGAAGCATGGATGTTTCCATCTGGCACGCCGATACAGGCTAATTTCATGAATGATACTGCTGTTTACTCTACGTGACGTACAGTGCAGCTAATATGGCTAAATTATTCCCTGTGAATGAAGGCTAGCAGAGTCCAGCAGAGTGCTTTTAGGTGAGGGCTGCAGCGGCTCTGTGGATGAGACCCCTCCAGCTATAATTAACTTCACTGTTCCAATTGATTATCCTTCCCAAAGACCCGCCCGCAGCCTTTCCTGCTTTTAGAAAATAGAGGAAGCATTGACTGCTCTACCGCAGCAAATTACAAATGAGGCCGCCACAGTGGAACACGCCATTGAATTTAAGTCTTGCATCACACTGGCTTGCTATAAACTGCTCATGTTTGAGTCTGTCCCGCTCCATGCCACTGTCCCGCTCCATGCCACCTTTACAGGGCATTTAGATGCTATATATGTCAGAATACTCACTTGTATAATTTATTTTCTCACTTATTGTTTTGAATGATCTCATTGTTTGATTGTTTATTTTTAAACATTTTATTTTTATGAAATATATCAAATTAATTCATCTTATTTTATAACCTCGAAAAAAGTCTCAATATTCTAATAGACAGCAATGTAGTAGACAGCAATGTTTTACTGACAGCAGTAATAGACAGCAATGTTTTTACAGTGTGATTACAGTTTTTTTTTATTTTTATAAAATTATGTTTTATGATGTTTATGGAATATATATTCAATAAATTATATTGAGTTTATAACCTCAAATAAAGTCTCAATATCCCAATAATTTCTCCAACAGTAATGTGATTACAGTGAACATGAAATACAATAAAAATATATATTTTTTAAATAAGGTTTAAATGAAGAGAATATGGAAACTTTTTTTAAATGTCTACCATTCTCCAGAGACAAAAGGCCCCGTGTTTTTTTTAGTATATATAGCAAAATGTCTAATCAAAAGACAATATGACCTCAACATTTCTCATTAAAATTCTCCCAAAAACAAAAGATCTGAGCACTCTTTTATCTTATCTACATAATAGACACATTCTATAGTTCATAGGAGAAACATCTGAGAGAAAGTTAATATCTAAATTAAACATAACTTAGATCATCTCTCTTATATCTCATGAGCTATGAAAGAGCAACCTCTGAGCAATAAAATACCCTCTGATATGCTTACAAATCTTGTAGTGTCCAGCTATATAGGCTATTGGATGTGTCTGAATTGCGATTGGCTAATCCCTGTGCAGGTAACCACTTGAAAATAAGACAGAGTTGAGTTCTAGAAGCAGCCATGGTTTCCATGGAGATCGGTCATGTGGAGACAGGGCTGTGTAATGTGTGCCACCATGTTGTGCATTTCATCGGCACTGATGTGGTTTCGGATGGAGGTTTTCACCTGTGCTTTCTGATAGGGTGGTGTAATCAACTCTGGGCCTGATGTCGGAAAAACCGGATGGAGGACCACATCTCTGTCCCTCATGCACTCGCTGGATCAATCGACAACGTCATGGAAAGCATAGAGGCAGCCAATAGATTTGTGTGAGACCTCAAAAGTAGTTCAGTTGTATCAACATTTCCTCTGGATCATCCGCCAATTCCAGTGTTCCCTGCTGTTTGCCTGCGTACATGTGGACACGTCTCGCAGAACTACTGCTCATCTGCTTGGAAACCCTGAGGCCAGACACCATTTTCTTATCAGGCAGTCAGGTGGATCTTACAAACTCTCTGTGGATTGAGGGCCCAGCTGAGAGATGATCCTTTTCCCTTCTTTTCTTCTTTAACTTACCATTCTTGGACAAAATTTGATCGCAGACAAGATTAATTGCACGATTCCTTGTGATAGAAATTTGTGCTTCCAGGATCTACTCCTAAAAACCCGAAGACGGGATTAGACGCAGTTTTTTTGAGTTCTACTTTGTAGAAGGTACAAAATAGCGGCACGGAAGAGGGTGGCATCCTGGATGATACGGAGGCACCAGGTGTGGAGATGACAGACGAGGGGAAGGAGAAGGACAGCAGCGGCGGCTCAGGGGAGGAATGCCCTAATGCAGACCCTGGAAAGGGGCATTGTATGGATCAGGAAAACCCTCTGGGGAGCTTTGCATTGGACGGCTTTGAGGACTTTGAGGAGTTTGTGCTGGATTTTGATGATTATGACCTTCTGGAATCCATCCACTCACACCTTAGCTCCCCGGTCGAACCGATCCGTAAGTTTGCTTACTGTTAAAAAGTTGGAAGCGTGATGAAGGGTAATATTTTCCAGCCACCTTCATTTTTGCAAATGTCACAGTGACCTCCACTTTGCTTCACACTTACATCATTTTTCGAACAGAATTTTGCCATTGTCTGTCTTTGACAATTGGGTTTCACTTTATTTTGATGCACATTCTGTTGACTATAAGTAATGTTGCACCTACTCTCATTAGAGTGTTAGTAGAGTATTAGTAGATTGGTAGGGTTAGGGTTAGAACAAGTTGACATGTAGTAGCAAAATTGCGTATAGTTAGTAGAATGTCTGTTGGGGAGCATCACAATAAAGATTTAGCAGATATTAAGCAGACAGACTACTAATACTCTAATGAGAGTTAGTTGACATGTAGTTGCAAACATAAGTATAGTTAGTAGAATGTCTGTTGGGTGACCGTCACAATAAAGAGTTAGCAGATATTAAGCAGACAGACTACTAAAACTCTAATGAGAGTTAGTTGACATGTAGTAGCAAAGTTACGTATAGTTAGTAGAATGTCTGTTGGGTAACCACAATAAAGAGTTAGCAGATATTAAGCAGACAGTCTACTAATACTCTAATGAGAGTTAGTTGACATGTAGCAAAGTTACGTATAGTTAGTAGAATGTCTGTTGGGTGACCAAAATAAAGAGTTAGCAGATATTAAGCAGACAGTCTACTAATACTCTAATGAGAGTTAGTTGACATGTAGCAAAGTTACGTATAGTTAGTAGAATGTCTGTTGGGTAACCACAATAAAGAGTTAGCAGATATTAAGCAGACAGTCTACTAATACTCTAATGAGAGTTAGTTGACATGTAGTAGCAAAGTTACGTATAGTTAGTAGAATGTCTGTTGGGTAACCACAATAAAGATTTAGCAGATATTAAGCAGACAGACTACTAATACTCTAATGAGAGTTAGTTGACATGTAGTTGCAAACATAAGTATAGTTAGTAGAATGTCTGTTGGGTGACCGTCACAATAAAGAGTTAGCAGATATTAAGCAGACAGACTACTAAAACTTTAATGAGAGTTAGTTGACATGTAGCAAAGTTACGTATAGTTAGTAGAATGTCTGTTGGGGGAGCATCACAATAAAGAGTTAGCAGATATTAAGCAGACATTCTACTAATACTCTAATGAGAGTTAGTTGACATGTAGTAGCAAAGTTACATATAGTTAGTAGAATGTCTGTTGGGGAGCATCACAATAAAGAGTTAGCAGATATTAAGCAGACAGTCTACTAATACTCTAATGAGAGTTAGTTGACATGTAGTAGCAAAGTTACGTATAGTTAGTAGAATGTCTGTTGGGTGACCACAATAAAGAGTTAGCAGATATTAAGCAGGCAGTCTACTAATACTCTAATGAGAGTTAGTTGACATGTAGTAGCAAAGTTACGTATAGTTAGTAGAATGTCTGTTGGGTGACCACAATAAAGAGTTAGCAGATATTAAGCAGGCAGTCTACTAAAACTCTAATGAGAGTTAGTTGACATGTAGTAGCAAAGTTACGTATAGTTAGTAGAATGTCTGTTGGGTGACCACAATAAAGAGTTAGCAGATATTAAGCAGGCAGTCTACTAATACTCTAATGAGAGTTAGTTGACATGTAGTAGCAAAGTTACGTATAGTTAGTAGAATGTCTGTTGGGTGACCACAATAAAGAGTTAGCAGATATTAAGCAGACAGTCTACTAATACTCTAATGAGAGTTAGTTGACATGTAGTAGCAAAGTTACGTATAGTTAGTAGAATGTCTGTTGGGTGACCACAATAAAGAGTTAGCAGATATTAAGCAGACAGTCTACTAATACTCTAATGAGAGTTAGTTGACATGTAGTAGCAAAGTTAAGTATAGTTAGTAGAATGTCTGTTGGGTGACCACAATAAAGAGTTAGCAGATATTAAGCAGACGGACTACTAATACTCTAATGAGAGTTAGTTGACATGTAGTTGCAAATATGCATATAGTTAGAAGAATGTATGTTGGGGAGCATCACAGTTAAGAGTTAGCAGATATTAAGCAGACAGTCTGCTAATAATTGACATGTAATTGCAAAGTTACTTATAGTCAACAGAATGTTCCAAAGGGACCATCAAAATAAAGTGTTACTGACAATTAGTAGTGGAAAAAAGCCTCGAAGTACGCATTTGCAATTGAATGTGTAAGAGACAGCTCTTGATTAAATCCAATAGGATTTTCCATTCACATGACTGCAGTTGTGACATTGTAAAAAGGCACTCCACCCTCTATAGATCTTGCTTGCATTGGAAATTGATGGCTGGGAATTTCTAACTGAGTTGTTTTATTGATCCTGTAGGGAAATACAAGCTAATTAATGTCAAGCCGAATCCATGCAAACAGTTTGTTGATATGAAACAGTTCATGGCCTCCAGTGATGTGGCATGTTTGAGTGGATGGCTTATAAAGTTCCACATCCCCTCCTGTTGACACATACATGTGCAGCCAAGCCTCCACACGCACAAATCATCTCAGGGCAGAGTCATATTACACAGTAACTTCCTTCAGACATGAAGTACAGTGATTTCTATTGATATTCCTCATTCATTATGGTTAGAGGTTTGTTCAGCCTGAACCTTTTTTTTTTTTTGGTCCTACACTACCGTTCAAAAGTTTGGGTCAGTTAGTCAATTATTACGTTTATTCAACAAGGATGCATTAAATAGATCAAAAGTGACATTAAAATGTTTTTTAACATTGTTGCAAAAACAATTCTATTTCAACTAAATGCTGTTCTTTTCAACTTTCTGTTAAGCAAAGCATCCTGAAAAATGTATCATGATTTCCACAGAAATATTAAGCAGTACAACTGTTTTAATATTTAGAAATGTGGTAACACTTTACCATAATGTTTCATTAGTTAACATTAGCAAAATACTTTAGTTAACATGAAATAAGAATGAACAATACTTCTACTGCTCTTTTAAACTTAGTTAATTTCAACATTTACTAATACATTATTAGTATTATTCATAACCAAATGTTGTATTTGTTAACATTAGTTAATGCACTGTGCACTCTAAAAAAAGAAGGTTCTATATATGGCACCAAAAATGGTTCTGCGTCGTAATCATAGGGGAACCATTTTTGGTGCTATATAGCACCATATCTTAACATGTTCTGTATATGGTAGCGGTGATATATAGCACCATAGTTAGCGGTGCTATATAGCACCTTAGTCAAAGAACCGGTGAAGAACCTCTGAAGAACCTCTGAAGAACCACTGAAGCACCAAAATTGGTGCTATATAGCACTTAAAAAGGTTCCCCTATGATTACGAGCCAAGAACCATTTTTGGTGCCATTTAGAACCTTTTTTTTTTAGAGTGTGAGCTAACATGAACAAACAATGAACTACTGGATTTATATTAACTAGCATTAACAAAGATGAATAAATACTGTAACAAATTCATTGTTGTATTCAGCATTGTTCATTGTTAGTTCATGTTAGTTAATACTTTAACTAATTTTAACAAATGAGACCTTATTGTAAAGTGTAGCCATAAATGTTTATTGTGCACCAAATCAGCATCTTACACTAAAAAATAAAGGTTCTTTGGCGGGATGTATGGTTCCATGAAGAACCTTTAATATCCAAAGAACCTTTCCATTGCACAAAAGGTTCTTTGTAGTGCAGAAAGATTATTTAGACTATAAAATGGTTAGAAAAAAATGTTCTTTAAAGAACCAAAAATGGTTCTTCTATCTATGGCATCTCCGTAAAAAGAAACCTTTTCGGTTCTTCCTGGCACCTTTATTTTTAAGAGTGTAGAATGATTTCTGAAGACTTGAGTAATGTCACTTACTTTAAATTGTTGTAATATTTCACAGTTTAACTGTTTTTACTGTATTTTTGACCAAATAAATGCAGCCTTGGAGAGAGGAAGAAACTTATTTCAAAAGCATTTAAAAAGTCACCAAACCCAGCTACATTGATTGACACAAGTGGCATCGTACTGAATTATCATTGGTTTCCGTTCTTACATCTGCATACTGAATTGTGAATGCCATTTTAGAATAGCCGTATAACCACCTTTACACTGAACAGTGATTATTTGCTGAATCTAATCTAGATGTCATTGTAATATTCGCATATGAATCTGCCATCTTTCTTATATCAGCCATAGGCCAAATACTGACTAACTTTCATATATTAGACACAATGGGCCAGATTTACTAACAGCTTGCGCCAGTGAAATTCCTCTTTTGGCGTTAAGAAACTACTGTCAGGTTTTACTAAAGACACGCGGTGAAAAAATAGTGCTAAAAAGGCGTGAACAATGTTATTTTTGCATCTGACCTTATTATGCATTTGTAGGAGTTTCCCTTTCAGACACAAAATTTACGGGAGGAGAGCATTTAGATGAATCATGCATGCGTGATTTACTAATGTTTGTACTCATAAATTTACTGGTGTTTGCGCCATTATTTACCGCCCCAAAAAAGTATGTCTTAATCCAGACGCAAATTTTCTGCTCTTGGTAGATTGTGTTAGTCATTATGGAAATGATCCGGCTGTATCTGTTTTATTTCATTTGCGTGTCGTCGGTAGATCACGTGCAGAACTTTCCACTCCCATTTGTGCTTTTTTTGGAATTGCGCTCTCACGCTAATTTGCCCTGTTTAGTAAATCTAGCCCAATAGTTAAAATAGTTCCAATAGAAGTCAAATTAAGATATGGCTTGTGTTTGTTTTTCAAGCTTGAATGCATCCCATTCACAGTAATTGCATGGAAAAAGCAACCAGTGCACTCTTTTTTTGAAGAAAGAAAGCCATACTGGTTTGCAACAACCTGAGTAAACAAACAGAATGTCACTTTTTTTGAAAAACTGTTCCTTATAAAGAAAGAGATGGGCCTGAAATATTACAGTTATCATTCAAAGAGATCAAACACTGCTTCTCACTAACAGCCATACTTGTATTTTGATAAAAGCTAAAACCCTCAGGCTTTTGCTTTTGTCTTTGTGTAGACCGTTGCCCTCAAGGCCTTTCCCTGTCTGTTTCTCTCTCTGCAATCCCTCGGGAAAATGTCTGTGTGTAGAGCAGACAGACAGTCTAGCAGAGATCAATTTCCATCTTATCTCTCAGTCGCACTGTTTCTTTTCAGTAATACACACAAACTCTGTGTCATAAAACGTTAAACGTATTTGGGTCCATGGCAAAGGAAAAATCTTTTAAAAATCATCTAGTTTAAAATGCATGAGGCACACACACACACCTGAAATCTTTGTCCTTGTGGGGAAAACAGCTTATAAATCACACTGATGTTTTCTGAAAATGTAAATATGCAGAAAGTTTTCTATGATGGGTAGGTTTAGAGTTAGGGGATAGAATATACAGTTATACTGTATAAAAATCATTATGTCTTTGGAAATTCCCCCTAAAACATAGAAACCCAAATGTGTGTGTGTGTGTGTGTGTGTGTGTGTGTGTGTGTGGGCATGTTTTTGTGAAATATCAGGACACAAATGTGTATAATGACATGGGTATGACATAGGTATTACAAAAAGAGGGTGAAATATGAGGACGTTACCCATGTCCTCACTTTTCAAAATGCTTATATTTCACACAGAATGAGGTTTTTTTCACAGAAAGTAAACTGCACAGTCTCCTGTGATGGTTAGGTTTAGGGGCAGGGGCAGTGTAGGGGGATAGAAAATACGGTTTGTACGGTATAAAAACCATTACGCCTATGGAATGTCCCCACATTTCACAAAAAAACCCCTGTGTGTGTGTGTGTGGATAGTTTTTCAAATGAAAATTGTATAACATTATAGTGATGTATTATAACATACATTGATTATTATAACATTATATAATATTTTATTGTTTAGTTTTTGAGATTTTTTTAAAAAGATTGTATTCAATTGATTGTCTGTATGACATGCATTTTTAATCTTGACAAAAAGTGAGCCACTGAACCATTTCGAGAGTGTGTTTGAAGGTGGCAAAGGTAATACTAACAAAATAAGGGAGGACAGATCAAATGCTTGAATTGAGATTTCAAATCAGCACTTTTGTGCGTCAAACACACATTTGCGGCCTGAGTTGGTTTCGTCCTGTGGTGTTTTGATGAAAACTTGGCTGTTTTGGTCGCCTCTAGGATTTTTGCTCTCCTGCCATGAAAAGCACAACCAGAGTACAGCCAAAAGGCACGGCCACCTTATTGTTAACACTCTACCCCTGGTATAAGGCCCAGCACCAGTGTGTGGACTTCAAAATTATGCAGAGCCTTTTTTTATGAGGAGGGTTAGAGTCATGTGCGACGCTAGGAGAGAAAGGGTAAAAAATGTACTTTGTTTACCGAACATCCCCGGGCTACTGGGACAACACAAACCAGCTAAGGCCTTGGGCGTCCTGGCAGGCCTCAACCCTTGGAGAGCCCCGGCCTTTTACTTGGCACTCGGAACAGCTGGAGAGAGAGGGTTTCTCATAATACACCCCTTCAATTATCCCAAATTCAATAAAAACCTCGGTTTGTGGGCTAAAATGATACAATATTAAATCACAGCAATTTTTTTGGAAAGGCCTAGCATCCAAAGTACGCCTCTTAGTTGCACTCAGCTGAGAAGGCCTGTGATTCTCTTGTTTTTCTAGGCCCGTTTTTACTCTCAATCACACAAATGTATGCAATTTCATTGCTACAGTTGAATAAAAGCTATGCGAATATGTATTTTTGTATAAATTGGTCAAATAGATAATTTGTTTTGCCATGGACTGATGAATATCAAGGCTTGTGGATGTTTTTAACCCTTTTTCGCTTTTTGCAAGTCAGTGATTCTTATTGTTATGTCTCCTGAGATCTCTTTTTCAAGGCATGGATCAGGCAATGCTTGATGCAAATAGAATCTGTGTTCGTTATAGGACAGGACAGATCTGACCAACACCTCCAGTCTAGTTTTGGTGGGCTTGTCCCAATACCAACACTTGCAGTCTTGACCACTTGTCTACTTGCATACATTTTTTTCTGTATTTGGCCTAAGTGCTCAAGTGGGTAGAACATTTGATTACCCGGTGGACCACACTGACAACATACAGGGCCAGATTTACTAAACAGGACAAATTAGCATGAGAGCGCAATTACAAAAAAAGTTCTGCACGTGATCTACTGATGATGTGCAAATGAAAGAACACAGACACAGCCGGATCATTTTCATAATGACCAACACAATCTACCACGAGCAGATCAAATTTGCGTCTGGATTAAGACATGCTTTTTTGGGGCGGTAAATAATGCCGCAAATACCAGTAAATTGACTAGCGCAAACATGAGTAAATCACCCGGCATGATTCATTTAAATACTCTCCTCCCATAAATGTTGCGTCTGAAAGGGAAACTCTTACAAATGCATATGCAGTAAGGTCAGCCGCAAAAATAACCCTGTCCACGCCTTTTCAGCGCTAATTTTTCACTGCGTGTCTTTGGTAAATCCTGAAAGCTGTTAGTAAATCTGTTTTTTATAGATCATTATTTACACATTTTGATTTTTAAAGCTACACACTTTAACTCTTTCCCCGCCAAACACAGAATTTTCCAGGTTACCATGTTCTCACTGTTATACGCTAGGGAGCGCTATGACGCATCTTCTGAAAGAGTACAGAATCTCCTGATAAAACGCGCAGAAACAAGCAATTTCATATGTAATCATATCCATATGTAAAATAATGTGACCATCAACATTTAACAGAATATAAATCAAAACTGCCTAATGTTACTGAATGAAGTGTCGACCCAGGACGAGCTACAGGACTGTGCAAGAATTAGGGGTGTTGATGGACTCGATTTACTCCATCTATGTTTTGAATCCGATCCAGACATAGTCTTTGACACAAAAAAAAACTATTTTCTTAGCTCAAAATGCCTTTTTTTAATGACACTTACCCATTTTCATTAAAAAATAATACATGAAGCTTTTTTGTTTGTTTGTTTAAAAGCAGAGGGTCTATTCTTTCTTTTGATATATCGCATGTTCAGATATTCATACAACAAAATATTGGGGGCTATGATATTTTTGTGACAGTGCCAAAGTGATATGGCAACATTTTCAAAACAAAACAAAAAAAGCTGGTGGTGAAAGAGTTCAAATAAACTTCTACATGTCTGTTCAGTAGTCCCTATTTAAGAGACGATACATTTTAGTTGGTGAGATGCTTTTAATTAAGTGATAATGAATACACATACTCCTCTGCACCAATTGAACATGCAATACTTTACATTTTCTACCAAATTACATCTAATATCTAATTAATTTAACTTGAAATGGAAAGTTTTTCTCGAAATCTTGCGATTCTGGGACACAAGAGTTCCTGAACATGATGAATGATGGCAGGGCCGTTTTTAGGCATAGGCAAACTAGGCGGTCGCCTAGGGCGCCATCAGTAGGGGGGGGCGCCAATAAGCGCATATCTGGCATTAGATGTTTGTGTGTAAAGGGTGTCACGGCCACCCTAAAGTGTTATTGCCGCCCCCACTAGTTCCCCCACAATATTGGATCAGAGAACTGTCAATCTGACGATTCCTATATGCCATCAGATCAGAGTAAGCTACTGTCAAAAAAGTTTGCGTTTGGAGCGCTCAACAACACCATTAGATCAATGAACTCGGTCAATGCTTTGGCAAGGTAACACTTTTTTTTAACCATAAAATAAAGCTAAATTCAAACTAAAGGCCAATTAAAATAACAGGTTCAAATCTGTATTTTGTTAGGGCAGTATTTGTGGCGGTCTAGAAATCACGCTGTGAATGGGCAGATAGCCTTGCTCGGTGTGTATGTTAGAGGCTAAATATAACTGCACACTTACTTCAGCATTTCATGATGAAGTGAGTGTGCAGTTATATTTTGACTCTAAAGCTTTCTTCTCTTAATTGCACCTCCAAAAGTTTTTTGCGCCAATGCATTGTTAAAAGAATCAGTGTGTTTTGTAATTGTCCCATATAAAACTTTAGCGGCCAATTTAAAAATGGTATAATAAAATGTGCAAATTCACAACATGAATACATCCTTTATTAAATCACGTTGACGAATTTAACGTATCTTTACGGATGGTGTTGAAAGTTCTAATGGTGCTTAATGCAAGCAGTGTCGTACACACAGAGGGCAAAGTGTTGCGTTATTTAAAGGGGAAGTTCACGCATCAATGACAATGAGTAACAAAAACCACACTGAATCAGTATTTATTCTTATTACTTCCATGTGAAATGTACTAATAACACATAATAATTATGTAGTTATGTCTGAGAACAATTTCTTAGCAACTAGGGACTGCACAAATATAGGCTATATATTATAGGCCTAGGGCTATACAGGCATCTGGCTATTAATTTGAATTCTTATTAACAAATATATACAAATATAATTTGGTATGTATGTATTTGTTAGTTAATACCAGTAATACCAATGTTGCTTTTTAAAATTTGACTGGGGGCACCAATAAGGATATCGCCTAGGGCGTCAGAATGGCTAGAAACGGCCCTGAATGATGGGATGCAATTAACCAAAAAAATTGTAAAAAATAATGATTAAGAGATGTGGATTTAGTGCATTAAGAGCACTGACCTTTTGTAAGAACTGGGACAGTCTTGCGCTCTTACTTCCAGTTGCGTCTACATGCTCTAAAGTGGCTGAGACCTCAAGGGTGGAGGGTGGGTATTGGGACGGGCCCGTTGTTTGGACTCCAGGTATTTTTTATAACTAGTTTTAGTTCATGTTAATAGCCCTGCTATGAGCGTTTACACAGTGTTCAAAAAAGATTTTTTTTGTGTGTTATTTGTAAAGGGGACATATTATGCAAATTCACATTTATAATGGTTTTTTTATTTATATGTGTTTGAACACAGATGTGTCCATAGTGTATGTAAACAACCAGCATATAATGATAAAAATCCACCCACTATAGTCTTTCCAAACAAGCGAGTTGAAGCCCCACTCATGACTGGTGACGATCTGCCCTATCAGCATAGATCCTGCCCTCAGTGAGCCGCTGCAAAGCTGTATTTAAATATTATATCAAAAAATGACTTTGTTTACAGTCATCAAGCAATTATGCAAGATGACAAAAGACAAGAAATTGATACAAAAGATAAAATAAACTTAAAAAAAAAAAATAGGCATACCAGCAATATAATAGGCCTATGAATTCCAGTCAGTCTGGTGTCTAACAATTAAGATAAATATTCATAAATGAAAAAGGATGCAGTCAAATGTAAAATAAAGCCACTGACGTTTCTCACTGTCTTATTTTTGATGAAGAAAATGTGCTATTTTATTCAATAAAGCTATTAAATGTATTCATCAATAGCAGTGAGTTGTATTCGCGTTTTCTTGACAGTAGGCTATCGTTAAAAATATCACATCATCAGCCGGCAGGTCTGTAATCCTTGTGACGCGTATATCTTTCTGCATGTAATACAAACCAACAAACTACATAATAGCGCAAAAAGATGGGGACTTTAAGCGTAATATAGCCGCGCAGGTATACAGAGATGTTGACAGTACCAGAGTGAGCGGGCGGCGTGCTATTCCCACAAAAGTAAATCGGGCAGTGAAAAGATCAGGGCACGGCATCCCATCACATTGACTCCCTACAGTGCACTAAAGAATGTTTTGATAGACTTTTTAGACAATTTTCCTGGCCTCCCTTTCCTTTTCATGATGTGGTACCCAGATTTTTTTCCTGACATTTTCACTCCACTGTAACATTTCTTCTAACTTCAACTGCTGTACTTGGAGCGGCCTCAACAATGATTGGTTCTGTTTACTTTCTGGGGTGGGACTTTCCGTGTCTCTCTGCTGTTTGCCGCTGATTGAGCTGAAATAATGTATAACTATTGGACTAAACCATTTTTTAGGGAGGGGAGAGGGAGGAGATGTGGAAAACTTCTTTAACCAAATTGCATGTTTTTGTGCGTTTCATTGAACTATCTGGCATAACAAATGCATATACTATACTACACAATTTCGGACATTTTTTCTTCGGGACATTCTCCAGTTTTGTTGTTGTGGAGTATCCAAAGTACGAGCTGTAAAGGCTGCGCCCTTTTCTGGAAAGGAGGTCGGGAGCAGTAGCTCATTTGCATTTAAAGGCTCACACCCAAATAATGACAAATTTGACAAGCTATAGTAAAACTTGTGAAACTTCACAGATACATTCTGAGGACACCAGAGAGTACATCTTGTGAAAAGGGGCATAATAGGTCCCCTTTAAAGCAGACTGTGTTTGTTTATTGTTAGTTCACTTATTTTTTTCCCTGCCTTTACGAAACTAACAGTTTCATTTATTTAATTTGCCTAACCTTATCCCTTTTCTTTCACTTTAAGGTCACCGTTTCGAGGACAATCCTGGAGTTAGACGTCACCTCGTCAAGAAATCATCACGCTGTCAAATAGCACGATCCAGCAATAGCTCACCCCCTCTGTCCAGTCTGAAGAGGAGGAAGAGGATGGACAAGAAAACTCATGAGGTGAGAGCTGAGCTTCTTAACCGCATGGAGAAAAGAAAAATGAGACCTAGATTCGCAAAGCCAGACATACAGTTTGCTCCACATTACAACTTATTTTCATTCACTTAAACCAAAAGACTGTCTGACTAAAATGCAAAGTGACCAAACGCAGTTTACGTTTCACTTATTAGCAGATTGATCAATAACAGAACAGTGTGGAAAAAATTGTCAAATAATAGCATGGCAGGCTCTCACAATTGTATAGTAAACACAAAAAACTAGCCAAAATGTACTGTATATTGATTTTGAGATCTGAATTTCTGTGTTGTTCCCAAGCGGCAACCTCCTGCAGTTTCTCTTGAAGCCAATACGGAAGTGACATAAACTGCAATTTATCGACTGGGTACTGTCAGAAGGGAGCAGAATCTCATTGAGCCCCATGTTAAAATGCCCAACTTTACAGCAGAATAAAACATGTTTACAGCCTGGTACAAATTGTGGTTTTGGTCTATACAGCTAATTTTGCCCTTCATGACAACTGTGAGAGGGTGAATTTGTTTATAACTCGTTCTTTTACATTATGTAAAGCCTTAAAGTTCTGCATAATTAAGGGTGTGGCCACTTCGAGTGGTAGCCATTTATCTGCTGTCTGTTAGTCATCGCGTCACCTCAGCTCCGCCCATGTCTCGCCTTTTTACCCATTTTCTATTATCCGGGAGAGACGCACGATGACACGCTGCCAAGATGGCAACGGCCAGCTTGACCATACTTTGCGCTTCAAAACTGCTCTTCAGAATCCTATAGGTGACGTCACGGTTTTTTACAGTCTATGGTTGTTCCTCAAGAGGTAGCTCAAAGTAAAGCCTCCATTTTACCATACTGACATTGATACTGATAATAAGGAGGTGTTAATAGAGATAATCAATCTAAAGGAGCAGAAGAGGCCCTCGATTCAGAGACCTTTCCTCTGCTGATATCTATTGATCCGTTTTATCCTGTGGGCTTCACTAAACGAGCGAGAACTGTGTCTCTAAACCAGCTGGATTAATTACATAAGGCACTTAGTCAATCAACACTGGAGTCTGTGCTATTCTTGTGGCTTTATCTGCTGATCTATAAGCTCTGAATCAACCAGCGGAGGAGAATCAGTTGTCTCACAAGTCCTCCATAGAGCGCAACAGTGAATGCACACTTTTTAAGCACATCACTTCCAGAAGTTTGCTTTTTCCTTTTCTTTTTAGCTATTTTAACAGTTTCTTCAGTAAATTGTTCTTCTGCCAAAGGAATGATCAGATGAATCAACATTGCAACCTGTCATTAAAAGCAAAAGTTACTTGGAAATCTTAAGATAAAAAAAGAAGACAGTTCTTAGTGCACTCAAAAAATAAAAAGCAAGCCTTTTTTTAAGATTTACGCATTTCAATTAAGGGATACATAACACACACAGTTTCTGCCAATCTCATGTTAATCTTGAGTACCTGTAGAGTAGTATTGCATATCTCTGAAGAGTCTTTAGATTTATAAAAGACAGCTGTACCGATTTTTTCAGAAAATAGCCAAACTTGTGGAAGTGTGCAGTGGGCGGAGCTAAAGAATCACGAGCACACACACACACACACACGCAGTACATCATGGCATTATCCCTGGATAACTTTTGATTCACTATACGTTCGTGTTGTTTACATTATATGCATGTGGTAAATCTCGTTCATACGAGAAGAAGGAGGCGGGAACCGGCGAACAATCAAAATATTTAATAAAAACCAAACACAAAATAAAACTCCCGAGTCTGCGCTCTACTGGCGGCCGGCGGTGGCTCCTCCTGTCGAGGGCAGCCGGCAGCGAGTCCCGCGCGCTCCCTGCCCCTCCCCGGCGGAGGGATACAGGCTCTGGCCCACGGCGAACGCCGGTGACTCCTCCGCGCTCCCTCTAGGATGGCAGCCACCCCACCTCGACCCAGGGGCACGGCACCGAGCTCTCCGTCCCACCGACCTTCATCCGCTCCAGCACCACCGCTTCGGGCAGCCTCTCGCGGACTTCTCTCCTCCGCGCTGCCCGAACTCCGCGGCACCGCGATCCCCCTCAGCTGCGAGGGCTCTTCGACAGCGTGTCCCTCCTTCCTCCCGGGCTTCGGCACCACTGTAGTAAATCTCGTTCATACGGGAAGAAGGAGGCGGGAACCGGCGAACAATCAAAATATTTAATAAAAACCAAACACAAAATAAAATGGCGGCGGCAGCCCCTCGCGGTCGACTGCCGCCTACACACAAACACAAAATGAAAATAATAAGCTGCAGCTCCTCACGGACGACTGCAGCGAACATATAACAAAACATAAATAAAACACAACACAAAATCCAGGCCTGGTCCTCTCTCGTCCCTCACTGTCGTCGCTCCTCCTTTATAGTCCCTCACTCCTCCGCGAGAGCCGAGATCGCTGCGGCGCGCAGCTGGCGCTCATCCTCCCTGATGAGCGCCGCCTCGTCCCGCCCTCACGGTCCCTCTGCCTCGCTGCTCGCCACAATGCACTTATGTGCCATTTGCCAAAAAACAGACATTTGATGCAGTTTCACTCACCGCCTGCGGTTTCGACTCATGACCGGTATCTTTTAACGCTGGGACTGCTCCATCTTTCAGTTTAAAAAAATCTGCGAATTCAGTGTCAAACTGGGCCTTGTTTCGTCACCGAAATGCCGGGAACAAACTAGTACACTTGCACAACTCTGTTACTGCCACAGAAAACAAACTGCATACTGTTCCCATAATGTTGGATTCTTTGGGAAGCTGAACATGGTTATCTTTCCCTCACAACCAAAAACACACTTCTTTGGTGACATTGTTGAGTTTGTGATCTAAAAACAAAATGACGGTGCAGCCGACGGCTTCTGTAACCCGAACGAAGAGTGTTGATGGGCGTGCTCTTGTTCTCGCTCTGGTTGACGTGTATGCGTGTGTGTGTGCTCTTCCTTTATGACGTCATACAGGGCCATACTCAGGAAAAATAAACTTTCCGAAACGTATACGAATCCTGAAGGTGTTTAGCATGAGAGTCCAACTCTTTAACTGTAAATAAGTCAGAATGCATGGAATAGCATTAGACATCCCCTTTAATAGTAAAATTCCATCAAATTGAATTAAATAATCCTTACATATTTTAATTGAATAATGGAATAATTGAATATTAATTATTCAATTTAAAAATGGAAGGGCTATTCAACTCAATTTGATGGAATTTCTAATTTTGCGACATTTCTAATTTTCATGTTATTTTTAGTTAAGTTTTTAATCTAAGTTTTCTAATACTTCTATTTTATTTCAGCTTTATTTCAATGAACAAAAACAAGTTGTAATAGTTTAGTTGTAGTTTACCTAAAGTCATAAGCATAAAATACCAAATATTTCTGAAAATATGTAGAAGGTTTATTGCTAAATGTTCAATATATACATATATATATACTAAGTAGTTTGAGTGTGTAGGTAGAAGGATTCGACTGGATCATTTGCAGTGCTTCATGAGTGTGAAAGATCATGGTAACAACAACTTCTCTGATTGGTTGATATCTTTTTAGGATCGCTGGTAGCATAGCTCTTAACACTGAGAATTTGATAATGAACCTTTTTTGTTTTATGAAATTGAAATTGATTAGTGGCTTCAGCATAAGCTCTTATTTTTGATAGATCCATCACCTGTGTTTTTACACTAGGATGAAAAATACTAAAACAAAAGAAGATTTATGATATTGCTGTCATATTTTGTTGGTGAAATATTTCAGTTTTGCTCCCCTTCCAACTCGAGCTGTACTTGTTTGCCTGTTTCCTAGAATTTAGATGCCTAGGGAATTGCCGAGATGGCCGTCAAGTGAACTGAACTGCCTTGAAGCAGCTTTTGGTCATTAAAAGTGTTTTATGATGTGCCTTTGACACTGTGTTCACTGTAGGTGTTTGTGGAGCTCAATGAGCTGATAGTGGATAAGAACCAGGAGATGCGCTGGAAAGAGACGGCACGTTGGATCAAGTTTGAGGAAGACGTGGAGGAGGAGACGGATCGCTGGGGTAAACCGCATGTGGCCTCGCTGTCCTTCCGTAGCCTGCTGGAGCTCCGCAGGACCATCACACATGGTAAGAGTCAAACGCACTGCCAGCCCACTCAATCCTGCGATCTTGGTCCAATCCTAACTTCCATCCGCTGTTTCTATTTGACAAACCAGTGCCGTGTGACTGACAGAATTCAAATGGACACTTAAATTAGATAAATGGATTAAACCCTCTTGGGCATATCCACTTTTTGACCATGAAAACTGATAATTTTCCATTCAAGGATAACAAGGTAAACAGTTCTTTAGTTTTGAAAAAATGCTTTTGAAAAAGCATGACTCAGTCCAAACACATGTCTATCAATGAGAAGGTTTTGGTAAGTTTCAGTTCTTGCGGTTATGGAACCAACAACCCTGACAAAAAACATCTTTAATGGGCGGCAGTGATAAACTGACATGAGGGTTTGCAAAAACAACTAAAAAGTACTGTGGTGGTGGTGTGGAGCTAGGCGGTATGATCAGAATATGAGTAATGTAATAACATTATATGTCATGATATATTTGTTTATGTTGGACATTTGATTGAAATGTGGTGCAATGCCTATCTTTGGATAATCCAGTGAATTAAATACTTTACAAATACAGGCTACTTTGATTATTTTCTTGCTTTATTTGCAACTCGAAGGACCAAACGTTTATTTATACAAGCAGAAGATTATTCATAACAAATTATCAAGTCTGGCATCAGTGCAAAAACAATTTCAAATTATGCAACACTTGGGTTAAAAACAAAAGAATCAAACAGTAAAACTAATATACAAAAAAAAAATTCAGTTTGGAATGGTACAAAAAAAATATCAGTGTTATTTTATTATTGTTTATATACGATTATAGTATTTATTAATATTTTGAATGATTTATTTTTATATTTTCAAGTTTGTTATTTAGTTTTATGGGCTTTTGTCATTTTCATTAGTTTTTAAGTATTTCAAACTTTTCTTTTAAATGCTTCTTCTTGAATATTTAAGATTTATTTTAATTAGCAATATATTATATACCATATTATAAACAAAATATATGTGTGCATGTATGTGTAAAATATATATATGTGACGTACGTGTGTGTGTGTGTGTGTGCATACGTATTCCTTTATATTATACCATAGTATTATCCAAAAAAAACAGACTGTCCTCCAAAAAAAAAACGTACTCTATAGGTCGTTTTTCAAGCACCTTATTACAACCTTTATTTACGTTTTAAAGTCATGCGCCCTCTAGCTGGCGTAAAGATTTTGACAGTGTCGTGTTACATCTGTTGTCATGAAATGATGTATGACTGTAGTTACCAATCAAAATGCGTTTGTGGACCACCATTTGTCATATTTCCATTTAACAAAAATCATTTTTTATCAACAACTACATCCACCCCACGCCTAAACCTACCCAGTGATTTATAGTGCATATACACTTTATGAGCACATGCGTTCCCTGGGATCGGACCCACGATTGCATGATCACATGATCACATGATTACATGATGTTGTATTTTGCAATGCTCTATCAATTGAGCTACGCAAAACCCGAAATATGACGCAAATAAAAGGAAACAAAGCATTAAAATGAAAGTGTCCTGTTGTCGATAGGGACGCAACTGTAGTAAACGCTCCTATGGGTCATATTTCTGGGAAGTGACAAACGACCTATATAGGCGTATTGGTTGGAGGACATGTTGAAAAAAAACGGACTTTGCCGCATTAGAATAATCACACAATTTTACATTATTTTGTTATGTAAGGTGACAGTGGTGTATGATACGGTATATGGAGTGATGTTACTATATATTGCATTTATGACAGCATGACAAACACTGTGTTTTGTTACCCAGGTGCCATAATGCTAGATCTGGATCAGACCACACTGCCTGGCATCGCCCACTTGCTGGTGGAAACCATGATCATCTCGGACCAGATCAGAGCCGAAGACAGAGCCAACGTGCTGCGAGCGCTCCTGCTCAAACACAGGTTAGTGGAGGTCAGACATCAATACTCCAAACAAAGCTCATATTGATCTTCTCTGCGGTGGGCCTTAATGTCAATGTCCTTTGTCACAGCTGCCTCTATTGGTTTCCTGCTAAATGAAGAGGTGTGATTACATAACAACTTCGAGTGACAGTGAGCCAGGCCGATGGCCAATTGAGTTTTTAATGGCATTGCAGCTGCAGAGACATCAGACATTGGTTACATCAAAGAGTGTTTAAAGGAACAGTTGTTTTAAAGGAATAGCTTGTTTACTCATCCCCATGACATTTTAACCTTGAAATATTTAATTTTTTCCATTAAACACAAAAGGAGATATTAGGCAGAATGTCCTGGCTGCTCTTTTCCATGCAACTAAAGGGATTTAAAGGGATAGTTCACCCAAAAATGAAAGTTCTGTCATCATTTACTCACCCTCAAGTTGTTCCAAACCTGTTTGAGTTTCTTTGTTCTGCTGAACACAAAAGCAGATATTTAGAAGAACGTTTGTAACAAAGCAGAGAGAGCAACCATTGACTACCATAGTATTTTACTATGATAGTCAATGGTTGCTCTCTCTGCTTGGTTACAAACATTCTTCTAAATATCTGCTTTTTTCAGCAGAACAAAGCAACTCATACAGGTTTGGAACAACTTGAGGGTGAGTAAATGATGACAGAATTTTCATTTTTGGGTGAACTATCCCTTTAAGGCCTATAAAGATAACAATAAAGATGAAGTTCTAATCATCTTTATCAATATTAAAGAATAGCAGAGTTCACACCACAGCTATAACAATAACGGCACAGAGAAACAATATTGTTGGAAACACTTTCAGAGTGTTTTTTTTCCACCTGATGAACGATAAAATCAGCCAATCATAATCTTTTCTGCTGTAACGAGCTCGAGCATTTAAAGCGACAGACAAGCACGTGCTTAGAATAAACAGAACGATATCTTTCGCTGGTGTGGATGCTAATATACTTATCTTTATAGGTACTTTTTATAGTTATCATTCTTGGTGTGGCCTTTAAGCTCCAAAAAGATGCATAAAACTAGTCCAATTTAAAATTTTCATAGTCGCATAATAGCTCTCAAATCTCAAGTTTTCCAGTCAAAAGTCAGGTTTTCCAGACTTGGCACGCCACAATTGGTTATGTGGCATGAGAGAACAAATAGCATTTGGCATCAATGACGTGATGCATCTCATTTTCAAATTAAATATGAGTGTGAAACTGTTTTTTTTTGGTATTGTCACAGTGGTTGCAGGAAGGCAGACACAGACAAATCCAAAATGACAGGTTTAATAGTATTTCTAGCAAACAGACAATCAGGCAGCAACACACTCTAACTAAGACGTGAACGGGCAAGGAGTGACTGAAAAGGCAGAACTTAAATAGTAAACACAAACGAGGATGATGACTACACACAGCTGACACATATGAACTAATAATGACTTTAACCAAGGAGACAGATGAGTGGCGGGAATCTGAATAAAGAAACACGTGACACATGAAAACAAACTGAATGTCCATGATAGCTGAAACTGAACAGAAACGACTGTGACAAGTATCATTGAGAAGCTATTATAGTTTTTATTGACAATTTGATTTTATGTTTATATTTCCCGTTTTCATTTCATTTCTGTTAAAGTTTTACTAATTTTGTTGTTTTTAATGTCTATATAGCTTTTATTAATTTTTATTTCAGTTTTAGTTTTTTGTTTTGTTTTTTTGTACATCAACTTAGCCTAAATGAAAATGGGAAATTAGCTGAAATAAAATGTTTAATCTTTTTTATATTTGTGACCCTGGACCACAAAACCAGCCATAAGTCTCACGGGTATATTTGTGGTAATGGCCAACAATACATTGTATGGGTCAACATGATCCTTTTACGATTTTTTCTTTTATGCCAAAAATCATTAGGATATTAAGTAAAGATCATGTTCCATGAAGATATTTAGTAAATTTCCTACTGTAAATAATATAAATATAGAAAAATAAAAAATAAAAGAAATCATATAAATGATGTAAATATATTATTAGTAATAATATACGTTGTTACACATATAACCCAAGTTGGGTGGAAAATGGACTAACCCAGCAATTGGGTTGGGTTAAATGTTTGCTTAAAACAACCCAATTGCTGGATTAAAACAACCCAATTGCTGGGTTAAAACAACCTGGGTTAGTCCATTTTCAACCCAACTTGGGTTATTTTTTAACCCAGCATTTTGTAGAGTGTAAGGACTTCATTTAGTCCTGGGTTAGTCCATTCATTTAGTCCTGGGTTAGTCCATTCATTTAGTCCTGGGTTAGTCCATTTTCAACCCAACTAGGGTTATTTTTAACCCAGCATTTTTAAGAGTGTAAGGATTTCATTTGGACAACTTTAAAGGCAATTTTCTCAATATTAAAATTTTTTTTGCACCCTCAGATTCCAGATTTTCAAATAGTTGTAGCTCAGCCAAATATTATCCTATCCTAACAAACCCAACCCGATCTCACGGCAATTTGTTCATATTTTATGAGGTGGCTAATTCGTACGAATGTGTACAACCTCACTCGTACGAATTTGTACGATTTTTGCGATTTGACGAGTTGCCAAATTCGTATGAATTCATACGGATGACCTACCTCAAACCCCGCCCCTAAACCTTCCCGTCACTGGGGTTTAGACAAGACGTACAATTTCGTACGAGTGAGGTCGTACAAATTCGTATGAATTAGCCACCTTGTAAAATACATACGAATTGGTCGTGAGATAGCGTTGAACAAACCATACATCAATGGAAAGCTTACTTTCAGATGATGTATAAATCTCAATATTTCAACAACATTGACCCTTATGACTGGTTTTGTGGCCCACATTTTATTTTAATTAACGATTAAGCAACAGTTTCAACCCTAGTGCGAAAGAGATGAAAAACTTCAGTCTTAATTATGGTCTGTACAGAGCTATCATATGATTTCAGAAGACTTGAAGTATAGCGCACAAGTAACAGGCTCTTTTTATGATGCTTTTAAGGAGCTTTTTTGGAGAACGGCCATATATATTTTCATGTGCTTTTTAGCTGACACATTAATCATTTTACAGGGTCAGAATGACATGAGGGTCAGTTTTCGATTTTGGGTGAATTATTCCTGTAACCAATTCAATGTTTTCGTTACCTTGCATAAAATCTGGACTATTTTAAGTTGGTGCTGTATAGAGGCAGTATTTAGTATGGCTCAGACAGGCCTCCTTTCTTGAAGGATTGTGAAGTGCCGTGTGTTTTCTTTGTTAAGCTCTACTCAGCCGCAGGATCACACTCTGAGGTCAGAATGGTACTCTACCTGAGTGAGTGCTACTGCTAACAGAATTAATATCGCATGGCCCCAGCTACAGAAATGTGGGTTGCATTAATAGTTTGAAGATGTACCTTTTTAAACCTCTTTGCATTAATATGACAACACGTTTTGGGCACTCAAGCCACATTTAAATGATTGAGCATAAGAATCTTCAGTAACCCTTTCTATGAAGCCCATGCTTATAATGAATTATAGCCCCATTTATACTTATTTATAAGTAAGTAAGTATCAGTATTAAAGACTCATTTTACCTATACTGCATTATTAGAGCTATAGTTACATTAATATTATTTTTATAATTACTTATAAGTCATGCATTTGCTTTTTTAAATGCACATGCTCATAATCCATCATACACTGATTTCTAAGTATTAATTAGTCAGTCGTATGTTTCCATGAATGTATTTATAAAGATGCAGCCTGCATTACTAATGTTATTATATTATAGTTACAATGACTTTTTAGTCATTCAGATTTCTGTCAAATAAGTAAATATATTGTTATTAATAGCCGAGTTGTGTTCTTATAAATACTTATTGTGAGTAATAATACAGTTACTAACCTCTATACATTATAGATGGCTTTAAGTAAAGTGAAAACATAGAATGCAATAAAACAAATATTAATAAATCATAAAGATGTGCTCATTATACATTTTAAGTTGTTTATTTGTTTATAGCTGTTCTTATAATGCAGTATAGGTCTTAATGAGTCTTTATACATATATTTATAAAATAGTAATACTCAGGGGGCTATAATTCATTATAAGCATGGACTTCATAGAAAGTGTTACTGAAACTTCTTACAAAAACATTAAAAATGGTTGTGTATAATGCAAAGACATATTATATTTTTTAGGTGTGGCTTGAAAGTCCAAATAGTCTTTGAGGCCACTGCATATGTTTGATTAAAAATGAATGTTTTGTGATTAATCATTTTTGTTACCAATGCATGTTAAGGATAACAAATGTTGGCATCTCTTTTAATTGGAATCTCTTTTAGCATCTCTTTAGTGAGTGCCACAAAAGTTCAACTCCAGTTGTGCTTGCTTCACTCTCAGAAAAAAAGGAACACAAGCTGTCATTGAGGCGGTACCTTTTCAAAAGGTACACTTTTGTACCTAAAGGGTACATACTGGTACCTTAAAGGTCCATATTACACTCTAAAAAAAGGTGTTATATCGCTCTAAAAGTGGTTCTTTGGCTCGTAATCATAGGGGAACCACTTTAAGTGCTGTATTGCACCAAATCTTGGTGCTTCAGTGGTTCTTCAGCGGTTCTTCACCAGTCGTTTGGGATGACTGAGGTGCTATATAGCACCACTACCATATACAGAACCTGTTAAGATATTGTGCTATATAGCACCAAAAGTGGTTCCCCTATGATTACAAGCCAAGAACCACTTTTAGTGCCACATAGCACCATTTTTTTAGAGTGTAGTACCTAAAGTGTACATATTCAAACCTAAAAGGAACAAAAGTGTAGCTTTTGATAAGGTACCGTCCCAGTGACAGCTTTTGTACCTTTTGTTGTCTTTTAATTTCAGTTAAGGGACATTGGAACTGCTCAGAGATGAGTATTTCACTCTGCCAGGCTATAAAACAAACACACACTAACACATAATGAATTAAAAAACTACAGCATTTCCCATCATCTCATATGCAGCTTTCCATGGGAAAACGTGTCAAATTAGTCACCAAAAATGTCTTTGTAATGTGGAAAAAAATACATCAAGGTGCTCTATAAGTTAGGTCATTAGTTACTCAAGTTTTGGGAATGTTTTCAAACACAATTAAATGTCACACCTTCTGTTTGGGAACCTTTCAGTGACCAGTTTGGCTGGAGCTTAACAAGATCTCAAATAAAGCTTAATGAGTGTGCCGATGTCAACCGCTGGACACGGTCACGGTGACGTGTGTAACAAAGCTGGGCAGCCACTCTTTAGTCTTCACTGTTTTCAGTACACGTAGAGCACCCAGAGCAAACCAAGATTAGTCTTTTTGTGAAAAACAATAAAGGCATTTATTAATTCAATGGACTACCTCTGTGGTCGATTTTTAGAGTTCGAATTCTGTTTAAATATTCCCTGATGTTATCTAGCCGCATGTTGCTTTTCTGTTGTCTTAAGCATTTTTTACTGATTGCTTTGGCACGTGTTTCTTCGAGCGAACAGGGAATGTGGTTTGGTTTTGCAGTTTGGATTCTGATATCCTGACATGTTGGGTTTTGTGTTTGCTTTGCAAATATTGCAAGCGAAGATGGAAAATTGCCTTTTTGGACATTGATAAGCAAGGAAATTTGCTGTAGCCGTGGAGCTAAATAAACACAAGAGCAGGGATATTTGTCTCACAGAGGAGAACAAATGGACTCGAGTAGCTTGACAGATTAAGGAAGTCATAACATTTCCACTATTAAAGACATAGTTCACCCAAAAAGAAAATGAAAATACTGTCATATATTCACTCTCTTGTCATATGACCCATATGACTTACTTACTCATGGCTGCTGTTTTTTCTTTAATAAAGATAAATGACAAAAAAGAGGATGAATAACTAATGAGAATTTTCATTTTCGTGTGAGCTATGCCTTTAATGCTTGATGTTTATAGAATAGAGAGTCTGAGTTGTAAGAAAATATTTTCTTAATCAGTATTTATATTATATATATATTTATATTATATTATATTATATTATATTATATTATATTATATTATATTATATTATATTATATTATATTATATTATATTATATTATATTATATTATATTATATTATATTATATTAATTATATTATATTAATTATGTTATGTTATATTATATTATATTATATTATTAATTATATTAATTATATTATATTATATTTATTATATTGTCACATGTAACGACTTCTGTACCAATGTGACGACACCAGCATTTCCCTCTAGCATTTTGAGCACTGTTGAACGAATTCTTAAATACCATTATGTTCACACGCTTAATATACATGTCTCTGATTGGCCATTGTGTTCACAAGCTCAACATATATGTCTGCCATTGGCTACAATGATCAACACTTCAAAAATATGTTGTAAATAGACATATTTGGTGCTCTTCACCGAACGCTTACACCGATACACGGGCGTATATGTTGAGTGTGTGAACACAATGGGCAAACACAGACATATATGTTGAGTGTGTGAACACAATAGCCAATCACAGACATATATGTTGAGTGTGTGAACACAATGGCCAGTCACAGACATAAATGTTGAGCGTGTGAACACAATGGCCAATCAGAAACATATATGATGAGTATGTGAACACAATAGCCAATCAGAGACATATGTTGAGTGTGTGAACACAATGGCCAATCACAGACATAAATGTTGAGTGTGTGAACACAATGGCCAATCACAGGCATACATGTTGAGCGTGTGAACACAATGGCCAATCAGAGACATGTATGTTGAGCTCGTGAAAATTTCAGTACAGATTTGGTACCGAAGTCAGTACTTTTGACAACACTTTTTATTTTTTAATTTTTTATTATTATTATTTTTTATTATTATGCTGTTTTACATTTATCTTGTTTTAGGAATGTTTACAGAAAAAAAATTAATATGAAGAAAATAAAGAAAATAATTGTTTTAATGTCTGGATGCATTTAACATTGTCACATGAAATATTGCTCTCTAGATTTCACAAAATACTTTCTCTTGTCCAGTCACCCCAATGATGAGAAAGAGGGCCTTTTCCATCGGAACCACTCTGTGAACAGCCTGGGCGGCTTCCGTCACAACCACAATCACGTTCACGACACCAGCCTGCCTCTGGTGTCCCAGGACCACGAGGAGATGCACGACAGCAAGGCGGCAGAACATGACAAAGAGGTGTTTGTGGCATTGTTTGTGAGTTGCTTGCTTCTTGTTGTGTGCATGTCGTAGTGAGCATCCAGGCTTCCAGAAAATTGCTGCCAAGTTTATTGTGCCAGTGGTGTTCACTTGAAGGACACCATCTTTGACCTCCATGTGGTGGCAGCACTTGGTCCATACAGTATGCATTGCTCTAAAGGCCTACACCCAAGCGATGTAATGTACATGTTTTGTTGGTAAAACCAGCTCTACTGAGAAAAAAATACCTTAAACTGGCCTACGGTGGTTTGCTGGTCTTAGTTGACCATAAATCTGGCCAGGCTGGTTTGTTTTAATCGTTTTAGAGGTGTTTGGAGACTTGTCAGCTGGTTAGGCTGGGTTGACCAACAAAACCATCTAAATATCAGCTTGAGAAACCGGCTAAACCAGCTTCAACCAACCTAAGATATATATATATATATATATATATATATATATATATATATATATATATATATATATTTTACACTGAATGAGAACTCTGCAGAAAGAATAGGAACATCCATCATTTCCAAAACTATACTCATTATGTTGTTTCTTTATAACATATTTTGACTTATTCAATTATGCTTTCAGCTACCAATAAAAGTGTAGTACTGTAGTACCAATAAAAGTGTAGTACATTTAATGAATTTACTCCACAGAATCACAGTAAGGTAACACTTTTAGGTAACACTTTATTTTACAGTGTCCTTGTTACATGTTACATGTACTTATTTATTACTTAATTATTCATAATTGCATGCAACTGACCCTCAACCCTAATCCTACCTTAACTCTATAGTAAGTACATAGTAAATAAATAATAGTAGTAAATAATATTACTCAGTACTTATAATTATACTGTAACAATGACACCTTAAAATAAAGTGTAACTTGGATTTTCCCTTTTTCAGTACATATATTTAAAGGGGTCATGAACTGGCTTTTTAAATTTTTTTATACTGTTGTCTGAGGTCAAATTATGACGTTTGCGTGGTTTTTACATTCAAAAACATCATAATGAATAAGTAATAGGCTATTTTCTGCCTGGGTTTTGATGCTCTCTGAAAAACGCTCGGTTTTAATGGGCATGCCGCACTGAAGACTTGGAAGTAAACGCCCACGGCTAGGATTGGAGAAGATTTGCCTATTTAATGAGCTTCAGCTCCCCTGAGTACATGTGGGGATTGTTTTGAAAGCGTCTGGAGAAACTCACAGGGCTCGCAAAATATCTTTATCAAACAAACATAATGATTCATCTCTCATCCACCCGCGATTGATTGGAATGTTATTTTTGTATTACTTGGCTGGCCCGATCAGTGAATATAACCACAAACCGTACACACACACACACACGCGCGCAAGAAAGGAATGTTATTTCACTATTTAAAGGTCCCATGGCATGAAATTTTCATTTTATGAGGTTTTTCAACATTAATATGAGTTCCCCTAGCCTGAATATTGTCCCCAAGTGGATAGAAATGTTGATCGGTGTAAACCCGAGTTCTGGCTGTCTCTCTCTGCCTTTGAGAAAATGACAGGCCAGACGAGCCAATCCTGAAGTCTCCTGTTTTGACGTCCAAGCAGGAACGGTTACCTCCCTTTCCTCCGCCCAGAGAATCTGGCACGCCCATGCAAACGCTCGAGAGATCATTCCTTGTGAACGAGTGAATGCTGGCAGTTTCTCAGTGTTTGGATGTACAAATGAAAACAGAAGTCTTTTTTCAGTTCCTTCTGATCTGTGATCAGTAATTTCTGATGTGTAGCTAATTATTTATTATTCGTGCACACAATGCGGCTTCTCTCTCTCCAGACAGAACGGTGTTTTCGTGTTTTCTATCTTGTGAGTCAGTGTTTTTGTACGTCCTCGTCGCGTCTACCGGTTCTAAAATGTGCATACAGTCATGAGTTTCTGCTCAACATCGGCCTCACACACGCCGAAGCTCGGGCTGCACTGGCCGTTGGCCTTCAACATCCCCGACCCCCAGTACTGCATCTGGCCCACAGCGGAGGCACCAAACGCGGCGTGAGATTAAGCAGAAGGGGGGTAAGTTAAGCGTGAGCATATTCGGGCTAGCCAGCCTAGCCCCACAATAAACTGGATTACATTCGATTACTGCTGTTGTGTCTTTGTTTGCGCTGTGTACTCAACGCGCGTCACTGACGCTTTTATTTTATTTTAAAAATAATGCTATTATCAACACTTACTTTTAACTCGTTCATCTCGACAGCTGTAATGGTACTTTGCATGTGTTACACAGTTGGTAATAATGATGAAGACGGACTCGGTGTGACTGGGACTCGTGTTTATTCAGAACTCTCAGATACAAACACAATAAACTCGCGCTGACTGACAGCGCTCTCATAACTCAGTAGGTACTATAAATAACTTTGTTAGCGATCACTGAGCTCCGTCTCTGGTACGTTAGTGATGTCCGGTTCGCGAACGATCTTTCTTTTGAACCTGTTCTTTTTAGTGAACCGAATCAGTTCACCAAATCGGACTGAATCGTTCTAGATGTCAGCCAATCACAACAGTGGGCGTTTTTACTGAAGTCTCACAGCAGACACGCCTCTTGAAGCAGGGCATTCAGCCACAGGGCAAACTGCAGTATTGAAAAAATGCCTTTTATTTCTAAATTATGACATTTTATGATGTAAAAGTCATACTAACAATATAAGTACACCTCAGGAAACATTATAAAATAATAGAAAAATGCCATGCCATGGGACCTTTAAGATAGCCCGTTGGCAGGCCGGTGATACATTTTGGTAGCCCGTCTGAAAACCACATAGACCCAGGACGTTGGGCTTTGCAAGAACTGCCATTACAAGTCCGAGTCTGATCACAAATGAACCAATAACACCTTCTCCAGCCTGTGGCAGCGTGCTAAGGTATGTAATCAATAGATATCAAACGATCTGTAACAATGCAATACTAACACATATAAAAAAAAACATGTTTTACTCACATAAGTGTGTTTCACCGTTCCTGTCGGATCCAATATAGGAGGCACAGCATTGTGTTTTAATCTCAATAGGTCTGGAAATCCAGTCTCGACCTGTATCTTGTTTAGAATCAATTCTGCGGTGAAAAGAAGCGAACAAACGTGCAATGTCTTACACATGTTAAGACATTCTTAGGTGCTCGGAACTGCACCTAAGAATTTCACCTACTGTTGCACTTGTGCATATGGTAGAGTGACAATAAAGTGATTTGATTTTGATGTGAGCTGGAACCGGCATGTTTATTGCTCAGTAGCGACCCGTTTAGCTCCACGAGTTGGTGGGCGGGCTTGAGGCGGTGCTTCTGCATTCTGTGATGTCAGTGGTCGACATATTCTGAGATCTCTCGTTTTCTGGGCATGGTGTCAATAAAAGCTTTTCTTTGACTAACAAGGATGTTTTCAGCTCTGAAACTTACAGGTTATTCTTATATCACGATGAACTTTTATATATCAAAGCCTCAAAGAAAGTTGATTTCTCAATTCATCACCCCTTTAAACATTCTTGAATAAAAATACATTTATTTGAGAAGCAAAATGATGTAAGGTATTAACAATGGGGTGAAAAAGAGAAATTAGAATTTTTACGTTTCTTACCTCATTGGCAGATATTTTATTGTTTTAGAAAAATATATATATTTTGATAAATTTTTCATCAAAATAAAAGTCATTTTGCTTATCAGGTAAAACAATGTTTAGATATTTAGATAGACAAAATACTAAGCAAAAAAATATTTTTTGCAGTGAAAATGCATGTGCACATTCGGTCTGGGCCTGGTTAGCAGCACTGCTAATGCTTGGATCATGTAAGTTGCTCTGCCACATGTGCAGGATTAAGCGTAATAGTGAGCTTACAGGTGCTTCCAGTTAAACTCTTGATACATTAGCTGTGAAACTATGAATGTTCCCCATGGCTAAAAAAATGTTGGCACATTCGAAACAGCCCATATAAAAAGCGAAGACGTATTGTGTTAAATTGATTTAAAGTGATTTACCATTTGCTTTTCCACTTTGTCACCTGGATCTGTAGGTTTAGATTTGTGCTCGGTGATGCAAAACAGGCACAATGGTTCGTTAAAATTCACGAAACATACTTGCACCCCGTCACCCGAACACATGAACGAAAAAGTCGTATGGAACAATAAACAATTGGAGTGAGGGCAGCTATGCATGCACTATCTGCCAAAGCTTTTCTGCCACAGCTTGAGGCTGATGTGTGGCGTTCAAATGGCACTAACTATTTTCTTCTGTCAACAAAAGAAAAGCCTCCACCCTGTCCCAGCTGAGGGACATGCTGCCGCCAGATCTATGAAACTCTTGGCAAAGATTCCCAAGGATGCCGAGGCCACTGTGGTCTTAGTGGGTAAGCTAAGGAGCGTTTCGTTCCAGCGTTTGTTGTTTTCAGGTCCAGAGATGACGTTGAGTCATCGCACCAGAGTTTTCCAATAATGCCTCAGTCAGCTAAGCAAAAATTAATGCTTTCTGTTGTGTTTGATTTCTGTCTCTGGATCCCTGTTTGTGTGGTTTTTGATTTTTACCGCACTAAATGTGTTTATAGGGTGTGTGGAGTTCCTAGAGAAGCCCGCGATGGCCTTTGTCCGGCTGAACGAGGCTGTCCTGCTGGAGTCCGTTCTGGAAGTCCCCGTCCCGGTTCGGTTCATCTTTGTGCTGTTGGGCCCCACGCAAACCAACATGGACTATCATGAGATTGGACGCTCCTTCTCAACCTTAATGTCTGATAAGGTTCATCTTCAGAATCATACAATATGAATCATGGTTTGATAAGAAATATCTTGACTTTTAGTTGTTTTACCTTATCTTAATGCTTGCTTTGTTTTATTTTAAATATTTAAATCCTACTGGACCACGGCCCCCTGGTTGAGAACCACTGTTATGTTTTGTTATGATTCTCGGGTCAGTTCAGTTCAGTTACATTTCTGGCTAGATTGTATTTTTTTTCCTTTTTAGATTTTAAGAAATACTTTTTTAAACTACCACCTATAAATTTTTCCCAATCTTCTCCAGAATAGTGTCAGATGATCTTGAGACCCAGCCGCACATTTTTTATATTCTTCTATAAATCTGTAATGAATTTTGTGGTAGATCTGCCAAACCGGAATCGAGTATTTATCTCTGCAAATGCTTAGGCCAGAAGCGTTCATTCTTGTTCCTGGAGATCTACCTTTCTGCAAAGTTTATCAGACACATTTGAACCAGCAAATTAAGATATCCAGGAACAGAAATGAGCATCCTGAGCTTAGGCAAATTGGGGGGGGTTAGGGTATCAACGTCATCATGATCTAAGAGGGCTTAAACAGTTTCATGACATACAAATGAAATCCAAATGCCTTGGCCTAAAATTACGCTTCTGGTTTACTCATATACCTTTAGTAAGTCAAGCGATACCCCATTTGTCAAGTTTCACCTTATTACCTGGCGGCCATTTTACATTTTATGTTTTTTGGTACTCCTGCTTCAAATTTTGTCCAATCTTCTCCAAAATTGCTTAAGATAATATTCAGACCAAACCACACAAAAAATGGACTTTGGATATTCTTTCCCATTCCCCAATAAATCTGTAACAAATGTTATGTCAAAGCCTCCAAACAGAAGATCTGCCTATATTTCACCAATGCTTTGGTAAACTGAAACAAAACTTTGTGTGTATCATTGGCATCATGTCCTGAGAGTACTTAACCAGTTTCATGGCTTAGAAATTAAATAATAACTTCAGGATTCCTTGATTCTGGTTTACTCATATTCATCCATTCGGTTTTATGATACCCCATTTGTCAAGTTTCAAATTATGACCTGTCCATCATATAGAATTGTATTGAAATCTGTTGTTTGCTGTATATTTTTGAGAAGATTGGACAAAATTGGTTCAGGTGAACTTTAGACCAAGCCTCAAAAAAATATCCATAGAGATGTTTGATTTTCAATTGCTGTTGCAATTTGACATACAACTTTGCAGTGTCATTGTCCCTTTTTACACCTGGCATTAAGATGTGTTTTGGTCGATCGGATCACAAGTAGACAAGGGAGACACATTCCCGTTTACACCTGGTGTTTTAATCCGTATTTTTTGTTCAATTTCAACCACTTCTGTCCTGATTTCTTTGAGGGGAAGGTCTATGGGTGGATAAATGTATGGGCTTTTTTCAAATCTTTCGATCTAATAGACAAAATAAGCTTGCACAAAACATACGGAAAGCATCAGCTTTTGTTTCTTCTCGGACAACCGCAAGACACGCTGAACACGGTGAGTGCCTGCTAGAAATCAGGAATGGGGAGAGAACATTGTGCTTGGTATGTTTTTAATCTTCAAACCAAACTTGGGTCTCCAATCGACAAAGTTTAAATCCTGGCTGACAAGCTCGAAAGCAATCCTTCTGAGTTATGTTTTCGACCACCTCTGGAAGTGGTCAAAAGTGGACAAGCTAAAAAATGTTTTAGACCCCATTTACATCTGTATTTAGCGTCGTCCACTTGTGAACCAATCGACTGTTACGCATCTTAATATCAGGTGTAAACAGGGCCATTATGGCTTAATGAAAAGCTTCAGGACTGCAACCGACTGGTCAAAAGTTGCTAAATGATGATCAATCTACTTGTATCTTGTAAACCACTCAGTTTCACTGTTTTTCCTGACCTTCCACAGAACTTTCACGAGGTAGCATACTTTGCTGATGACCGCCAGGACCTGCTTAATGGAATAAATGAGTTCTTAGACTGCAGTATTGTAATTCCACCATCGGACGTCGAAGGAAAAGACCTGCTGAAGACCGTGGCGTCCTTCCAGAAACAGATGCTACGCAAACGCAAAGAGAGGGAGTACAAAAAAGCCGGCAGTACTGTTACAGGAGCTGAGCAGGAGACCAAAGGTGAAATACGTGTTACATTCGTGATTTACATTTTCCTGTTTATCTGTTCTGTTAACGTTGACCTGTACTCTTTGTGTTATAGACGCAAGTACGGATGAACAGGAGGAGGAGGATCAGTTTGATGTTGACCCTCTCAAGCGTTCTGGTATTCCCTTTGGAGGTCTGATCCACGATATTCGCCGCCGTTATCCGCGCTACATAAGCGACCTGAAGGACGCCGTGGACACACAATGTTTTGCTGCTGTCATTTTCATTTATTTTGCTGCTCTTTCGCCCACTATCACCTTTGGAGGTTTATTAGGCAAGTGGGACAGTGAGGCTCTCATCCCTCGACTCATCTTTTTATCTTTGATAATGGAGTCTGTATAATATAGAAAGCCCATTCCGCCACATTAGAAAAAATGATGGTCAATCATAATGATGACATGGAAAAGTCATGAATATGAGATAAAGAGTCATAATCTTGACATAGTGTGTCATCATTTTGACTTTAGTATCATAAATATGACTTATTTAGGTATTTTTATCTCATAATTGACTTTGTTGTCATTTAAACTTTTTGTCTTATAAATATGACTTATTAGTATGTAGTAATTATGACTTTTTGTCATAATTTTGAGATAAAAAGTCATAATGAGCTTGTAAGTCACCAATGTCACTTCTTTTCTCACAAAATTTTGACATTTTCTCATAATTATGCATCTCATGCCTCTTATGCATCTCATAATTTTGACCTTTATATATTGACTTTTTTATCTCATAATTGACTGTTTATGTCATAATTTAAACTTTTTTGTCATAATGACTGTCTTTGATTTTTTTAATGTCCATTTTTGGTACTGTACATATAGTAACGTGTAACTATGTTACCTTAAAATAAAGTGTTGCCATATTTTAATCTCAGAATTATGAAAAATTTCATAATTAGGATTTATCAGAGCATGATTATTTTTTCTAGTGTAGCGGTAAAAGGCTTCCGTTGTATAATTTTATATTTTATATTCCCATTTATTTAGGTGAGAAGACACAAGGCATGATGGGAGTCTCTGAGCTCATCATCTCCACAGCGACAGTGGGTGTGCTGTTCTCTCTGCTAGCAGGACAGCCCTTGCTCATAATTGGCTTCTCTGGACCACTTTTGGTCTTTGAGGAGGCTTTTTATAAGGTACATTTTTGTCCTTATGGTTCAAACTTTACAAGAAAAAGGAGGTCGTTTCATTACATTAACATTGGTCTGCCTTTTTATCTTCCTGTTTTTCTCTTTTTTCTTCTGCTATCATTCCTATCACTCCTTTGTTCTTCCTCATTATCAGTTCTGCCAGGCGCAGGGCTTTGAATATCTCACAGGGCGAGTGTGGATCGGGTTCTGGCTCATCTTCATTGTTTTGGTCATCGTGGCAGCTGAGGGGAGCTTCCTCGTGCGCTATATCTCCCCTTTCACCCAGGAGATCTTTGCCTTTCTCATCTCTCTCATTTTCATCTTTGAAACCTTCTCTAAGCTAATTAAGGTACAGATTTAACATCACCAATACCAGCATGTGCAAAACCTAGCGAGCTGCCTACCTAGATAGCATTTTAAAGGGTTAGTTCACCCAGAAATGAAAATTATTCTTTAATTTACTCACCCTCAATCCATCCTAGGTGTATATGACGTCCTTCTTTCAGCCAATTACAATCTGAGTTATATTAAAAATGTTCTGGCTCTTCCAAGCTTTATAATGAGAGAGTCCTGGATTTTGAAGCCCAAAAAAGTGCATCCATCCATCATAAAAGTAATCCATACGGCTTCAGGGGGTTAATAAAGGCCATCTGAAGCAAAGGGATGCTTTTTTGTAAGAAACATATACATATGCATAACTTTATAAACTAGAATCACTGGCTTCCGGTAACAGCTGTACGCGAGTCCAGTTCCAGCAGAAGAGTGACGAACCCGGAAGAACAGAGGATAGAGCAAAACAAAACATCGGTCACATGTTTGAATTTTTAAAGAGGAGCTTGAATTTGTTCCCTAGCCCTATTTGTTTGAACTGTGAGAGGCATCTTCTCTCACCTAAGCTTATGCTACTCTTACATCCTACGTCGACTTGCATACGGCTGTTACTGGGAGCCAGTGATTATAGTTTATAAAGTTACAAATATGGAGATATTCTTACAAAAAAGCATCACTTCACTTCAGAGGGCCTTTATTAACCCCCTGGAGTGCGCTTTTTTGGGCTTCAAAATCTAGGGTACAATTCACTCTTATCATAAAGCTTGGAAGAGCCAGGATATTGTTTAATATAACTCCAAATATGCTTGGCTGAAAGAAGAAAGTCTTGAGAGTGAGTAAATTATGGGATAATTTTCATTTTTGGTTGAACTAACCCTTTAAGGCATCCTAGGTGTGCTTCAGATGTGTAGAATTTTTTAAAAGGAAGGTGTCTTCTTTTTGGCAAATTCAAGGGCAGCTTAGCATGTGCTTAGAAAGCAATTCCATAATTCCAGGTCCTGGTCATATAATTAGAATTAGAATATCATCAAAAAGTAGATTTATTTCACTAATTCCATTCAAAAAGTGAAACTTGTATATTATATTCATACATTACACACTGACTGATATATTTCAAATGTTTATTTCTTTTCATTTTGATGATTATAACTGACAACTAAGAAAATCCCAAATTCAGTATCTCTAAAATTAGAATATTTCTTAAGACCAATACAAAGAAAGGATTTTTAGAAATCTTGGCCAACTGAAAAGTATGAACATGAAAAGTATGAGCATGTACAGCACTCAATATTTAGTTGGGGCTCCTTTTGCCTGATTTACTGCAGCAATGTGGCGTGACATGGGGTCGATCAGTCTGTGGCACTGCTCAGGTGTTATGAGAGCCCAGGTTGCTCTGATAGTGGCCTTCAGCTCTTCTGCATTGTTGGGTCTGGCATATCGCATCTTCCTCTTCACAATACCACATAGATTTTCAATGGGGTTAAGGTCAGGGGCGTTTGCTGGCCAATTAAGAACAGGGATACCATGGTCCTTAAACCAGGTTCAGGTTGCTTTGGCACTGTGTGCAGGTGCCAAGTCCTGTTGGAAAATGAAATCTGCATCTCCATAAAGTTGGTCAGCAGTAGGAAGCATGAAGTGCTCTAAAACTTCCTGGTATACGGCTGCGTTGACCTTGGACCTCAGAAAACACAGTGGACCAACACCAGCAGATGACATGGCACCCCAAACCATCACTGACTGTGGAAACTTTACATTGGACCTCAAGCAACGTGGATTGTGTGCCTCTCCACTCTTCCTCCAGACTCTGGGACCCTGATTTCCAAAGGAAATGCAAAATTTACTTTCATCAGAGAACATAACTTTGGACCACTCAGCAGCAGTCCAGTCCTTTCTGTCTTTAGCCCAGACGAGATGCTTCTGACACTGTCTGTTGTTCAAGAGTGGCTTGACACAAGGAATGCGACAGCTGAAACCCATGTCTTGCATACGTCTGTGCGTAGTGGTTCTTAAAGCACTGACTCCAGCTGCATTCTACTCTTTGTGAATCTCCCCCACATTTTTGAATGGGTTTTGTTTCACAATCCTCTCCAGGGTGCGGTTATTCCTATTGCTTGTACACTTTTTTCTACCACATCTTTTCCTTCCCTTCACCTCTCTATTAATGTGCTTGGACACAGAGCTCTGTGAACAGCCAGCCTCTTTTGCAAGGACCTTTTGTGTCTTGCCCTCCTTGTGCAAGGTCTCAATGATCATCTTTTGGACAACTGTCAAGTCAGCAGTCTTCCCCATGATTGTGTAGCCTACAGAACTAGACTGAGAGACCATTTAAAGGCCTTTGCAGGTGTTTTGAGTTAATTCGCTGATTAGAGTGTGGCACCAGGTGTCTTCAATATTGAACCTTTTCACAATATTCTAATTTTCTGAGATACTTAATTTGGGTGTCAGTTATAATCATCAAAATTAAAAGAAATAAAAAAATTTAATATATTAGTATGTGTGCAATGAGTGAATATAATATACAAGTTTCACTTTTTGAATGGAATTTTCTCTTCACTTTCACTTTCTGATGATATTCTAATTATATGACCAGTCCCCAAAGTCGTGTGTCCTGGCGCCGGGACTGAATTTCACTTAGGATGCTCTCCATGTAAGGCAGTAGACAGCAAGAAACAAAGTTATTGAATGGTGTTGGTAGTTTGCTGTTACTGTAAGGTGTGAAGAAACGTGTTTGTTTATTTACATGTATTAATTTTTCAGTTGCTTGAATCCAAATGAGGGTTGAATAAATAAATGTGTTCTTTTCCCCCAGGTGTTTCAAGAGCACCCTCTGATGAAGAGCTACCCCACAGCTCCTGTACTGCCTGTCTTCAAACCCATAGACCCTCAAGGGCAAAGTGTGATTGGGGAACCCATCCTCAACCAGCCCAACACAGCCCTGCTGTCCTTAGTGCTAATGATGGGAACCTTCTTTGTGGCCTTCTTTCTGCGAAAGTTTCGTAACAGCAGATTCCTTGGTGGAAAGGTATATAGTGTGGTTTTATTTTGTCTGCACAGCGAAATATAATTTCCTTAATCAGCATTTTTGTCTTGTTTTCCAGCAATATATAGTAGTTAAAAGGAATACATTTATCTGAAGCAGATTAATCAAGAGAAGAAAGCTTATTTGTCATCATTATTTTTCTTGTGAGCTCCATATAAATATTTTCTTTAAATGACACCTTAAATTTCAATCTATTTCTCACACAAAGCTGTTATATGTCTGTATGTGTATGTATACCTTGATTTTTTTTCACATTTTGTTATGTTGCTAAACTGCTTTAAATTACTTTAACACCAATCTATACTTAGTCAGGGTACAAGAAAATCTCAACACAGCAAAATGTAGAGATATCCTTAATGAAAACCTGGTTCATAACCTCAGGCTGTGCAGAATGTCCACCTTCCAACAGGACAATGCACACATCTAAGACAATGCAAGAGTGGCTCACTTTCATGGCCACATGTGTATAAAAGCACACACCTAAGCATGTAGATGCTTCTACAAACATTTGTGAAAGAATGGGTCGCTCTCAGGAGCTCAGTGAATTCAAGCGTGGCACCGTGACGGGTTGCCACCTGTGCAATAAGTCCATTTTTGAAATTTCCTCACTACTAAATATTCCACAGTCAACTGTTGGTGGTATTGTAACAAACTGGAAGCAATTGGGAAAAACAGCAACTCAGCCACGAAGTGGTAGGCAACGTAAAATTACAGAGCGGGGTCAGCACATACTGAGGTGCACAGTGCACAGAAGTCACCAAATTTCTGCATGGTCAACAGCTACAGATCTCCAAACATCATGTGGCCTTCAGATTAGCTCAAGAACAGTGCGTAGAGAGCTTCATGGAATGGATTTCCATTGCCGAGCAGCTGCATCCAAGCCTTACATCACCAAGTGCAATGCAAAGCGTCGGATGCAGTGGATGTGGGGTTGTTTTTCAGGAGTTCAAGTGAAAGAAACTCGTAATGCTTCAGCATACCAAGACATTTTGGATAATTTCATGCTCCCAACTTTGTGGGAACAGTTTGGGGATGGCTGTTCCAACATGACTGCGCACCAGTGCACAAAGCAATAGATGAGCGAGTTTGGTGTGGAGGAACTTGACTGGCCAAATATTATACAATTTTGCTTTTCAAATAAATTAATTTCATTTTAACTACGTTTTAGTGGAAAACAAAAAAAATGCTAATTGCAAACATTAATTTTTTTTCAATTATGATTCCTTATGAGCAAACATTTTGAACTGACTAAAAAGTTTGCCATCCTCTGTTTGTTTGTGTGTGTGTGTGTGTGTGTGTGTGTGTGTGTGTGTGTGTGTGTGTGTGTGTGTGTGTGTGTGTGTGTGTGTGTGTGTGTGTGTGTGTGTGTGTGTGTGTGTGTGTGTGTGTGTGTGTGTGTGTGTGTGTGTGTGTGTGTGTGTGTGTGTGTGTATCATCTGTCATCATCAAAGGCCAGACGAATCATTGGTGATTTCGGGATTCCTATCTCTATTCTGATCTCCGTGCTGGTGGACTGCACCATCCCTGAGACATACACACAGGTAACCACACTCTTGCACTCTCACGTGCAGTGTATATTACCGCAAATAAACTCCGCTCCCAACGTACTCTTCTTATTAAGTACTGGCCTGTAATTGGAGCCAGGTTTCTTCCGAGTCTGTATTACAGTGTGGCTGGTTTGGCAGAGCGCTGTAACCAATGAAGCCTGGGATCTCTGGGATATAAGCGCTTGTGTTTTTGTGGTTGCAGAAGCTAAACGTCCCCTCTGGTTTCTCGGTCACATCACCGGACAAACGGAGCTGGTTTATCAGTCCGCTTGGAGATAAACAGCCTTTCCCGGTTTGGATGATGGGGGCCTCAGTGATCCCGGCCCTGCTTGTTTTTATCCTCATATTCATGGAGACTCAAATCACCACGTGAGTAAGCTAACATGTACAGTCCTTTGCAACACATCTTGAGATGTTCTATTTAAGCGTAGATTGAAATGCAATTAAATTTGTGGCTCATTGCAACAATTTCATCCTATCTGCAGCTTGATAGTGAGCAAGAAGGAGAGGCGTTTGGTCAAGGGTTCTGGCTTTCATCTCGACCTGCTTCTGATAGTGACTTTGGGAGCTTTCTGCCCACTCTTCGGCCTGCCCTGGCTGACTGCCGCCACTGTGCGCTCGGTGACTCACGTGAATGCTCTGACAGTCATGAGCAAAGCCACTGCCCCTGGAGAGAAGCCCATGATCCAAGAAGTTAAAGAGCAGAGGGTGACAGGGATGTGTGTGGCTATCCTAGTGGGTGAGAAACACTAAAAACAAAATATAAAACAGATATTGATGGTTAACTGATTCTAAATTCTGACTGGATGAGCATGTGTGACCAGACATTGTATACAGTATAAACTACTGTTCAAAAGTTTGGGGTCAGTAAGTTTTGTCAATATTTGCTCACCAAGGCTGCAGTTATTTGATCAAAAATACAGCAAAAACAGTAATACTATAAAATATCATTACATTTAAAAGAACTGTTTTTAAAATATTTACAATTTGAATTTATTCCTGTGACCCAAAGCTGAATCTCAAGCGTCACATGATCATTCAGAAATCATTCTAATATGCTGATTTGCTGTTCAAGAAAATGTCTTATTATTAGCAATGTTGAAAATAGTGGTTCTGCTTTATATTTTTGTGGAAACCATTATATATATTTTTCAGGATTCGTTGATGAATAGAAAAGTTCAAAAGAACAGCATTTAATCAAAATATAAATCTATGTAAAATTATGCCTTATTATAACTTTTGATCAATTTAATGCATCTTTGCTCAATAAAATATTAATGTCTTTTTAAAAATCTTTCTGATCTTTCTGATCCCAAACCTTTGAACGATAGCGTTGGTGCATTCATGTTCAGTTATGTTACTATAATTAAGCAATTATGATTATGCCTGTTACTATGGCAGTGTTTGTTCGAGTTAAGAGGCTTGATTTGTGGCTTTGTTATTGATGACAGTAAAATATGTCATCAGTACTTTAATTCCTCTCCATATTCTGTTGAAGAAGTGATAAATGCACCTGGTATAAAATAACATTAAATGGTAAGTTTAACTGCTAAGCTATTTTATTTGTATTTATATGATGTCACAACAGTCAAAAGGAAGATGTCAGAGCTTGCAGTTGCAATTATACCTCAAAACCTGCAATTACAATGAACACCAGAAATGCCAAAAGTTGCTGTGTTGATTGGAAACCATGAACATCCTGCAGTTAGAATAATTAACTTCTAGATGAACTGTCGAAGGATAGTTTAATCTGATTATCAATATATTAAATTGAATTTTTTTATTGAACTCTGGTGTCTTTTATCATAAAAGATGGTGCCAAAGCAATAATGTGCTTGAGGTTGTGTGTACAGTGATTTTACTGCGGTTAGGGTGGGTTTTGGAACTCTGCTCATAAATGTGCCTAAGAAACACGATAGTAAAACCATGGTAAATTCACTGTAATGCATGGTTTCGAGTGGCTTATTGCTTCATTAATATTTGTTATATATTTCAGACCACTCAAGTTCCCTGTTTATTTTTTTAAGTTTACTATTCAAGATCTTTCTTTTAAAATGAGAGAACTTTTGCACTTTTTGGTAACACTTTATTTTACAGTGTCTTTGTTACATATTCTTACCATATTAATAACAGTAAACCACACATAATTACATGCAACTAACCCAAACCCTAATCCTACCCTAACCCTATAGTAAGTACATGTTGTTAATTATATTATTCAGTTCTTAAAGGGATAGTTCTCCCAAAAAGGAAAATTAGACCATGAGTTACTCACCCTCAAGTCATCCTAGGTGTTTATGACATTCTTCTTTCAGACAAATACAATCAGAGTTATATTAAAAAAGTCCTGACTCTTCCAAGCTTTATAATGGCAGTGACGGTCATTTTTGAAGTCCAGAAAAGTGCTTCTATCCGTCATATAACTACCCCTACACGGCTCCAGGGGGTTAATAAAGGCCTTCTGAAGTGTAGTGGCACGTTTGTGTGAGAAAAATATCCATATTTAAAACTTTATAGACTAAAATAACTAACTTCCGGCGGTACGCAAGTCGACTTATGGCGAAAGAGTAACCCCTGACCCTTGACGCATACGTATTGATGAACGCAGAAGCGCAGAGAATAGAGCAAAACAAAACACCGGTCATGGATTAGAGTCTAAAATGAGATTTTTTAAAGAGCAATGGCGGAGGATTTCGATATAAGAGAAGAGAGGCTTGAGTTTGCTTGTGATGCTACTGTACATCGCGTAGTTTGGTTAGGTGGCTTAGGTTTTATTGTGAATTTGTTAAGTAAATTTGTTGTGTTTTGTATTTATGTATATCTGTATATTTAAGTATACTTTAAACTTTTAATAAATTGTTCAATTTAAAGATTTTTTTATTTATTGTTTTCAATAGAAAGACATTATTTAATATAATTTTTAAAGAATCGGTTCAGGCACCGATACCATTTTAAAAGTATTGGTTTGGCACCGGTATCGTAAAAAACCCAAACGAAAAACACACTTTTTTAGCACAAGTCAACTTGCGTACCACTGACCACCGGAAAGCTAGTTATTTTTGTCTATAAAGTTTTAAATATGGATATTTTTCTTACACAAACGTGCTACTTCACTTCAGAAGGCCTTTATTAACCCACCGGAGCCGTGAGGAGCAGTTATATGATGGATAGATGCACTTTAATGGACTTCAAAAATGACCCAACAAGTCACTGCCATTATAAAGCTTGGAAGAGCCATGACATGTTTTAATATAACTCTGATTGTGTTTGTCTGAAAGAAGAATGTCATATACACCTAGGATGACTTGAAGGTGAGTAAATCATGGTATAATCTTCATTTTGGGGTGAACTATCCCTTTAAATATATAATTACACTGTATCGATGACACCTTAAAATAAAGTGTAACCTACTTTTTTCGCCTTTTTCTGACAATCCCATCTCTTCTGTGCAGGGTTGTCTATAGTGATGACAGATGTGCTGCGTCATATTCCTCTGGCTGTGCTGTTTGGGATATTTCTGTACATGGGCATCACTTCTCTTACTGGTATCCAGCTTTATGAGCGAATCACACTCATGGTCACGCCCGCTAAACATCACCCTGACCACATATATGTTACCAAGGTAATCAGTGCTTCCCAAGAGTTTGAGATAGCGGTGATATTATTTACAAATGCAATGTTGATCATCTGTGTTTGTGTTTGATTTCCACATGGTATATGCTACACGGTATATGATACAAGCTTTTTAAGCACCCACAAGGTGGTGCACTAATCACCATTGGATTGTGCACTCTTTCACAGAAATTACAAACCACACTGTATGAACACTGTATATAGTTCACATGTAGAGTAGGGGTCCAAAAGTATGAGACCACATTGGAAATCTAGGATTTAAAGGGTTAGTTCACGCAAAAATTAAAATTAGACCATGATTTACTCACCCTCAAGTTATCCTAGGTGCATATGATATTCTTCTTTCAGACGAACAAAATCTGAGTTATATTAAAAATGTCCTGGCTCTTCAAAGCTTTATAATGGCAGTGAATGGTTGTGTCGTTTTTGAAGTCCATAAAAGTACATCTATCCATCATATAACTGCTCCACATGGCTCTGTGGGGTTAATAAAGGCCTTCTGAAGCGAAGTGGCACGTTTGTGTAAAATAAATATCCATATTTAAAACTTTATAGACCAAAATAACTAGCTTCCGGCAGTCAGCGGTGAAACTCAAGCCCCTCTTCTCTTATATCGAAACCCTCCGCCATTTCTCTTTAAAAATTCTCATTTTAGACTTCTAATTCATGACCGGTGTTTTGTTTTGCTCTATCCTCTGCGCTTCTGCGTTCATCAATACGTATGCGTCAAGGGTTCAAGCGTTCAAGGGTCAACGGTTACTCGTGTAGCGCAAGTGGACTTGCGTACTGCCGGAAGCTATTTATTTTAGTCTATAAAGTTTTAAATATGGATATTTTTCTTACACAAACGCGCCACTTCGCTTCAGACGGCCTTTATTAACCCCCGGAGCCATGTGGAGCAGTTGTATGATGGATAGATGCACTTTTATGGACTTCAAAAATGACCCAACAGTCACTGCCATTATAAACCTTTGAAGAGCCAGGACATTTTTAATATAACTCTGATTGTATTCGTCTGAAAGAAGAATGTCATATAAACCTAGGAGGACTTGAGGGTGAGTAAATCATGGTCTAATTTTCCTTTTTGGATGAACTAACCCTTTAAAATCTTTTTTTTTATTTTTTTTTTTACAAATAAGAAACATTTAATATTCTGCATTATTTCTAAGTTGCTTATGAAATAAGCAAATTTGTGTCTGACAATATAGTCTATACAAAAATATTATGTATTGTATTAGGAAAATGCAAAATAGAATAATTTTTCAGACCTTATTGTAATTCTAGGCATAACTTGTTTGACATACAGGTGAAGACTTGGCGTATGAACATGTTCACCATCATTCAGTTGTTGTGTATCGTCCTGCTGTGGGTGGTGAAGTCGACCATAGTCTCTCTGGCCTTTCCCTTCATCCTAATCATGACCGTACCCCTGCGTAGACTCGTCCTGACCAGGATCTTTGAGGAGAGGGAGCTTGCAGCGGTGAGTCCGCTTATTCATGTTGTATTCAAGCTCTTGTTTACACCTGATGATCCCATCAAAAGCTGGTTTTGATTTCATTATAAAAAATGTGTTCTTGCAGTTGGATGCCGATGAGGATTCGCCCAATTTTGATGAAGATGGACGTGATGAATACAACGAGATCCACATGCTTGTCTAGATGCGGGTCACATGGTTCACCTCTTCGCTGACTGATCGATCGCAGGTCTATGCATAATGGAAAAGGTGTACGGAATCTGAAGAACTCTGATGTACTGCCCGCTTTCAGAATTATTTCATGTGTACTTTGAAATCATGTTTTGGATACTTATTATTATTTTTATATTTTCTCTTTTTTTGACTGCTGCTGCCCAGTGAACCTTTGAATATAAGATATAGATACGGCCTGTGCACCTTAGACCTCCCTAAGTGCAGTGATGGAGAGACAAATCCAATAGGCTGCACCCGTCCGAACCAGACCTACTGCTTGTAGATCTTTGTTGCCTTGTTCTGTACTGTAGGCATTGACCACAGGGTCTGAATATTACAGTAGCATGACCTCTCAGTGCCCTTTAGAGTGGTCAGTCCCTTTGCTGTGCAGTCCCGTTGCTTGAAAACAGTAGTGCAGTCCCTTTAGACGTACTTTATGCAGTAGTACTTTGATTGATGTATGCAGTAGTTACAATACGTTTAAAGGTGCTATATGGAATAGCATGCAGAAAATGTCCCTGCTTCCTGACAGATATCACTCTTAGCCTGTCAGTCATTTTGAATTCAGTCGCTTGTGGGAGTTAGTGAAACATTTCTTACAGCACCTTTAATGGAAAAAAAGCATTATTCAGCCCTCCGGACATGATTTCCCTTTTAAACAGATTCACTGCTAAAAATTTATTTTATTTTATTATTATTTTATTTTATTTATTATTTTAATTTAATTTAATCACAAGAAATGTCTGAACCTAAACAGATTCACTGCTAAAAATGTATTTTATTTTATTATTTAATTTAATTTAATTTAATTAACTGCTAAACGTGTATTTTATTTCATTTTTTATTTTATTTTGTTTTGATTTATATGTCTTGAAGTTTCCCAAAGTGATTGATACATTTATTTTTCTTTGAGCAACTATTTTCTTGCTATATATAAATTTAGCATTTAGAATTTATATAGGGTTTATTGCCCAAATATGTTATTAATATAAAAATGAGTGCATTCGTGTGCGGTGTGTTTTCAATATAGACCTTTTCAGAGAACGGATTCCATTCCTTATGTTGCTATACTGCAATTTATTCGGGAAAAGTTCCGCTGAAATAGGTAAAAAGCCATAGAAACTTGGATTTCGTTGACTGCATAAATGCTCTTTTAGAATCAATGCTATTCCAAAGGCTATCAACTGCCAGTGTGTATGGATGCACTTATTGCTACAGTTTAGACTGAAGGCTTCGATTAAACGTACTGCCAACTTGTTAGTCAGGGTCATGGAGGATAGCTACGACCTAAGCTATTTTAAAAGGAAGTGCGTGACCTTTTAAAATCCGCATTAAGCCAACAAATCCATGTTTCCCATGCCTCGATAAAGCCTTCAAAGGTGATGCGTGTACTTTCTGTGTTAAAACACTTTCTCCCAACCTAACTTAATGTGCAGCAACATATTGAAAACATTGCTCTGTTTGTTTGAGCATCCCAACCAGCCCGACATAGTCAGCCAATGAGTGTCGGTGCGGGACTAGCAGTTTGACGTACGAGTCACCTGTTTGCAATTCCATTTTGGGGTGGAGGGGATGGAATGTACCCACTTCACCTTTAACATCTTCATCTCTTTTTTTGTGTTTTGCTAAAGAAATTTCCTCTGATCAAAACAGTCTCATGCGAAAGGTTCAGATGGACCTGAAAACAGGAAGAACTGTTCCATTACAGTCATGTTTTGAGTTCGGACAATTGCCTTTAGAGAAAGCCGCCCTTTGGACTGTAAATAGCGTGCCGTCCATGCGTGTATTGAATTTGTTTGTGCGTAATACAGACTTCTTGGTCTAGTCACGCTACACTAGCTCATTTCATCACAAACACATATTCCACATGTGTTTCTTTTTGCTCTATGTTTCCCCGTTTTTTTAGCGTGAAAACAAGGGGAAATTGTGCAATATTGGAATATCTGTCATGCAGTGCTATGCTTCTCTGAATAGATGTTTAGTTTCTTGGAAAGCACAAAGCTAAGTGCTGCTCTCGAGCCTGAGAGCGGTAAGGGGAGATCTGTGGTTGTGAATAGCAGGTCTTTGAAGCACTTAATATGAAGCCACACATCTGAGGTGTTTTGCCGTGTAATCTTAGTTGAGCCATCGGATAGCTCTGTCCGGAAGCCAAAAGGGTAAAATGTTGGTTTTAATTTTTTTGCCCTCAGCATTTATTAGGGATGTAGCCGAGTGATGAAATTAGATGAGGACAAGCCAGCTGTAATTGCTTGAGAATCGGATTCCCAGTGTGTGAAGCCTTTGGCAGGCTCATCGGATGGTAAGCAACAGATTCTAGCTTTAGCAACATATGTTAGCTTCCCAAAGGCAAAAAGTTATTGCTCAAAAATGGCTCTTTTTTCGTAGCTCAGGAGATTTATTGAAGTTCGCAGTGAGGTTTCATGTAAGGTAAATGGTGTTCAGATTCCTTTTTTAGTTGTGTAATGTGACATTTCTGATGAAACAGGATTTTTAATTAGCCCGAATATAAGGTGGGACTTGATTTTATCCATTTGGATTGGATTGTGAAAAGTGAGCATTAAATGCAAAATGAAGACATGTAGTGAAGAGGTGGGGCTAAACTACACTCAAAAAAAAAAAAAAAGGTTCTATATGGCACCAAAAATGGTTCTTGGCTCGTAATCATAGGGGAACCTGGTGCTATATAGCACCAATTTTGGTGCTTCAGTGGTGCTTCGGTGGTTCTTCAGAGGTTCTTTGACTAAGGTGCTTTATAGCACCGCTAACTAAGGTGCTATATAGCACCGCTACCATATACAGAACATGTTAAGATATGGTGCTATATAGCACCAGATGTGGTTCCTCTATGATTACGATGAAGAACCATTTTTGGTGCCATATAGAACCTTTTTTTTTTGAGTGTATTAGAGTGCTTGGTGATGTCAGCAAAAAGTGATTTGTTACACTTTTTATGAGGACAAACGTTGTTTTCTTTGGAATAATGTGCACCGAAGCCAGGAACATGCATTAATGAAGTAAGTTGGATACATTTTGACTCCATGTTGATAGTTTTCCTAAACAAATGAGATGATTATACATAGCTATAAAATGAATGTGGAAAGCAGCTCAAAAAACATGAAAAATGTGCTCAATTTTCTTTCAATTTAATCTCGTTGTCAAGACATGATAATATGGAGATATTCAAGAGAGATTCTGTGTAATTTTTCTTTCCATTTGGGTTGAAACAAGGCTCCTCGGTTGCTCTCAGAGCTGCTGTTTGCTTGGGGCTATTAGTATATCTTGTATATCTTGAAGATATTTGTTGCTTTATGGACAGTCTGAAATGTATTGCACTGCCACTGATGCTCACACTGCCATCACACTCAATCTCTGCTGGCTTGCTTTTGGTTTTCTGAGTAAGTGCGATCCAAGCAACAAAGAAAAATGAAAAAAAAAAAAAAAAAAACGGAGACATGCTTTCCAGGGGCTTTTCAGTCTTCATCTCCCACTGTGAATTAGCACTGTAAGCAGGAAGGCTAAGTTGCACAGATCTGTCCTTTGCACTGTTTACATGATTGGTTTGATCAATGGATTGTGAACATACAGTGGTTTCACCTCTAAGAGTAGTTCACAGTGAAGGTTTGGACACACCTTATTGTATCTGTTGGTTTTCATACTATTATGTTCCGATCTATGACAGCCTTCGAGCTTGTCAGACTATTTAGCACCTAGTAGATTGGCTTCCATCTTGGATATTTGATGATAAATTGAGCGGCTTCTCTATGAATTTTATCCAATCTTTTCTTCAATGATCTTCAGATTAAGTTAAATGGACAGTTCACCCAAAAATGAATATTCTGTCATCATTAACTCACCCTCGTGTGGTTCTAAACCTGTATGACTGTGGAACATAAGCAGAGATATTTTGAGATACAGCGGAAGTCAATGGGCTCCAGTGTTGTTTGGTTCCCAAAGTTCTTCAAAATATTATATTTTGTGGGGCAAGTAAATTATTTTTCAATTGTGGTTGAACTATGTCTTTAAGGAAAACAGACTGAACGGTTTGGTGACAGGTGACTGGTCAAAAATGTATTTGCTTATAACTTTTGAACAGTTTGTCCTAATGTTAAACCATTTGGCCTCCTGATACCTGGAATTAGCCTTTCTACCATTCTGGTACCGAAACGAAACTTACCATAGCTTGAAAATGAAAGAATGGAAACACTAAACGATGGTAAGTATTACTTGATGCACTGAGCGACCCCGAGCAGTTTTGGGCCAAAACCTATAGGGATCACCAGGTTTGCTTCTGTTCATTTGAATTGAATTCAGTTCTCTCTAAAATTGTCTCTGATTATTTTCAGACCATGCTGGATAAAATTAGCCTGGTCCTACCACACTCCGTTTATATATATGTATATAAAGTTTGAATTAATTTTGAGTTCTTTTAAATAATACATATTATTTTATGTTTTGTACAACGCTATCTCACGACCAATTCCTACGTATTTGTACGAAGTGGCTAATTCGTACGATTTGTCTATACTGCAGTGATGGGTTAGCCTGGTCCTACCAGACTCTCGTACATTTCATTTGTATAGAGAATCTGGCCTCTCTCCAATGACAAGAGTTAACTTCCTTGAAGGCGGGTACTCTGTTGAAGTTTAAAACCATTGGATCTGCCCAGAGCCACTCTGGATCTGCCATAACCAATCGGTTGTGTTTGGTTGTGACGTATGTCATCTCAAACTTGAGCACGACATCAACATCATCGTTGTCAGCCACTCCCTCTGTTCGCTGATTGGACCGGTTAAAATTTGATCGGAGAACACCAAGGAAAATTGAGCGGAAGTACATAGGAGGGCGGAGCCAGGTTAGGATAAAATATATTAAATTAATGTTTTGTATTCAAAACCTCTTTCCTGTAGCAGCAACAGCATTTTCTGCTTTCTACTATCAGTCGTGGCAGTCTGGTTCAGCGGCTAAAGATTTAGTCTTGATCAGAAGGGTGTTGTTTCAAACTGATTTCAACAACTCTCCTAGTTTTGCAAATGTAAATCATATTCATTCAGTGCTTGGCCTCATGATTGCTGCTTGCAGCTGTATTTATTACTATTATTTTAACCAGTTTTATTTATTAGCAATCGATATGTTTGACATGGAATTTCCCTGCAGGTTAGGAAATGTCCGATCACTCCTTTAAGCACAAAAAAAGTGTTTTGATATTGAATTCTTTCATGAGCCACAGATGTGACACAGTGAATGTACATGGAGAGACGTAGATTTCTTGCACCTACAGAACTGTTGCACTGGTTTCAGACAGGTTACTCACCCAACTAACCAAGTGGGAGACTTGACCTGATGTGGAAGTCCAGAAGCTATCCGTAGGTGAAATACACACTTGTGCGGGTTTGCAGAGAGCTAAAAGACGTTGGTACCTCGCTTATTTTAGAAGTTGAAAAAGGAAAAATGCTTTGTGTGGATTTGGTTATTATGTGAGATAATAAAAAGCACTGCCATTTCCTGTTTGTGGTTTTAAGGATGAAAAGGAAACGGTATGAATGGTGCAACCACAAAATGTGTGTCTGAATGAGTGGGGTTTTAGTGGATGGTGCCACCCTGTATGTGCAGACCACCCACCCGATGCTATGAAAGATGTGTTTAACTTCATGTCTGATGCCCCTTACACTTGCTTGCATTTTGTTTCATGTTGTACATTTTAAATGTACGCCATTCTTCTTCCCGTTGTGTTGAAATGGATGACAATCAGAACTATTTGCAGTCAGATTATATTAATCTCATTCACACCCAAAACATTTTAGCAATCCACACAGACACAGACCACACAAAAGCCAGTGTTTTGGTTCTAACAAAGCATTTTACTCGGTTGTAAACAGTTAAGACTACAAGCTGAAGATACTGAGACTCATTTCCTCTGTTACATGCTAATTCAAACAGTGCTAATTTCCTCTGTATTTTAGATTCAGATGAGACGAAACCTAGATAACACGTGAAGGGGGAAAAAAGAGATGTGACGAATCCTTTATTTTATGTAGTGGTTTTTGAGTTCGCAGCATTTTAGACCATGTCAGAAAGACCTCTAGTAGGTCTCAAGAAGTGTTGCCTGGTCATAATTAAGACGTGTAGTTTGTCTGTCAGAAAACAAGACAAACATTTTGAGTTCATATGGTAAAAATGATGTATTACTTTAGCATTAGCAATACTGAAAATACT